>VZSV01000003.1:10069007-10104202 GCA_013398735.1 Nothocercus julius
AAAAAAAAAAAAAAAAAAAGAGCCTCATCTCTTAACTATAGTTATCAAAATCTGGTTGAGCAAAGATTCTGTTTCCTTTATATAGTTTACAACATGATAAGGAAGACCTTATGGTGACATAAAAGGGATTGAATTCATCTCCAGCAGCTTTTCTGCAAATTTTAAAGAGCTCAAAAATACCACCTGATCAAAACTGATAAATATAGCCTATGGAAAATATTAGAAACAATTATTTCCTTAAAGAATATTATACAAGAATGATAAAACCTGCAGCTAAATCAGAATCAAAATCAAAACTGCATGAGTCCTATTTTCCTGGCTTTAGTAATATCACATAATGCTTTTTATGGATGAAACAGCATTCCTGCCATTTATTTCTTCAGAGAAAAATTTATATACCATATTTCCAGAAAACGTTCCAGACAGATCTTCCTACCTCCAACCCAAGAACAATACCGGGTCTAAGAAAATTCAAACACTCTGGGTTTTGCAGAAGGGGAGGATACTATAATAGGGGTCTATTTCCATGCAATATTATTTTACTTGTTTCTTCATTTTACTAGATTTACTTACTATAGTTTCAGGTTTCTGATATAGGGTAGCAGGTGGGATATCAAAGTTAAATAAAAGCTCTTGTTTTCTCAAAACACAGCCAACCGACTAAATCTTTCACCATCAAGCATAATAACCTATAGCTTTACCTTTCATTAAAAAAAATGTATTCTAAGCCACACCTTACTTTTGTCTATAATTTAAAATTTGTTCTAAATGAATAGATAACACTGGAGAATCTTATTTACTTAAAAAAAGTAAAATCTTATTTACTTTATTTTCTTAAAAAAATAATCTGTATTTAGAAGGAAAAGAGTCACATGCAGAATGACAACTCTAAGTAATATTAGAGGAAATAATGAAAATTCATATATTTGGATTAGTCTCAGAATTGTAAAAATAAAACTTTAAGGCATTAAGGCAATGGATATATACCTTCATCAAGAATAACTAGTGCATGAAAACAGAGGCCAGTATCACACCTCCAATAAATCATTTTTACCGCAAAATATGCAATTTTCATGACTTATGCACAGGTAAGGTGAACAAAGAGCACCTCTCATTATACAATTACTAAGATTTAATCTATAAGATTAATAGCTGGCTCTGAAAAGAATACAGGAGAACAATGTACCTTAAGAACCCTGCTGAAACACTGATTCAAAGGGGAACAAGGTGCTCCAATATTTCAGAATGGCATCCAAAATTTTATTCTTGTGATCAGTCTTGCATTTTTACTAAAGTATTATTAAAAGAAAATAATTTTGGATCTTTAATATCTTTTAAAAACATACTGTAAAAATATTCAGGATGTTCCTCAGTGAATAAGAATTTAATCTCCAACATTAGTAATCCTTTTATGTGCACGTTACACAATTTTACAATATTGGAGACACATGAAATTCACACCAAAAAGCTGTGTCACATAATTAATGATAGAAATGATAAAGACTTACTATGGCCAAGATCTCCATTAAAAAGTCAAAATTTCATCCTTTTTTCTTAAAGGAATATATTCTTATATTCCTTCTTATATAATCTTAACAAACATTTACAGTCTCTTTAGCACACAGAATTTAGATTTTCTTTATCTTTTTTTTTTGTGGAGAAGTCATGCACTGAGATTACTAATATGTAGCAAGCATATTAAGGTATTTTGTATACATTCCATATTTAGAAGCTGTTCATGTACTAAGGTCCTGCTAATATCATTTTTACAATTAATGTACTGGGTCGCTTATTTAAAGCTTACAAATTTACACACACACACACACACACACACATATCTTCTCAAGCTCATTCAGAGTATATTTAAATGCTTATTTAACAATTGAACAAGGGCTTTTACTTGAATAAAATAGCTAATATAACCACTTCATTAGTATATTCAATGGATCTACCATGGAAAGGTATTTATAAATAATCCACAAATTCCTATCTATACCCATTATCCAGTGCTCCCATAGACAATTTATATATGAGAAAACCATTCTGTTTGATATGGAACAACACAATTGATTTAATATTATTTTTATCAATTATTTAGTTTGGAAAATTTTCAAAATGAAAAAAGAGGAGGCTTATGTTTCTTCTTTGAACAGCATTAAGACAGCCAGTGAATAAAATACAGTAAGCACATTATGGCTGTGATGACTATGGACTTCCCACCACTAAGATGAATCCAGGGAATTGGCCTGCTCTGGGGGATTTTCTTGCCATAATGCGGAAGCTATAGACTTCACAGAATCTTTGAGAATGCAGGAGCTCAGTGTCTATACACTACTCCTCCTATCCAGGGATAGGGTCACTTCCTGACAGAAAGAGTCCATGGAATATTATTCAATACAATAAAAACAGCCCTCTAATACAATATCTTTGGTTTCTTCTTTCTGCAAAGCAAAACTTTTAGTTCCCAGAATTTGCTTTGTTGCTGAAAAGGCTGCAGTCAACCTACTCATTCTATAAGACAGCTAAAACATTACGGCTCTGGAACATTACATTAAATAAAAAGCTAAATCAGACACAATATTTAAATTTGCAACTTGAAATTGGGCACATGCATCTTAACAAAAGACTTGACTTTCAGAAATAGTTAGGAGGCTTAGCTCTTTTTGACTTCTGTCCGTATATTCTAAAGTTAGAAATTATTTCATTAGCTCCAAAAATCAATTCCTTTTGCCAACAAGTGATGACTTATTGTAGTTTACTAAAAAAAAAAAAAAAAAAAAAAAAAAAAGTCCAGTGAAACTCAAAAATGAAAGACCCCTTTCCACACACACCTCGGGAGGAGGAGGAGGCTAATAATTCCAAAACAAGTCTTCTTACGTGGTTATTAATGAACATAAAACATAGACTGAATACAAAGCAAATGAATGCTAAACTGAATCATTGTGGCTAAATTCTGTATTCAAAGCACCAGAGCTACATGCTGTTCCTGCAGGTACGATTTACAGCACGTTGGGAAAACACAGGTAAACCAAAGTCATCCTTTCTATTTTTCCCTGATCTGTATCTCAGCGTTGGGCTCTGTGACTGGCAGTGCCAGCACTGGAAAGGCAGAAAAACATATAGTCAAGGCTGGGGATAAGGAATGAGTGGCCTTTTCAGTGGCAACACATTTCTATCAGCTTAAAAAGGAAAAAGGAAAAAAAAACAGATACGGAAGTCCTGAACATAAGCATGTAAGCGGTCATTAGGAAAAAAAGAAGGGGAAGGCAAAGTGAAATGCTAACGTTAAAAAATATTTACTCATATTGCATTCATAAAACAAAACTCACTCAAAAAATCCCAGGATGAAGCAGAATAAATCCCAGTTTCAGGATCAAGAGTTGCCAAAACTCATTGATCAAACCACATTACAGTTTTCAGAGACCCGTAGGTGAGCCATTTGACAACTCTGATGCAGGTTTTTCATTGCTATCATCAGAAATAAAAGTTATTTATATGGGCAAACTACTTCTGAGCAAAGAAAATTATCACAAGACGTACGGAGGTCTTTTTTTTTTTTCTTACAATTAAAGTGCCATATGTCTTTTTGGATGATTTCCCTCCACCAAAGTCTATCAGTGAGGGCAGCTATCTTACAGTGCTCCTGTGGAGTGTTTTTTAAATACTGGCACAGTTTTCCAATTACCCAAGTCTGATAGTTGCTAGAATTTGCAGGAGCTAAAGGAATTTCAAGGATAGGGATTATGTCATCTAGGTCCTTTCACAGCCTCCTCAAGCTTTACCTTAGAACTGCTTTTTAGGTTTCCACAAAATCCATTACTTTTCAATACCTACGGATTACAGCTCTGTTTGTAATATCCCGTCAAAATAAATTAATGTCTGCTCTGAATGTGTTAAAAAAAAAAAAAAAAAAAAAAGCCTTTGCCATGGAAGATTTTCATTATCCCTGTATTGCTTGAAGCAGTGAACTCTTATCTTGTTTGCAGAGATCCATGAAGCTATTGTGTAGTTAATGTGATGCATGATGTTAAATTATTTTGGTGGGATTTCTTTTTCTCTTTTTCTTTGCTGTTTCTGCCAGACTGTGATGAGAATACAGGCCCTTGTTTATCAAAAAAGCTTGTTTTTGTTTTTTTGTTTTTGTTGTTGTTTTTGTTTTTTTGAAAACCTGCACTTGATTCACCTTTTAATAGGATGTGAATGTCAAGGTCAGAGGGCTAAATCATGACGCAGTAGAAATGAAGTCTAATAGCACCGAAACAGGTGTCTGCCATGTTACAAAGTTAAAGACATCATTAGTAATAGAGAAAGGAGAAGAGCCTTGGATGCCTAATAATGACACCGGTAATGTTAGGAGGAATAATAGCTGCTGACGTCTCAATGAAATTAGCTGCAGCAGAGCTGGCTTATGAGGTACTGAAATAGTACTAAGAGAAGGCAGAAGTGACCTATTAAAAGCTGACCTATTAATCACACATAGAGATAAAAAGCTCTCCAGGGTGCTAAAATCCTGCTGCTTCGCGCCAATGAGTGTAACTCAGAAAAAACTTTCTAATATTTATAGTCTCTGGCCAATGCAGAGCTAAAAATTCTGAAGCAAGCGCTAAGGAAATTACGTCTTAACTGAGAAACTCCAACGAGAAAAATAGGCAATAGTTTTGCTAGTTTATCATTACTGGAAAATATTTTCTCAAGAATTCACTGCCCCTGAAGAATTAAAGATAGAAACTTCTTTGTTAGATCCCAGTAACATTCATCACGTTTTCCTTCTTGGATGCATTAGTACTACAGCACTGACAAAGAGATATGCAGCAAGAATAATGTAGAAAAAAACACTGCTAAGGTAACAGTTTTTGCTTATGAAGAAAAGACACAAGTCATAAGAAACATAAATAAATGTCAATATCATTATAAAAGTATTGAAAATAATAGATAGGAAAATTGAAATTAAATGCCTATGAGCAACAACTGTAGCAAATATTACTAAAGAGAAAAAAAAAAGTGAGTATTTATTAAACAAATTACAAATTGTGTGCTTGGAAAGTACATGAAAGTTATTGAACAAGTGTCTTTTAAAATGTCAATCTATTCTTTGTTTGCAGTGAGAAAAAGCAAAAACATTCTAAGATATCACCAAATGCACAAGCTAAATCAAAAGAGAAACTATTTATACAATTGAAAGAGGCAGAAGAAACCTAGTTTTCTCCTATCACCATACTTCTCAAGTTGCATTACTGCCCCGACAGAATATGCACAAAGAAACTAAAATGATATAAAATTTCATTCAAATAAGCTATGAATAGTGTAAGAGAAAACTAGGTTGTCATTGAAAGATGTTATCCTGCTTTTAAAATTAGATTGATATATATATATATATATACACACACACTTAGCATGTTAGACAAATACATGATTATTTCAATTACTTATTTTCTTAGAAAACATTAGAAAGCAGAAAATTAGTAGCAAGATGCGCTTTGACTAGACATCCTGCAAACAGCACAGATTTAACAGAAATGATTAAATTATTAGACCTGCAATCCACAGATATTAAACATACTGCATATTTATTTTATTTAATAAAATATTATAGTCACAACATTTTATAGGCCTATTACTTAACAAAACAGGTTGAAAATATTCAGATTACATAGTCAGCATAGCTAAATTCAAAACTGTCAAAGTTATATTCAGTTTTAGAATCTAATAGTGCCTGTTTGTGCACTGGTTTTATGATTCATAACAGTAAGAATTAAAAGATTTTACTATCTAGCTGGAAAATGCAGAAGCTTGCAAAGAACATTGCTCAAATAACTAGATTTTTGATTCAGCTATCTAATTAAGAGTAAATTTGGTTATATTCACAACTTATTTTTAATATGTTTTTCTCATCAAGCAAATTGCTGCTATGGGCAACATGTACTATTAAAGAGCTTGCCCATGATTAGATAGGGTGCATACCTAGCTCCTACTGACAGAATAACTCCTATTTGCCATGATACAGAACTACAGAACTACTGTGGGAATACTCCATGGAAAAGAGCAGCTCAGAAGAAAAGAGCAAAACCAAAGCTGCATCCGATTACTGCAAAGACCAGTGTTTAGTGCACTCTACAGGACTACAGAGTGGGGGAAAATTAAGTACAGATCTCTGCATCCTAGGTGAGCTTTTAGGTAAAGGGGATGTTTTTAGAACCATAACCTCTAATACGAACTTGGTACACTGTTCCAACACAGAACCTCTTCTTCCTCCTGCGTGTCACCTTTTTACAAGTTGAAATTATTCATGTAATTTAAGCTAGAGGGGCTATTTTGACTGAAAGCACATTTTCAGAGAATCACTATACACTACAATTGAGTAAGGCTACTTGGTACAAAAGTTTCTGCAGGTATCAGTCACATTTTGCTAGATCTGTTATTAGATGAATAATAATGGTTTTGGCGATGGTTTCCTCAATCTACGTTCCCTCATTTTGGTCATTATAAAAACAGTAAGATGATAGCTATTAAAATATTTTCCCATAGGTAAACAATGAATACTTATTTTAAAAGGAGAACATAGATAATAAAATTGGAAAAAGAACCCCAAAAGGTGGCAAAAATAGTTTAAAATAAGTAAAACATTATATTTACACATTTTATATATATAAATGACATAACAGACACAATAAGGGAATCATAACAGATATAATTAGCAATTGCACCCCTAAAACAATTCTACTTGTTCCCTATTGCTACTAATCTTAGCCTTCAGAAGTGAAAGATGCTCTTTCTTAAAAACAGTTACAGTCAAATATAGCCAAACCTACAGAACATGGTACGACATAACTTGCAGGCGAACTGGAGTTATCTTTCCAGAAAATATCCAAACATGATTTATACTCCTAAAGTGACACAGAAGGTAGCTAAACAAATTCAATCGCCAATATAAGAAATCTAAGAAAAAATCCAAGAAAATTTCGGGGTGATTCAATCCCGTCATAGGCCATATCATCCTATCATATTTATGACTAATTTTAGTTAATTATAGTAATTAAAACCTTTGTCCTGTTTTGCAACATGACTCTATATCATAGAAATATCAGAAAAAAAGATTTAAGAAAATGTGGTTTTAACTTGTTCTTAAAGCTCTGCAAAGCTGAAGAATCTACAAGCATGACATTGCTCTTCCTATCTGAATCAAATTTATATAAAGAACGGCTTTTCCTAAAATTCCTTTCTTAACAAAATCTTTTAGAATCTGCAACCTGTTCTCCTCCACCAATAGATATCCAGAATAACACTCTCTCTGATATTTGGCATTTAAATTCATCACACATAAGAACTTCTGCAGTTCAGAACTGAAAACCTCTGCAAAGTTACATATCTAATGCTGGACAGGAGATATTCTCTATGGGATTTGTTTCGTTCCATTCACTGACCTAACTTTCATTATAAATAAATCAAAATTCAACAAAATGAGATTTTTTTTCCTAAAAATAAAATTCTATCCATTCCTAAATGTCTCCACATAAAAATCCTTGATCCTTACTTCATAAAAGTCTATAGCTACTTCTCATATACAATGTTACAAAAGACTCAGAAACTAGACAAAATGACTTCCTTATTGTTTTAGACATGCAACAGTATTTGCTCATTTTTGAAGGTATTCCCTAACAAACATTATTGACTCTTAAAACTTACATGGATGACTACAGTGAACTATAACTATTCTTAAAGCCCATAGCGGTGACTTACTAATGCAAATCCCATTCCAACTGTACTGATGTTCTCGACTTATGGTCATAGAAGCTAAAACTAATGCATCTTGAATACTCAGTTTTCTTAGAGCATTAGAGTGCAGATGAGTGGGTAGAAAGGAAAAATTATTCCTAGAAATTTAAATATGCTTCTAATTATCTAATTCCATACTATCCACAACTGTCAGTTAAAATACTGAATATATTTTTAATAAGGAAAATATTATGGCATTATTGTTGATGAGGTTTCGCTTTTTTTTTCCACTTACAAGTTCTTACAGTTATCTATGCAACTGGTAACAGGAGAGAAAAAAAAAAAAAAAAAAAAAAAAAANCACAGATGGAATAGCCAACAATCTTTGCTTTATACGTGAATTCTCTCTCAGGTGCAGAGGCCTTTTATAGGCTAGTTTGGTAAGATTGAAACGAAATGCTTTTGAAAATGCTCGGAATAAGATATTATAGATGGAAACCATTAGTTAGCACACATACTGCCTTATCACAAATGCACACTATCCTCAGCACATCTGCATGGAAGATCCTTTCACTTTACTATTTCTACACGTACACAGATTTCATTGATCTCATTTTCACAAGAAACCTGGATTTCAATAACCGGTGGTTCAGTGAAGAGCATGAAGGCTTAGCCGGAGGCCCTGTCACAGTGACCCTACTTGCCTGTGGGATCCCCTCTGCTTGTGGGTGAAGAAGCGACAAGAGTTGCCGTTGCCCAGGAGGGCTACAGGGATTTGCCTGGCCAGCTGCTACCCAGGAGCACAACCACCAGGAGACAGAAACCCTTCCTTCATGGAGAGCACAGGCCCAAGTCACATTCCTACCAGTGTCAGCTTCTAAGAACTTACTACTGTAAAAACTTGCTATATTTAAACGTCCTATCCTCCTGAAATTTGGTTGAAATCAGGCAACAGGTTCAGAAGTTAGAAAGTGAGGGAAAGTGACAGACAAGCATGATCCCACAGGTCTTATCTCCTTGGGAAAGTAGCAAAAAAATCAAACTCACTCAGTAGTAGTTACATGCTCAAATGTGGGCTCCAAAACATTCTTTTTCCTGGTCTATGCTCCGCCTCTGCACCCCCTATTCTTATGCAGCAAAATACTTGTGAATATATTGAGAGAGTCTCTAGAAAGTGATCTACTGAAACTCATGGTCACAAGTATGCTTAGGTTTTGCATAATTTTCAAGTGCAAAAATCTTTATTTAAGACAACCCTACATAATGCATTGACGTATAATCTGAAAAAAAAAAAAAAATCCTGAAGCATCAAAAAGCATGGGGTTATTTTCACTTTTCTTTTTCCTTAATGAACTTTTGCAGACATCACCTGTCTGATCAGATCTTTTTTAAATACAGCTCTAAAGGAATATCCTGAAATAACAAAAATGTCTTGAAACCTTGACATGCTTTGTATTTCAGAAAGTGGATATATAGTGCCTCTCAGAAAAATACATTGTTGATACTAAATGATTATTCAGATAAGCGCCTGAGTATCTGATTTTAGTGTATCTTTTAAGAATTTGCGTGCTGATAGTTCAAAAATTTATGTTATTTAAAACTCCTAAAACTTTTATTTTTATTCACTTTCCAGGGAATAAGCAACACACTAAATCTTCTTCTCTAAAATCCTTCAACTTTATGGAACGAGTGAGCCTCTAGCTGGTACAATCCCTACCTTATTATGACTTAATCTCCGATTCCTGCTTGGTTGCCATAAATAGCCATATATTAGCTCAGCTGTGGCTCAGCATGCATACCTTTCTGTCAGTGTGGTATTCCCAGTGGCAGTCACTTTGCCACAAGCCACATCTTCTTGCAAATAGCAACGTTACAGGAGCAAATATGATTAGGTTGTGATGATTATAGAGCATACAGAGATTTTGCCCTTGCTGAAGTTGTCGTATGTAACTCACCAACATATCATGAAACAATTTAAACATCATAGCATTCAAAGCTTCAAAACGTTCATTACATAGAAAACCAACCGAGCATCCTAACTGCCCTTTAATCCAGCTATAACTTGCTAACAAATGAAGATGGTCTAATACCCCCAACGAATCACCCGTTAAAACTCTCATGATTTTGGAAAGGGCAATTTCAATATTTGTTAGCTGGATAGTCCAAATGCTCTTGCATTGAAAGTAGGCAAATAAAAACACTCTTAGGATTATATTATTATTAGGCACTTTCATAGTACAAGTCTAGTAGGGAATATCCATCCTTTTAGGAGACAGAGACCACTGTCTATGGCAATTATTCAAAGGGCTTGAGAAATTCTTTGTGGAGATCTGTTTAGTTGCACGAAGAAGCTGCTTTACTTTTGCCCAGAAGAACGTTGAGGCCACTTGGCAACAAAATCCCAAACAATAGAGAAGGAAAAGGTGTTCATAAAATCATAACCTTCACTGAAGCTCCATTTCAAGATTTTTGCATTAGAGAATACTCAAGAAAACTCCACTCTAATAACGTTAGAGAAAATTAGCAAGAATCTGGAAGGGTTGAATGGATACAAAAGAATAAATGGATGAAGACCTAGGTAGTTTTTAGCTTTTACATGAAATATGTTTGTATGTATGGCACAGCCTGGCACTCAAGAATATGTGAGTTCATCTCCCATTTTTCTGAGGTAAAATTTCCTGTTACCTCAGTTCTCTAAGTACAGAATGGGAAAAATGATCATTTTTATTTCACCATATCTATTTATTACATGGGCTCTTTGGAAAGTGACTTTTGTGTCATCTTTGGTGCCTATTATCATAGCTTTTTGTTTTGTTTTATTTGGAGCCTATAGTTTCTAGTAGAAGATAAGATACCACAGCACTGAACTAATAGGATGCCAGATGAAAAAAGGTTTCATACAGTATGACTTAAATGAGTGCAAACTACAGTGCAGGAAAATGAAATAGTATGGGTAAATTGAAAGGTTTCTAATTGTTCAGACCTACCATTTACAAATTTATATAGTGTGGAAAGAAAAAGAACAAAAGCTAATAGCAGCTATAGGCCAGGATTGTTAAAACAGTTCTGTCGTGGAATCTATTGAAGGAAATGATACTATTTAGGCAGAAACAATGGAGTAACAGATTTCAGCAAGGTGTTGGGAAATTCTGAATCCTCCATGAGTTGAAACACATAGGATAAAAACTCCCTATCCAAGTTTGAGAATTAAAAAAATTCTCTGAATAAAGCATTATTCCTTTTTAATTTTAACACTTAAAGATGAATTATATAAAGGAGTAAAAGTGGAAGGTAAATTCTTAAGCATACACACTAGGAAAGTAAAATCTCACAAATGGTCTCACATGCATTAAAACCTTAGACCGAGATATCTTTTAATTATCATAGAATCATAGAATGCTTAAGGTTGGAAGGGACCTCTAGAGATCATCTAGTCCAACCCCCTGCACACGCAGGGTCACCTAGAGCAGGTGGCTCAGGACTGCGTCCAAGCGGGTCTGGAAGATCTCCAGAGAAGGAGACTCCACAACCTCTCTGGGCAGCCCCTGCCAGGGCTCTGTCACCCTCACTGGCAAGAAATTTTTCCTTAAGTTCCTGTGGAACTTTTGGTGCTTCAGTTTGTGGCCTTTTCCTCTAGTCCTATCAGCGGCCACCACTGAAAAGAGGCCGGCGCCATCCTCCTCACTGCCTCCCTTGAGGTACTTATAGACACTAAGAACAAATTATAAAATACAGAATCATCCAATCATTTTTTCCCTTAACTAATGCAGCAGTCAAACACAAATGTATGGCTAACTTGCAATTTTTTAACTTGGGTATTTAACTGAAAGATAATGAAAATAATGCTGTCATTAACTAATTGACAATTAAAATCTACTCATTCCCTGAAGTCAAAGAGTATAGCTGAGTCCAAAAGATAAACGAAGTCAACTGTTGCAACCATTCTTCCCTAGGACTTACATACACATGCCACCGTTGTATAAGAACTTCCACTGATGCTTCAAGTGACAGTAATCAGAAAGGCTATTTCACCTTAAAAGTCTTACTTGTCTAATTTTGAATCTGCAAGACACATTACAAACATTCTTTTTCAGTTAAAGGAAGATCAGACTGTGAAAACTCTGAATTACTGGTGAATAATTCAGAGCAAATCAACATCACCAAAAATTACTCTTAAAAAAATGATGCTAAAAAGCTCATTCTTTAAGAACTGTTCCAATAAATTAGTAAAGAAAAATAAATGCAATAACAGCAAGAAAGAGATACGAAAGAAATACACTACAAAATATTATGATACAAGGACACAACATGAAGTAATTTTTTTTTTTTTTATAAGTATTTAAAGACCATGTGAGTATGCAGTATGAACTGAGAATTTCACCAAAAAACATCTCTGTCAAGCCCAGCAACTTCTGGAGGACAAAAAACACTCTGCTAGAGTTACATCCATATGATAAACACAGTTAACTGATCTAATACTTACTTATTCACACATTAAAAATGCATCTATACTTCAGAATAAATATAAAAGGCCATTTATTAGTGAGCAAATTTAATTTGATAAGTACTTTTCAAGAATCATAAAATCAGGAAGTTATATTTCATTGCAGATGGGAACAGCTAAAACCGTATCTTTTAATCTCAGCAAGAATTATCTGTTTTCCTGAAGGGGACAAGCTGTCATCTGTCATAACGGAATAATACAATTAAAATCAGACAAAATAATTTTGCAACACAAAATATAATAAAGCAACTGCTTTAGATAACAAACTAAGAAGCTATGCTGCCTAAGAAAAAATAAAATAAAAAAAAAAAAACACAAACAGAAACCTTCTGCATTTTCTGTAAAATTATTGAATAATATCACAAAGTAAAAGCTGTGAATAACAGGAAAAGAGACCTTCCTTTGGAGAGAAGATTAACTAACCTAAATAAACAAGCTAAAAGTAGTATAGTTCCCATTGAAAGGCTGCATTTGAGTACTAAAGTATATTCATTATCCTTGTTGCTTTCCAATGTTCGAATATCATTAATTTTCAAGCATTCTTTTAATCAATTTTCATTAGAAAGAGGATTGCTGCTTAAATAAGGCAAAATGCTGTCCACACCACTAATTAGAAATAGTAACAAGTTCTCAAAGTAATTTACAAATATCAATAACCTATTTTTAAAAGAAGTAGAGAAACATAGAGCTGGATGAGCTGCATAAAAATAGTCACTACTTTCCCACGCAAAATTGTTCTGTCCTCTTTCAGGCATTGTACATGGTCCTATCCTCTCCTTTGAAATTCTGAATTTTACATACTCTATTTTGCTACTTCCAAGGAGTGAGTCATAAAGGGAAAATGATTCCACTTATTAGAAGCAATTAACCAATAGATTTTACTGGAAATATTGCTGTCTCCTTTCTGGTTAACTTTAAAAAAAAAAAAAAAAAAAAAGAAAAGATCATTTTGTTATTATCAAAGAGTTAATCCAGTCACATAAAAATATCAAATGTTACATATTCTGTTTGGCTTTCAGCAGGCAATACTGCAATCTAATTAATATTCACATTAAGAGTGCCATTTAACATAGTGCACAAGTAAAACCTAACCATTTGTATTTTAATGTGATCATATCATAATAAATTGTAAATTATATATGTTTGCCAATGTTCTTTAGCTCGGTAATTCTGAGCTTGTAACATTTCCAGTAGTTGCTCTCCGCCCTCACCCTGCCCAGGTGAAAACATCTATGTTAATCAAACAAAAGAGTCAATCCTCATGCATAGATCTGAACAATTCTTTTCTTATATCTCCAAGTGCTAAACACATGGATATCAAGTAGACCTGCTAATTTCTCAGAAAGCTAAAAAGTATCATGACTTTTTCCAATAGTAGCCAAATTCCCATCTTGGAGTGATCTAGTCTATGAATGAGAACCCATGACTGTTCACCTCAGACCAAACTGTTTAGAATATCAGTATCCAAAAAATCTACTTACAGAATGCTTTCCAGATAAATCAATACCAGTTATATGCAATATTTAATAAAAATAATTTAATAATAGTAACACTGAACATTTTCTTCATTATTAAAGCATTGTTTAAGAGCTAGAGCTGTAGGGTAATTTTTGCTGAGTCAAAATGCGGGTACATCTTAGCCCCAGCCAAAGCAGAAGAGAAGGCAGCTCTCTGTGACCAGATAAGAGTTAAAAGACAGCAGAGGAAATGCATTAACCATCAAGAAAGAAATTAAGAGGTAAACAAGCTCAAATTTAGGTTGTAATTCTGTGACTTGAGTTATGAAGAAAGACAAAATCCAGGAAGGTGGATTATTTGCAGTGTTTATGCTTCGTTCTAAGAAAGCAGGATATTCTGGTTGTCTAAAAAATTCCCCAGGAAATAATTTGACTCTATCTGGGTTTAAAAATGACTAGTAAAAAGGTGGGCTATATGGACTGCAACCTATAGCCAAAACTCATCTGTCAGTTATCCTGCTGACCAGTTTCATTTCCATAAGCCAAGTATGTTCAAAATTTTCATGGGAGACTTTGAAAAAGTCAGCGCAGTTCAGAATTCAGTTATGCCTCCAGATAATTTTGATGCATGTATACAAAGCTGGCATAGAGAACTACATTATAATTACTAACAACAATATACTCTATGTATCCATACCTGTATGTATGTATATGTAGATATACAAAAATACAAACAAAATATATAAATACGTAAGCACAAATATATAAACAAAAAAAGGGATAGAAACACTAACTTCATTTGCAGATGATATGCTGAGAAAAGAAGCTCAAAAGGTAGACTTTGGCAGAGCCCACAGGACGTTACCACCCATGGCCTTAAGAGGAAAATTGTTATTCCATATTCTTTCTTGCATTTTGGAAGTACTACATTTTGCAGATATAAAATTATGGTTTGATCATTTTTCAAAAATATGGATTATAAATCCTTTTTTTTTGACTTATAAATCCATATTTTTGAATGGATTCCTGATCTAAGTACAATTTAAATGATCTGGCTATTTTGGAACAAGGGATTAAAATGCCAATAGGATAGTCAGCTGTTTTGGACAGTCAGACTGAGCAATCACACAGTTGGCCTCAACTCATTTGGTTAAACTACATTTTCTGCAAAGAATTTTGCATGTAAAAGCATCATGTAAAAGCTATCTGTATTTCACTGACGAGGAATTTATAAAAATATACACAGATACATATCTAACGTACACATGAGAAGTGATGTTGGATGCGGGTAGCTAGTATTTCTAGAACACTTTCGTCTTTTCCTGAGGAAGGCATTACAGAAAGTAAAAGCATTGTGAATACAAATTATAAGTTAATAAATCATTGCTCTAATTACAAAAGATAGAAAAATAAATCATCTTTTCCACTGACATTAAACCTGCTGGATTAACTGGCAGTTAGTTGCCACTGGACAGCTAAGGCTTTTGAAATCCAAAAAATGAGAGCCACCTATACCTTGCTTCATTCAGTATATAAATCTTACTGCATTGATCCTAGCGTGAGCAATAAATTTCAGCAATGTCTGATGAAAAATATTATTCACCTATTATTCAGCATAAGAAAACAGAGAATAAGATGACTTTTCATATTTAGCAGTACTATGAAAACCTACAGGCAACAGACTGCCAGCTTCTTTGGCTTTAAGATGAGTTCTTCTCCGTTTAACAAATCATGATTTTTTTCCTTGAAAATTCAGTTTTGGATCCCGATTTCCAAAAGATGAGTTGAGATATTCCATAATAGTTTGTAGCTTAATATCTGAAGTCAAAAATGTATAAAAGTCTAGTTAAATACTATGTTGAAGAGCAGATCGTGTAAAAACTTGGTTTTATTCCACTATAAAATATGCAAAACTCTTTTGGAACAAACACATGAGTGAATACCTGGGTGAAGCATTTCATTCTGGTTTCTGTTACAGACAGAAGTCATGAGAAGAGATGAGTCTCACACGATACTTGTCAGACTCAGTTCCCAGAAATTCTTTAGTGAGCTGAGGACTCAGCATGTCCTGAGATCATATCCAAAGTTTATTTCATGCACTAGCATCAAGATCCTCATTTTCTTTCATTTTTCTTCACAGCTATATATTCAGTTCTCAGAAAATGGAAGAAACTCCATAACAATGGAAAGCTGAGCTGTTCTGACAGAAAGATGTGGGGAGGGGTGGGTCTATAAAATGTGCAGATAAACAGTTTAAGATCATTACACAATAGTGGAAAAATCAGAAGACAGAACCCTGGTAGAAATTGAATTCTCTCAGGGATTGGCTAAGGTACTTTTCAAAAGACAGTTAGTCATCAAATGAGTTTAGCGCAAAGGACAACGTGCAGCCAATGTGTCCGCATCATTTTGCATTAGATGGAGCACATAGAACAGTAATGATCAAATGAAGTAGATATTCATACTTGTGTTGTGAAATTAAAAAGGACCAGATCAGATTTTTATTATTTATTTATTTATCCAGTGGCTTTGTATCCAGACTAAATTTCATTTGATCTCACTAGCAAGAAAGCTGGCAGAAAAGGGTCAGTCTTAGGTTTCACTTTTTATCCTGCAAAGCTAGTATGTTCACCAGCAGATTAATTTCCAAACTTTGACAGTTTCAAATATACATTTTTATATACAGGTGTTCGCATCTCCTATTTTTCCTACAGTAAAACTAGAAAATATGCACAATATTTGTTTATCCAATTAGGCAAGCCAAAACTGAACACTGTGATTATCTTTATTTGGTTTGGCAACAAAAGGGCGGATAAAGTGTAATGGAAAGGAAAACTAGGTTATACAATTTGACAGTAAACATTGCTAAAATTGTTTCCAATTTGAATGGCAGTAAATTGACTGCTGCTAATAAATAACTTGTTATGAAGTTTCTAACGTGATAAGCAGTTATAACTCCCTATTCCACCTTTAATATGATCATAAATGTTTCTCACTGTTACTAGAACTCACTCTATCCTCATCTGGGACATCACTTGCCCACCCACTGAACCTTTCTAATCCTATGTACTCTGCATAGCGCTATTTTACAATACAGGCTGTTGAAAACAGTTGCCAGTAACCACCTACAGAATCACCTCTGATACATCCTTTTATATCCTACCCAAGACAATTCTGATGCTATTTGTCCTGACAGAGAACATAAATATTTTGTAGCTAATTTTTGCCAATAATCAGCATTACGCTGGTAGTCAGTCAGCACCCATTACAAAAAAGGGTTTTCAGAGATTGGAATTCTTAATACATGTCTACAGGCTTGTGGGCTCCCTGACAAATCCTTCTCTCAAGGCATTCATGTTCTGCTATTTCTTTCCCCAAACCCACATCCAGGACCAAATACACAGAAAGAGATCCACCACCTTGACTCATATCGCATTCCCAGGGCTCTGGAATATACAGTTTGGACAAAATTTCAATTTCAAATGGCTTCATTTTTAATCTTCCCCTCTCCTCCCCATATTCCATGTGAGAAAACAGGAACTACCACATGAAAGCACAGTGCAAATTTACTTACAATACAGTGTCTTACAATAAAACAATGTCTAGCGCATATAAAACCATTAGTCCTACTTCTGAAATACTGGGTTCTGCAAATAAAGGTCAGAAATGGTATACATTTTTAGAAATAACACGATGCTGGCTACAAAACATGTTTGATGTGTTGCATCAGCATCAGGGAGAAATTATTAACCCATTAATGTTCATATAATAATAATGGGATCGCAAGGAGCTTATCTTTTCCTTTATCCTCATTATCACACTCTAATAGACATCTCAAAGTATCACAAGGTGAGGCTATATACATACAGAAGACTTTTCTGTATGCCAGCTTCAGCTCACAGTGAAAAAGCCTGGCATGCTTGATAGGCAACGCAGAATTTGTGAGAGTTCTGATTTTAAAAACTGACCGACTGACAACTTAAAACTCTGTGAGCCATAAACACTGCTTACAGACCTACTGTAGCATGAATAAGCAAATTTGCCAATTCTGTGCGTGTCGAGATGAACAACACTGTGTTAAAAACATTCAAACACTAAAATAAGGTCTAAAATGCAGTAAGCACAACCAATGCATGATACAGCTTGATTCCTTTAAAATACTATATCTAGATCCCGAAATAATTCTCATGGGTTTTCACAGGCACCGCTTTGCTGCCCAGTTGCTCCTGGGCAATGGGCACCCATTTGGTGGCACTCAGCAAGGGGACCACAAAAGAGCCCGTCTGGCAGACAGACAGCTGCCTCTGAGCGACAGTAAATACAAACAGATGTTTTTTTCAAAGATCCCTTTCAACAAGTTTCAAAAAGTGCTGCTTGAAAACCATTTAGGCAGAAATGAAACTAAGGGGTTAAAACATTCTCCAAATAATCTAAGTTATTAAAAACCAGAAGTAGGCCAAATTCTTCGAAGACAATGGCTGCGCCTTCCTGTTTAGGGGTGGGCTGCAGTACCCTTCCTAATACTCTGCTAAACAAGCTGCCAGGATAGAAAGACTGTACTGTATTAAAGATGACATTTATTCCCTCCTATAGGTGTTATTGTTTGAAGATGCCAATAGAAGGATTTTACATAAATTCAAATGATCCTATAGAAAGGCAGAATAAAAGGCTATAAAAAAAAAAGGATGCGTTAAAAGGAGAATGTGTCTACTAATTGCTTATTAAAAATTAAGCAATAAGAGAAAGTGAGTCGCCAGGGCGTCACCACCTCCTCCTTGCTCCCCCCGAGGCTGGCAGCCGCACACTGGCCCTGCCATTGGTGCTCGGCAAGGAGCCGGGTGGCTCTGACAAATGACACTCAGTGACGCGGGCGGTGGCGCTGCCAGGCACCAGCTCCTCAGTTTTATACTGTTATTCTTAAATGCAACTTGCATATGCCATAAAAAGAACTTGGCTTCAGGAACTTAGCTAGCACATTTCCCAGGGAAAATTCTGTCTCGCATTCTTCTGCAAATTAGTTATATATGCAAGCTGACTATATACTAAGGGACAAATCTGTCAAACAAACATTCATGCTGAAGCAAATCCTTCAACTTAAATGCAGATTGTGGTAAATGGGCTTCCAAAACACACTTATTTCTAATATTTTAAAAGACTCATGATGTAGTCTAAGAGCAAAAAATTTTATGTGAAAGTATTTTTCCTAAGCTAGCATCCTTTAAACACTTATCAACACATAATTCCAAAATAAGAAGCATGACATGACACAACAACTGCTGATAAAATTTATAAGTAAGTCACTATAATAGAGTGGGAAGAAGTTGGAGAGCAGGATTGCTCAGTGAACAAGAACTATAGATGCCTATGGTTTAAAGAGGGAAACAGATGTTTTAATGAGGATGAAGATATTTTAATTCTATGTGATTGTCTTCCAAACAGCCTCATTTGAAAACCTATCATACAAATGTGTTCATTAAACATTACTGAATTATCATAAGAATGATATTCTCCTGTTTTTCAGGTCACTTGAATAAAAATAAATAAATAAATTACATGGCAAACAATGCAATATCATACGGAGTAAATAAGTCTTCATCAATTCCTTCAAGCAATGCTAAGAAAGCACTGCAAAGAAGTGTTCCTTTCAGAAAGAAAGAAAATGTCTCCCTGCTCAAAAGCCTTTTACTATACAAATAATAAAACATGACTATCACAATACTATTCTTATGACTTGCCTGTTTTGTAAAGGCAAGGGACTAGCAAACTCATATTACTTTATCAGCATTATTTCTGTTAGATTTTCATTTTACTCATAGCCCAGTTAGTCCTCATTTGGCATTAATGTAGGAAAAAACTCAGCATCTGGTAGTTGCCACAGTATTTTGCAAACAAGCATTTTGAGTTTAACCATCTGTAATGTGTATTGATTACTCACCATATCCATGAATGCCTCCTAAAGGGGAAATTATTCACATGCATCATGTTCACAGATCTTCCAACATTAGCGTTTCCTTGTCAGACAGCTTTATCTGTTATGGTATTCATAGATGCATTCCAGAACAACACGAGCAGTGAACAGCAGGGTTTATTGCAACTACTGTAATCCACAAAAACAAAAATGCCCAGAATCTGAAGAAAGAATTATCATAAGGTTTTCTAGGTACGTGTCCATCCATTTATGCCTTACTTGCTACTTAAGAAATATTAATCAGTATACAGAAAATGTGCGATGATGCCAGCAGTTTGCCTTGATAAAAATCCAAGTGCTTTTCCTGTGAATTAAAGCATCTTCATATGCAGCATTTTGGACAGTTGGGAAACGTTAGTCAAAAAATAGTTTCTTGTCAACCACGCCAGATCAGTGGTTAGGGGGAAATGTATAACTTCATATTGCTTTGCCATGTTATCCTTCAGAAATGAATATTGCTTTTTCTTCTTTCTTAGACACATATTCTTGAGCAACCACTTTAATGCAGTTTTCCGATATTGCAAGCCCAGGGAACAGGATGACGTTTAATAACCACGTACAACAAAAACAAACTTCTTTCTGAATTTGATTCTGCAGGATTATTTCTTCATCTAAGAAAGAAGGAAGGAAGTAGACTTTTTCTGCTCCATAGGACAGGACTATAATTAGATATCATCATGAGTATAAGATCATATCATGATCAAATTTTGCAGCCCAGCCCCATAATAAGGCTGTCTGCTCCCTTTAAGTAAAATGACTAAGCTATTGATTCTTTCACTGCAGAGTCTCGTTCGAATTTGCTGTTATGCTGTACATAAAACCCATGTGCATCCTTTTGTATTTTGCCAAAAGCAAGTCCAGCTTCAAGTCCCGTGCTATCTACGCATTATCCCTCTGCCATCCTTTTCCTTTTCCCCCAGTTTGGCTCCCAGACAGCAGTCCCCTCTCCAGAGGCTGTGGTTATATATCCTTGGGAAGATTCTGGCGCCCCAGCTAGACAGAGCGGGCTATTTTAAAGCAATGCGGGCAACAGGCTCCGGCTTCCTTGCAGCTCACAAGGATTTCCAACATACCCCGGGGACGCCGCTCGCCGCTCCCGGTGCCTCCTGGCTCCCCCGCTGCGCAGCGGCCGCCCCGGAGCGCGGGGCTCGGGGGCACTTTGCAGCAGCCCGGGCTCGGGCTGCGGCGAGCGCTGCCTGCCAGAGGATGTGCTGGCGTCAAGGGGGCCCTCTAGGTGGGTTCTCCTGCCACAGAGCATCGTGCGCGCCCGCCCCGCCGCGCGCAGCGCCCGCCCGCGCGGACCCGGCCCGCGGAGCGCAGCGCGCCCGGGAGCCCTTCACGGTGCCGAAAGGAGCATCGTCCCGCTCCCCAGCCGCGCTTCACTTACCCTCCTCTTTAGTTTTTTATGCCGCTGCACTAAAGCTCTTTTAAACTTCAAGTGACCCCCTGGCCTTTGGGGCAGGAAATCCTGCGGTAGGGAAGCCAGCTGCCACGGCGGCGATGACATTAAAACGTGGCGTAAAACCGTATTTGATCAGGGGGCGGGGGGACGGGGAGTAACACAATAAGATACTGCACTGCATGTTTTAATAGATCCTATTTCCTCAAGCTTCCTTCTTTTGCTGTCACAGCTCTGTTCTATAATACCCCAAGTTAGCCCCAGTGCAGTTGATGCCATTTTGGAGAGGGAATAAAATATTCAGCTCCTCGAATGTCACAGTGTGTGGACAGTGAAGCAGCATTTATTCTGACTCAGGAGCAAAAAGTGAACTGGTACTGCTGCGCACATCTTTACATTGTGTTCATTACTGTGAGCATCATGTACCACACTTTGGAGACTTGGAGCACCAAAATATTTCAGCTTTCAAAATTTAAGGGAGCCCTAGAGACATTTATGTGCAGCTACTCTGTGCAGAAGGTTAGGCTTTGCTTTTCTCATTTAAATACAGCCAGGAGAGAAAAACAGTCACCCTGAGTTACAAACTATGGGACTTAAGACCAGCCTCTTAATTATATGATTTTTCTGAATATTTTAAAACATTATCTCTAATTAATCTAGATCTTTCCTACTGGTTGTAGACTAGAGCCACTTATTATGAAATATTTAGCACACCAAATGCTGCACAAATCTGCACCTTCATTATTATTTCATGTTCTATCTACCTAACTGCATACTTGCCAGATACCTGTAGGCACTGCCAATTTCATTACTAGATTCATTTAATGCCTTGGACCACTTTGAAAAAGAGCTTCTCAACACTTGCCTAACACCTGAAGTTCACAAACTAACTTTTTCTGCGTCTCAATGCCCCGAGGAAATCAATCTATCTGGTGTTCGCTAATATATCAACATTAAATTTAGCACAACGCGCAACACCCACTGACTCAACTGGTTTCATCCAGCAGCAGAGTTGCAGGAGGAGGTAGGCATATATAACGGTGCTACATAGCATTATATAGCAGTTAAGAGAACTCTAACACAGAAGAATATACAGAAGTTGTGGCTTTCAAGAGGAAGGACAAGTTCAAACCAGGAACCTTAACAAAATAAAATAAATAAATAAAAAGGTTACATTTCTAGTATAGGCTGACTTCTGAAGTTCTTTCAGTTCAGGCCTGTAACAGTTCCCTAATCATCTCACTTGGGAAAATGCAACATTTAAAGCCACTTAGTGACATTAACTTTAGTAGCATCATCCTTTTGTCCTTTAAGCATTTTAGTATGGCAGTTCCATTCTGCTTCACCAGGTTCTTTAAAAATAGTAGTCTAAGCACAATTTTGATTCAATGATTCAAGGAAAAAAAAAAAAAAAAAAGAAAGAAATTCAAAATAGGCTTTTCTTTGCTACCATGACTCTGACCATTATAATTTAGAGTATAGGAACAGTCCGTGACACTTCCTGCTTTCTGTTGAATCTATGCTAGGTTTAAGGAACTGGAGAAGAGGGACCTGGAAGGAGCTGGAGAGAGAAAGGGAAGGAGACAAAGTGGGGCAGAGGAGGGGAGCATAGAAGAAAGCAACAAAGCCAGAGGAAACCTGATCTGCCTGTGATGCTGGCTGAAACAGAATAGTCCCAGGCTTCAGGCCCTTTTAGTAGGTCTACTTGTGATTTTCCATCAAAATTAATATGTGAATAAAGTAGGTAAATTGCAGAAACCAGATTACAGTGCTTCTCTCATCCAGGTAAATGGTCTTCTGGGATGTCAGAGTGAGGGGCATTTGCCCTCTCTCTCTCTCTCTCTCCCTCTCACTGACCTTGTGAATCTCGTGTTCCTAACTGCCCAGTGTAACATCTATCCGAGGAGATGTGATGAGTGTCTGCCCCACATCTTGCTTTTATCATCTTGTCAATGAAGTACAAATTGCAAAGACCTTTCTCTGCCTTCTGTTTCTTTGAAGGGTAGGGGAAATAAAGCAAGACTGTTTTACATCTCCATTTCTCAGTTTTCATATATTATTTTTCCTCCCACAGCAGTCAGATTTTCTATTACTAGTGATACCAGAATATGCACTAAAAACTTAATTAACCTCTGGGCTTTTAAACTGAAATCCTGTAGGAGTATTTTCTTCACCTTTAAGAGCAGCAAATGTATTAATAGATACCAGAGAAAAGGTTTTCCTTGTGGTACTTCTAGTCCAAATAATAGGGCTAAGGGAAAAGTAAGAACTGCTGCTCTAGAACTGTCAAATTTTTAAATATAAAATCAATAAGAGCAGTATATAAAATAAATCTTAAAGATCATGAGAAACGAAGCGCTCCAGGGACATACATGACTTATTTGCATACAAGGAAAGAATACTCATTTTCTGGAAAGATCAGTTGATTAGTTTTGCTTTTTTCCCAAAAGGGGGCAAAAGTCATTAAACTAATTGATTGGTAACAGTACAAAAATCTACTGAGAAAAATATGTGTATATAACTGTAAAGCTAATACTTAAAAACATACAGAGGTACTGAAAAGCCTACCCTACAAAAATCTAATCGGAGTTAATGATGACAATGACCTATGGTAGCTTTTTGGAGACAAAGTGTAAAACGAGCAGGGGATCTCAGCCAATAAATTCTGAGCAGGTGTCTACACAAAACACTGACCACCTGACTCAGTAATTTTGTAAAAGGACTCAAATTCTCTCCAAGAAGTGAACGGTTGTGGAGCCTGAAACATGCTGGCAGTGGGCAAGAGGGTCACTGTGCTAGTTTGTGATACAGAATAACATGAGAAACACATGTTGCTAATCTAAATAAGTTGCAAACGTGTTTCTTATGATTTAGATTAAGTGAGACAATTTGATATTGTTCATAAATACGAAAATTCTCTCAAAGTAAAAAACGAAGGCATGACATCTTTGCTTGCATTTTTTTATAGCTAATAAATAACCAAAGACCTAAAAATGAATTGCCATTTAAGTATATATATATATATATTTATCTGCAGTAATGGGAAAAACGTATTAGTAATACACAGATTCCTATGGAGGTGACTGTTCCCTGTGCTTGTAACACTTTTCTACACAAATAGACCTTACTTCAAATGGCAGGCTCCATTAAATCTGTGTAAGTTCTCCATGAAAAAGTATATAGACTAAAAAAATCAACCTGATTAATGAAGTGGTAAGAAATTTATTCCACTGTGCACAGCTAAAGGAAATCATCCAAGCAATAGGTCTTTAGTCATAAGAATTATTAGGTGCACTGCAATTACGTTAAATAACAGCATAGTGAGTGAAGCCACAAATTCTTCTCATCAGACTCCTTTTTAGGACGAACAGATGAGCCCAATAAAGGCATTCCATGAGACTACCTCAAGCCAAATAACTTAGCTTTATTTTTGTTGTTCTGCTCAAAGGGGTCTATTCCTTCTGTCATCCACCCTGCATATAAATCAGCTCCCTGCTGGACCCTCTTCTGGAGTAAACCTAACTATTGCTTCTGCAAGAAAAACCTGTGTAACTTTAGAGCCAGTTTGTCAGCAGTACAAACAACAATATTTCTTTTGATTCTCCCATACAGTCTTTAAAACACCCTTACGAGTCTTATGTCCTCAAACATCTGTATATATCTTCATTCCACATTACAAGGCAAAAAAACATAAATTTTGGATGTCATGATATAGAAACACCTTCCTGGTGGGCTCTGACACAGCCTCACATGATTCCAGACATTTTTCATTTGAACAGAAAAATGACACACACAAAAAATTGTTTCTCATGTCCGTACCAAGAAAAGGTCTAAATGAGAGCTATGCAGTGTCACTGGGCAGACCTTGCCCTCAGGGCTAGAGAGAAGGGATTGAGCCATCACTATCTCCATGAAATGAATACAAGAAAATAAAATTAATAAAAACACATAGTTCACATTTGAACAAAAATCATGAATTGGGCAATATTACTAAGAGGTTGTGACTATTTCTTAAGAAGAAAAGAATGTATTTTGTTGAACTTTGGTTCAGAAAATGATCTTCTCAACTCTACATGTAATTGGGCCAGAACATTCTCCATCCAAGGCACAGCCATTTTAGGGCCAAAAGATCTCCACGTCGAGAATGTCAGTCTCTCTTACAGAGATCAAACCACCTTTTGTATCATTTAAATGGAAAAATTCCCTTTCTTGATGCTTCAGAACTGTTGTGGCTGAGGAAAAAGAACCGTAGCTGTGCTGCACAGGAGCCTATCCGCCTAGACTGGGCAGCACTAGTCGTGCTCACAGACTCGCCTCTCTAACTCTTGTGTGAGAAAGGGTCCACATGCCTAAAAGATCTTTCTAAAAACATAAACAGGAACTGCATTTTTTACACCATTATTTTACACCATTTTTATGCAAAAGAGATGCAAATGGAAACTTGAGATAATTATGTTCTCTCTTCCTCGATCTGAGCCTTTCCCTTGCCTACCTAGTGACCCACCAGTACACTCCTTGTCCTTAATGAAGCAAAATCAGAAAAGAAATAAGAAAAAAAAATCCACTTTACTAGTAGAGATTTAATATTTTTAGATGGAAATTAGTTTTAAGCTCATGTTCAATAAGTCATTTTTCCTGTTGTATCCTGAGTCTCTTATTTATTATTGAAAGCAGACCTTGAGATGTCTGTAAGAGATCACATTATTCAAATATTTGCTATTTAGTATGGGGCTGACACTGCCTTCATTGTTTGGATGTGTACCTGCTACAAAACAAGAATTGACTTGCATTGTGCAGCTGTTAATTCTAAAACAATGACCTAAGAGAAGGCAAATATTTGGTACCATTGAATATTCAAGAAACATTTTGGCACAACATTTAAGAAAATGTCTGTTTTTCTGCACTGTAAAACTTCGAAGTTGAGAAAAAATATCAGTTTGATGCCAGCACATTGTTGTACTATTTATAATGCAATATAAGGAAGCAAAGTCATGTTAGATGCATTTGCAGTGAATAATCATGACCTATTACATAATATGAACATACTATGTACTGTTTTAATTATTAAATAGATTATTTATTATAGATTATTATACATTTTAAAGATTATATAGATCATATTTTTAAATTATCGATAATCTCAACAACTTTAAGGCCTGCAAGATCAGATCATTTCAACACTGAATTTGTGTCAGAAAAAGGGTTAACAATTATAGCAGTATTAAAAATATTGAGTCACTGAACTTATCTTACCCCCTACTCAGCCTAACTTGACACATGTAAACACATTTTCTATTTCCTCTCATAGTTTCAGAGAGGCTCTGAACTTAAAACTTTTAAGCATTCCCCTCCTACTTCAGCTTCTCCAAGATCCTTCTGTTATACTATTCCTGATTGCATAAGCTTATTAGAAATCCTCACTACAAGACCGAGATTGCCTGTACCAGCTCTTTCAAAGTTCTTGAACAAAGATCATCCAGTCCCCTTAGCTTAAGAGCATTAATGTCTCAGGTTTGCTTCCATTGCAGATGCAATAATTTAAATTTACATACCTTTGTTCCCATTATCCTTCATGCCTACATTCTGGTCCTGAAAATTATTTTCCTAATTAAAACTAAGACAAAATAAAATAACCCTCTACTTCTCTTCACTCCAACACTAACCCTGTAACACAGCAACTCTGTTTCCTTTCTTCTTTTCTTTTTATTTACATAGTTTTAACTGCTTATCCCATCTTTCATTATTTTTTTGCTGGCTCACCAAGCATTTCATGAAGAAATTCCTCAGGTACATATCTTACCAAAACACCCAATCTTTACTATCACTAACATATTTTTTTGCAACACAAATGTGGGAAGTTTACATTTCCCATAAAAACATAATTTCTGGTATTACTTATTTTTGTCATAAAGTTACAGATATTTCTATCCAAATCCAAGTACTCTTCTAGAAGATCCCTTTCACCAAGTGATATCAAACCAAAATAATTCTGTTGCATCTCCTATGGTATGCCATACCTCCTCTTTGCAATATTATTTACTTTCAAATCATAGAATTGTAATCTCCCTCCCTATACATATATACCTGTGGAAGCATGGATCTTATAGAAAAAAATTCATCCAAATTGTCAGTTAAGTTATTTTCCTAATTGTCTTTCATGGATGCCTTAAAATTAGTGCACAATACCTCAGGAGTCTGCAACAAACATGATAAATAGCACAGTGCTACCCTTCAGTTTTTACACATACATATTTCACTATTCAGTATGACTGGCGTTATCATGGTAGTTACATTTTGTACACAAATACCTTTTATGTCAACTGTGCCCAAAATACATATGAATAATTGCGTACTTTTGTCTGACAATTCCTAGCATTAACAAAATGACATGCATTGCAACATAAATGAATATATCTGTAGCTTGGGTTGAGGGCAAAAGCTTAAACTCCTCATTAAAAAAAGCTTTGCAACATATCTTGATACTTATGTAAAAAGCATGATCTCCTCAACTTCTCTTTTCTGGGATCATTTAATTTGCAGAGTGCCCAAGCAAAAGCTAATTCTGTTAGCAGTTCTATCTTCCAGACTGCAAGAAAAAAAATACACCTTTCCATAGTATTAGCAGATTCCCACTGCCCAGATAACAGTATGCAGTTAGAAAGGGTGCGCTCATGTATTCTGCTGGATAAAAATGTCTTATTGCTGCATATGTAGCTGCAATGTATATGGCCAAATATTCAACAATGAATATACAGTATTTACTAGTAACATAGGACCATAGATACTTGCAGTAACTGAGATACTTTAAAAAAAAAAAAAAAAAGACAAGATTTTTGTTTCAAATGCTTTACAGTCTAAATTAAATGGGAAAAAAACAGGGGAAATTACTATTCATTACACAGAGAAGTGGACTAAAATATTCTTAGCAGTAGCAGAATAATAAGCTGATTATAAAGAACTTAATAAGATTATTAAATGAATATGGGCCAAATATTCCCTCTATACAAAGCCACACTTGATTTCTTTCTAATTTATTATTTAGAGAAATACAATACAGAGCAAACATGTGACAACCTAAGTAGTAAATCTCTGTTTTTTAGATTACAATACAAATTTGTATGAGTTTATAGCAGATTTGTGTTGACTGGAGACCAAATCCTACTGCACTTACATCACTGAAAATGCTGAATTCCCATCCCATCAGTGGTGTTTGTCAACTGCTACCAGTGCAGTTATAAACTAACTTTAGACTTTTGGGCTGATACAGTTCAGATCATGTTCAGTTAAGGTAGTTAACCCATGAAACATATGAGCCAATATTATAATATTCCTAGTGCCAGAGTCTAAAGAAGGTTCTAAAGATGAGTCTAAAGTGTTCTTATGGCAGAATGCATGCATACAAGGAAGGACCTTGGGAAAACTGGCAGAGCTTGGACAGCTGACATGAGCTAACAGCAGTTGCCTCAGACCCCTCTGTTTGGCAAGTAATTCACATGAGCCAGCAAGGCCCAGGGACAGGCTGGCATCACTCATATAAAGCTCAAGTTAGACATGTATTGAAGGCCCTTGCAGAATTATTTGAATCTTTGGCTAGCTTTCCACTATTGGAGAGGCTATAAACATTATTTGATTATTGGAGATCAATAGCAAGGTATACTGCATTATATTATACTCATTACATTATACTTATATGCTAAATGCTACGGGTAAATTGAAAATAAAGGTGTGCAACTGGTACAAAGAAAGGCATCTACAGGTCCACTTACACGCTTAGGACTCTTAAGTCAAGCCCTCAGACCCCCTCTACTCATGGGAAATCAGACCCCCTCTACTAACACATGGGAAAACATCATAGAATCATGGTTGAAAAAGACATTCAAGATCCAACCGCAATAATGGAGTCCAACCATCATGACCTAGCTTAATTTTGTTTTGCCTTGCCAACATCACAGACATTCCCTTTTCAGCATGCTTAGCAAGCCAAGGCAGCACCATTTGAGGCATCTTATGTCTGAGACACTACTCTTGATAAGTCTATTAAAATAGCATATTAGTCTATTAAAAAAAAAGCATATAAAAATAGCATATAAGTCTATTAAAATAGCATACAAAGTGCAACATACACAAAGTCTAGGAGATTTTAGTAGAATGATTAATCAAAGAAAAGGATAATATCTATGTGTAACCTATTTTTCCTTAAATGCCCACTTCTCGGATTTCTTCTTTTAACTAAAGCTACTAGAATAATATTATTTCCTAGTAGCCATAACTTCTCTAAAAATAAGTTTCAAAAGTTCTTACTCATGTTTGCCTTCAGATGAGATTCTTCTACAAAGATACATATTGGATAAATTATTTAATGTGAAGGAGAAAGCAAATAATGATCTGGATCTCAAAGTCTATTTTGATGTTTCCTATTTTTGGAATTGCCCAGGTGATCTTTTGATAATTAAATAACATTAAAAAGTCTATGAAAATCCTGAATATTCTTTTCCCCAACAAGCAAGCCTCAAAGCACATATTTTCTTGATTTTTCTGAAAAAAAATTATCATTTTTCACTTCCTGTATGTATGTGTCTGTGCGCAGACACGCAGAAACTAAACAGACACACAATGGCATGCACAGGCCACAAACTGCTTTCTGTAGTAAATTACATCGTCCTCAAAGTATAGAGCAGCCCTAATGCCTTTATGTGCTTAAATATTCTTTCTCAGCTTAATGTAGATAACTGGAGAAGGAATCACCTCCCAGTTCCCTATAGAATGATGCTGAAGCTATAAATATAATTTATTATTGGCATTTTAAAATAATGAAAAGCTGTTCCACACCCAAGATCTTTCTTTTGTGGGTTGGTTAGATAACTCCTGGGGAAATGATCTTTAGTGCCTAAAATATAAGGCAGAAGCATAATGATTTTGATTTATAGCTTCCTATTGCAATACTATGCTCAAACTGAAAAAACTACTGAAAAGATTTCTTCCCAAAATAGCACTTTATGTTGCCAAGTAAAATAAATGTGTTACCAAACTGCAATATAGCATTATAAATAAAAAAAAAATTCATAATATCCATTATATAATGGTCTACTTTGTCAAGCATTACCTTAAATTCATTCCAGTATTAGACTAAACAGAAAATTGCTGCTGGACCTTTTATACTACACATTGCTATGTTTTATTACAACTTGATCCAATAACTTCTCAATCTCTATCGAATGTTATGTGGAGGCAAAAAATATTTATTTCTTCATAATGAAGCGAATCCTGACACAACCCACTCAAAAATATATACATTATCTTATAGTTTTTTGTCATGAGGAATCACAATTTTACCAAATTTACTAAATTTTACTAAATTTTAAATTTTAAAATTTACAAATTTTACTAAATTTTTAGTTTATAAAGAGAGAGAAAATTTCCAGTTTTCTAAATTGAGGTTGGATTCCAATAAATAAAATTGTGAACCACTGGTATAAATATTCTGAGTTAAATTACGGTTTAAATTCTAAGTGGTATAAGTTAATGACATCTTTGGATTTTTTTCTACTTGAAAAAGCAATGTATATTTTCGTTCTTTAAATTGGGACTGTGTCAGATTAGACTACCACAAAAATCACACCCAATATAAAACTGTCTGTTGTTACTTAAAGGAGATGTGACTCTTCCAGATTACAAACCATCTTAATGACCCAGCTGTAGCGCCACGCTTACTGTGTAGAAGGGATTGCTAACTAAATTCAAGACCACCTCCTCCTCCCTCTCATTCTAGTGCTTAGAAAACAATACTGAGTAGTGGGCATGAAACTCCTAGTTCCATTAGAGGAACTCCAGGTGTGTCCTTTCTTTCATCCTTTAGAGAGACTATAATTGAAGCTAGCTTTCTTTTATTGCTCATAAGGATGAATATTTGAGAAAGAAACCTTGAAAACAGCTATGCACAGATGAGAAAACAAGTTCACAGAAAATTTTCAAACATTTTTACAACCATGATTAATGTTCCTGCATTTACAATATAAATATATAGCATAAAATTTGCATATTTTACAGGTGGCAAGAGTTATAATCATTAGTTAAAAAGCAATCCTAAACTGAATGCATAAATATATACAAAATCATAACACACACATCATTTTTCCTCCAACTTCAAGGGATGCAGCTGGAATCTTTGATACTAAATCGAGTACCATGAAATCTCAGTACACAATTTTTCTCCAGTTAATTCAGGATGTTTAAAATTTTAATTAGCAGTCACTATCATAGTTCATCTTGACACAATCAAATCATATTTCACATAATTTTACATAAATTTATTAAAAGATAACAAGCAGAAATTGAAGTGCATTGAAGTATTGTGTTGAACCAGCTGAATGTTTCAGCTGGGTGACCTATTCTCACACATTCTGCTCTGGGATGCTTCCAAGGCTTAGAAGCATCTTGTGTATGTTGCAGTTACAGTGTTTTTCGTTCAGGCTTTATATATCTCTATTTTAATATTTTAACCCTATACAGATATCTTTTACACACAAAGAAATATTCTATTCCATAATGAACCTTTAAAAAAACCAAAACCTTTTACATGAAGTCATGAATAAGGTCTACCAAAAAGGATGACCAGAAAGTTTTCAATACAAAGATTTTTATTTTAGGACTACGCAATACCTAATCTGCCAAACAAAATAGTCACTTTCTGGAAAAAACATTTTCAGTCTTAATCAGTCAATCCTAATTTACAGGGTTTGCAATGATCAGTTTTCTTTCTGAAATGCTTTAGAGATGTAAAACCATCCATATTTGCCTTAAATGTATTTGGCATTCAAAAAAGAAAAAGTGAGTTTAAAAATAAATTCCTTCCTGATATTTAGATATGGGTATGATTATGGAATATCAACATCCAACTGCAATTAAGCATTATAGCATACTGTTTTAAAACCATTATACATTTCCTGGAAGAACATTTCATGAGCCATCCATAAAATTTCTAATTGATATAACACACATACCATATGGGCAATTATGAAGATTTTCAAATTAAAAAGTATTAAAATAATAATAGAAAAATATTTTTAAATTTTCAATTTTCAATATAATTCTAAGCAGAGTTGAAGATTGGACAAAATGACAAAATTTTTATAGAGCAGTCATGGTATTTTGAGGTCAAAGAAGCATACAAGGAAGTTCCTACAACAGATGTTGTTTAATATTACTCATGGAGTTAGTATGTTTCGCAAATGAACTTCAGTTTGAAAACTCATCTGATAAAATTTCTTTAAATAAATTTGGATAGGCAAATATATACAAGGAAGCTGCTTCACCTGTTTTACGTTTATTGTGACGTTTTAAAGGTTATTTATTAAAGACATAGAATAAATCTTAGACCTTATATTAAGACTCTACTTTCTGATTTCTGAATGCCAATAAAATTATTCCTACTGTAAGTAGTTAATGGTTAGCTGAACAATGCATATGGACACAGCAAATTAAATATTCAAGCAGCTAGAAGAAACAGAACTACTTAAACATTGATGGTTTTTGTTACGATGGTGGTGGTATTAATTTAACTAGCTGGTATCTGACAACATCAAGTATCTAAAACCTAAAAGTATCACACACATATTTATTGCAAAATAAATTGAAACATATGAAGTATATCAAAAAAATTAAAACCTCATTAAATATGAAGCCTTTTTTTTAAGCTAAGTGCAAGTGTATACACTTATTCATATACAGTTCACAGTTCAGGCAAATATAAGCTGGGTCAGATGAAGGCTCCAAATCTACAAGCATTTTACCAGATTTTTTTTTTTTTTTTATAGGATTTTGTAAGATTTTCAAATGTATTTATACATACACTCATACATTCTCAAATGTATTCATTCATGCTCTATTTTTTCCAAACAATTCAGTTCAGCTTTGAACGCCAAAAATATAATTACAGATTTGAGCGATAAAATAATTTGCTTCTCAAATGAAAATTAAAATAAAATCTCTGACACAAAGTCTCTGCATTCTTACTGATAACCTCTCAAAGATCCCTCTGCAGTCAACAGAGACTCTCAAAGCTGTTCTCTCTGTTTTAAGTGTATTTATATGGTAACTATTTTGCCAGAGAACAACATAACCATACAAAAATCCCAGAGAAAACCTGCAGGACACCCATTAAACATTTACTCTTTTTTTCCAAAGCACACAGCTAACTGTACATGTTTGTTAAAAGTTGTGTAAACTTCAGGGTTTTCAAACAATTTATAAACACAAGTGCAAGCAGAAAAACTACCCATGTTGACTACTATTGCTAGAGTGTCTGAACATGGGCTGGCAATCATTCAGAAAGATGCTGTTAAGTTGACAGCATTATTCCAGAACAGCAATGATTTGAAATTCTCAGTATTTATACAGAAATTACAAGCATCTGAAACTATACATAATCTCACGAAGAACTGCTGGCTCTGATTTTTTTTTTTAAATGTACTGTGGCAAACAATGTCTTAATGGCCAGTATTTATACTGAGCTGAAGGTCAGACTGACATAGATTTCCTTCATCTAATCCCAATAACTTGCGTCTAGAATATTTTTAGAGTTAATCTGGATAGAGTTAAAATGATGGAAAAAAATCATTTGACAGGAATATAATTTGTTTCACAATATCTCTTCCATATATTTTGCCATATTATACACTACTAACCTTACACAGTGATGGAATACTGCCACAGCTTTTACTGCTAGCTTAAAAAGCGTTCTCACATCAAGTGTTTTAGCCTTGGAGTCTCTTGTATCCTTCCACCATTAATATCCAATAATTATATATTTTATGGGCAAAGGCGCTGTTACTGAACACTGCCATCTGAAAGCCTTGGTGCAGGTCTTGTAAGACACTCTGTTCTGTTTGGGTAACGTACTCAAACAGAGCAACCAAAAGAAAACTTTCCAAGAACAAGCTGTATCTCTTTTACAAGGATTTACCTACCATAGCTGTACAAGCAGAAACAACTAGAATCCCCTTTTTATATCGCTGGCAATATAAAATACTTTATATTGTTCTGGAAAATCTAAGCTCCTCTATTGACTCTGATCCACAAATTCTTGTTAATCTACTTTCAAGAACGAATACTTAAATCAGGTGAAGCTTGCGTGCTGTTTTCAGTCTTATATTTGTACTTAGTGGTACTTAGTTCCAGTTTGGTTCTAGCCTCACAGGCAAGCAAGACCACTCACCTTCAGTGTAATTTTTATTATATTACCAACTTGTTTTTTCCTTACAGCATTCATATAGAATTTCCTGCTACACTTTAATTTCTGGTCCCTTTTCTATCATAATCATTTTAGCACTTTCTAGCTTTTATAGCATACTAAGTGAACATCCATGTATATTTATATTCATATAAATAAAAAATCAGTCAGACTTTAATTTTAAAGCAGCAGCATATCAAAGACTGGGTGTGTATAAAGTAATACTAATTTTCAGTTTAGTAATCAAATGACTCCTTCCATCACAACCAAGCCCAAAGGAAATCCTGAATGGACCCTTTATGGCACTACCTGCCAAATGAAGTAGCCCACTAAGAGATAGAAGCCCAGCATAATATATACATACTATATACCAAAATGGAATGTGAATGCAATTTGTTTTAAACTGAAGTTGCAATAAAACACGTTATACTTGTAAGGATCATCTAACTAAAGTCACTGCCAAGAAGACTTGTTGCAAGGTTAATTAAAAAAGGTGAAAAGCCTGTATAAAAATAAAATGTCTGAGACACTCGTCATGCAATTAACTCTACTGGAAGTAATTTTTGCTCCAAATATTTCTCATTTAGTGGTAACTAGGTAACATCATCAAAGTATTTGCAATGTCCCCATATATAAATAAATATTTTCTGCCATATAAAGGAAACACAGCTACAAAACACTGCTAAAACTGAGAGTGCTTAGTCAGCTACAGAAATTTTATTTTTAAGTTTCACACTGATATATACAGGACACCTCACCTTTGGGTTACCTTTACTTATAGGACTATAAACCTTTGCATAATTACAATAAATGAAATCTAAATTTATCTAAGTTCTCATTTGACACCCAACATATCAAAACATTCTCCCAAATATCCAGTATTTCCAAAAGTTTTTTTTTTTTTTTTTGGCTGGTGTGCGGTGGGG
>VZSV01000003.1:10110471-10137375 GCA_013398735.1 Nothocercus julius
CACCTGAATGTTATCTCCCTGGTAATTTCTGCTCCTGCCTCCTTTCCATACCATTCTCAGTGAGTAGCACCTGCTCCAGCTAATAAACCCAGGAGGACTTGGCTATGGATACACCAGCAGAGCAAGATGTTCCTAACAGTGCTATTGGGTAAACTCTCATTCTTAAGAGCTGAATTCGGCTTACTTAACTGTGCATATTTCATTGAAATAAGTATTTTCTCTTTCTTCAATATTTTACTGAGAAGGATATATACTGCATCTCTGCCATCTTAGCTCAATGAGAACATATATCAAAATCATCTGCCTGTCCCTCCTGTATTCCCAAAACATGGAAATTTTCCTTTCACTCTCTCCTCAAAATGGCATATTTGATTTTTATGAGGCAACCTGGATACTCAAGGTCATAGCTTTGATGTGGGAAGGATTTCTTAACAGAAATATATGCACTTTTGGAGCTGTTTTTTGATGCAGAGGCAGGCTTGCGGTGAGATTGTCATTAGAAGCATTTATTATGCCTTCTACAAATGATAACTAAATGTCTGTTTTAAAATTGAGAATTTTTCCCTATGCTGTGCATCTGTATTTTTGTACATTTCATAAATATAGTACAGAACAAATATGACTGTTTCAGCTCCTACTCTTGAAATCAAGTTACTGGAAAAGATATGCTGTTTCTCACAGTAGATTCTAACAAGAACAACAACACTGTATTGAAAGTTTCTCGTATATTTTTAATCCCGAAGGATCTAAAACCCTTTTGCTTATTCTGTGCCACAGGCTTTCATTAAATTAATGCAATATAGCTTATAATTGGCTAAGCTGTGTCAGATACATGACAAACCTCCAAGCCAGCCTCAGCACAAAAACTGTGCTGTGGTATTCCTCATTAATATGACAACAAAGTGATAGTTTTCTCGTTCATTCTCCAGTTTGAAGAAGTCCAGATTTCCTATTTATGTAGCAAGGACTACAAGGAGGTATGATGCATGTTGTAGTGAAATTCAGTTTGAGATGCCAGGAAGTAAAGATTTTGTCAAGGACACGGAAAAAAAAAAAAATCTCAAAAATGATAGCAGCTATTTCTAAAAAGAAAATCAAAGCAATGGCTCTATTCCAAACCTACTTTGCAATTACCAATTGGTATGAAAGATGCTAATGGCACCCCAAGAGTGTAACACTGATGGTGGCCTTTATCCTGCAACTATAAAAAGCATTACTAAATTTTCCAGCATAGGTTTCTAGCATTCTAGGCTAAGTAAAAAGGACAATTAACAGAGGTGACCTCGCGTGTCAATAAGTTATGGCCAGAGACTTGAAATCAGGTGCATGTTAGTAACTATCTTATATGTGACTTATATGTGAATACTGATTCTTTCTCTGGTCCAATAAATGACTGATAAAGCAGATGGAAACAGTTCTGCTGGGAATTACTGAAAGAGAACCATGCCAGCATTAACCTTGCACTGCCAATCAGGTCAAAGCCATGACCTAGGACATGTATTTAAGCATGAAGAACCCACTTTTATTCTAATAAGTTGTTACTTGAAATAATCATGTTGATTCTATCACGATCTTGAGAATAAGATATGGAACTGAATTTTCTTCATTTTGAAACCACATATATCAGTTTTAACAAAAAACAAACACACACTTTAGTTTCATTAGGAAAATTCTGAATGCTATCTGGGTTTATTTTTGCCTAGACCAATTTAATATTGCCTTTTTATTTTTTTTTTTTACTCAAGTTATAAACTTATATAATAAACATGCATTTTAAATTGAACTATATAATGTAAGTGCACACATATGCATTCAAATTAAAATGAAAGATCTGCAATATTATTTGTATTCTATATCTAATACATATAAAATATTAATAGATTTGAAATCATATGCAAGACCTTCAGCATAGATGGATTTCTCAAAAGAATTTGAAAAAATGCCTGCAAAATGCTAGAAAAGTTGCTAACCAAGTAAATTAATCAACACAACATCCTGTTGCACAGAAGCTCATTCAGAAAGGATGTCTAATGGAAATTAGAAAGCAACACATTACGAAATGAAGCACCTAAAATTTTTAATCTAATGTTCACATTGAAATAACTTCCAGAAATCGCATGGCATCCACCTACTATAAAATCATCTAGAAAGTCAGTTATTTTCCAGATAACTTAGAAGCAGAAACTAATGCTGTAACACATAAAATCTGTATCTGTTCTTTCATTTTAAATATCACTTAAGATTTTAAGACCTCAGTTAGCCTGTGTGTCCCTTTAATTTATGAAGGGAGTCGTTAGCTATTTGATCTCTCAGAAAAGATACATGAGAGACTCATCTAGTGAAGGAACTGGAATGAACACCTGAAGCTGGTATTGCTTATATCTTACTTGAGCAACAAACAGGAAAACACATTTTTAAACATTCTGAGAATTTGCTTTTCTAAGGTATGATTGAATTGTTCTTATTCGGGAAACAATATAATATATATAACTACTAAATCAATTATGGCTTTAGAAATAGTTCCTTCTTCTTATGGTTATGTTGGGCAAACAATATTTGGTCCCCAGACTTAATTTCTTCCCTAACAAATTTCAGGTGTAGAAAGACAGACAACAACATGCACTATTTACCTGCAAATAACAACAAAAAACAATTTAAATATAAAAATTAAAAAAAAAAAATAAAGGAGTTGAGCTATTTATAACTTTAATATAGCATTTTTATCTATACCCTGGTGGGTGAGATGAAAAGACCAGGATATTCAATCTGAAGATAGAAAAGCTCAACTGACCAGTAAGTGCCCTGGGAATTCCACATGCTCAGGGAAAGTGCCTTTTGCATAGCCCAGAAGAGGATGGGGGGAAAACACCTCCAGCCTTAGGGATGGGATACCAAGTCAGACAAAATTTTAAGCGGGCTCTGCCTGCACTTTGACACATGCACACTTAATACACCAAAATGACTTTTGACTTATGAAGATAGATTTGCTCAAACATAAAATGAAATTTTGTTTGAAACTACATCACAGGGCAGGCTCTCCCCTTAGACTTCACCCTCAACTTTCCTACCACATCATCCACAGATTTCCTGGGCTTCAGCAAACTGTATATTCCCACCTGGGTCCCTAGGAAAAGCCTCCCTTTCTCACATTGCTCCAATCCGTACACATGTCCACCTTCCTGCACTTCCCCAAAGTGTCTCCCTCACTCCTGATGCTTGGTTTCCTTTGGTTCTATGTATCCAGCCTCTCCCCTGCCCCATTCTTTGCTCCTAGGGGTGAAGGAAACTCCCCTTCTCCAGATAGTTTCACCTATTCAGAGTGCAAGGTGAATGGTCATCTTCCTTCCTGCTCCATTCCTGCCACAGCTTTTAACAGAGCTTAATGTAAATAAGCAATAACTAACAACCAAAGAATAAAACAAATACTATTCAAGAGAGCTCATCTTTAAAAACGTTTCACCTTGCTCTTACACAGGATACAGGCCTTTCCGCTCTCCAAAACAGATATTATCTGAATATGTTTCAGCTAGTGAGACATTTGACTGCTTTTCAATTCTCTCCCAGCTGCGTTCCTGGGAAGAATAATGACATCTAGTGCTCAGATTGAAAATCACAACTGGGTCTTCAATGCCGAACTGAAATGGACATGTTCACCTCTTCACTTGTAAATTATATTCTCATTACAGCTTCAAGACTTATCACATGAAGAAGTCTTCATAGGCTTAAGGCCCCTGTGTTTCTTGTGTTGGAAATCAGAAATGATGAATCAATATAATGATTGTCTGGCTTGCTTGGATTTGTACCCAGGTGCATAGCATTTTAAATCCACAAAGTAAATATCCCTCACGGTTTAAGATCTTACACTCTGGCATGTTCAAAAAGCAATAAAATATAACGCGTATTTGACAGGACTTTTGTAGGACCAAGGAATGTACTACTATCTTTTTTTTTTTTTTTTGGCATTACAGATGCCACACCAGGCATGTTCAGAGTTTTGTTTAATTCTATCCCATAACATAAGAGCTTGATGCACTGTTGTTACAGATTAAAATGCATGAGGTTAGGTAATACTTCTCTCTGTAATGCTTTTCAAATAGATTCTTTTCCAGACAGTATTATTTCCATCACAGAGTCCTGGAAAGCGAACAAATTTCTAAGATATCAAATTCCTGCTCATGTTCATCAGTTCTTCTTAATATCAGTCTCAGCCCATAAATGTCTTAACATATTATATAACTTCATTAGCTTTTCTTTACCAACATGACCACACAACACCATGTGAAGCAACATTTGTACCATTAAGCAGTTGTTGCCCATATATTAGCTCATTTTATGATCTATTAATTACATAATACAAAACAAGGCACTGAACCACATCACATCATTGTAATGTAATTGGATCCATTGTACCATGCTGGAAACTGACTCCTTTCCAGATGTTCTTAACTGAAAATTTCATTATAGAAAGCACAGATCTTATTTCTCAAATAGTTACAGATCTAACATGCACCACGTATCATTTTATAGTCTTCTATTTTCTTCCTGATAAACTTTAAAATTTATCTAAACAAACTATTGAAATAATGATGTTTAATCCTCAATTTCCCTGCAAAAAAAATCACAGGTGCACATGATATTCTGACCCATTTGGAGGTTAGGAAAATACTGAAGTATATGTTTGTATACATCCTTTCATCAAAAAAAACACTTCAAAATATAATAATGGAACATAAATTCTATGGAATAAGTACAAAAAAATGCTTTTCTGCGTAGGAAGACAATATTTACTCAAAATTTTGTGCTTAAGTCTTCTGTGTCCTCTTGCACAGGCAAAAAATAATTTTGAAAATTCCTTCAAAAATCTTTTAAAAAAAAGAAATTTGTTTATGCATGCACTTTTACTCACTTCTGTTAATGGGTGTAAGTGCTTTCTTTGCACTAGCTTTTATTAAACACAACAACCCTGTAAGGATTGAATGGACTCATGGACATATACTAATTCTTTGCTAACTCCATGAGCTGCCCTACAGAAGATCAGAAAAAGTCAGCAAAACTAGAGTTAGACTTGCCCAGTTCTGCTTTTTTTTTTTCCTGCCTTAACAACCATTTAATTATTAATAATTCATCTACAAAATGTCTATGCTGATAATGGAAAATCTGAACAATCAATTTATTAAGGAACAAGGATAAAACAACACAGTAGTAAAATTAACTCCAGTTTTGTCTAATTAGATAAATTATCATTGTAGTGTGGGGATTTATATGGAATCACATCAGTATCAACCACATGTGTTTTCCCACGTAAGAAACAAAATATCAGCTATGAAGAAATTGGTAATTAGAACCACAAAAGAAGATATTGCACTCTGTTTTCTTTAGAAGACCTCCTACAGAGTTTACTAGAACACATTCCTAGAAGCTCAGAATCTCTATTTCTGCAAATTCTGGCCATCCAAATGTCCCGTTCTTTTACTAAACCCTATGCGATCACTGAACAAATAGCTATCGTACTCTCATACACATGTTGCTTAAAAATCTTGCTTGCACACAAGCTTAATGATCTCCAGATGAAAGACCACAGCCATCCATGGTACATTTATACATGTGTTGCTATAAAGCTTGATGCAGATCTGTGATTTCATTTTTAGATGACAGTATGGAACACAATTCATCTGACTTGACATTTGTAGCATGCTCTGTGATAGTAAGAGACAAAAATGCCAGTAGTGTGATCACTACTTAGAAATACCACAAATAAATCACACCTAGGTTTCTGTACAATTGTTCTAAATAGTCAAAAGCTATGGAAAAGTGAAAATCCAGGCATCGTTCTTATCACTTGACTAAAATAACACATGTCAGAAGAGGAAAAATAGTGTTTAAGAGGCATAGACACATCATCCCACGTCCAGAGAATTAAGCAGAAAGATTCCTTTACACATAATAATAAGTACTTACAGAACAAGTTTAAAATTGCAAAATATTGTAGAAAATTAAGTCTACTTACTGGACATGTGAATTCATAGTAGAGCACAATGCAAACACTCACCCAACAATGTATTTCGTCATATATGGTACTTACCTAGAAAACAAACAGAAAACAAATTAAGTATCTAGACATACACACGCATATTTCAGGATTGTAAAAAGTATCACAAGGATCAAAATATTCTACTTACTCCCATCAAAGTCTCTGGTTACAACAACTTCCGGTATTTATGACAATGTAAGTGGCTATAAATCCTATGTATAGTAACATTGTTTAAAGCAGTTCTTCTATCAACCTGGGCATACCTTTACACTCTTCTTCCTCCTCCTCAGTTTTAGTAAATTAAGGTCTAAAAAGACTTGTAAAGCCTTAATACCCTACTTCCTTGTTTAAGCAATAGCTACAAAACTATGCATGTTCAATAATATAAGCTTTTAACTGCATGATTAATAAAATTAAATTGAAAATTTTAGGAACATGCAAGTTATTCTAAGCAGGTTATTTAGATAAAAAAAAAAAAAGCATGCAGAAGTCTATTGGTTTTTAAAATCTTTTAGGCTTTAGTTTCATATCCTGGTACTCTGCAATCCAGCCATTTCTAATACCACAGCTCAAAATAAATGGCAAAATATCAAAAAATAGTGTTCCATATTATAAATACTTGACACTAAAGATCAACTTTTCTCCGTAAGTTTTACTTTGCAAACAAAAGTTTTGCCTACCTTTAACAGAATAATAATAATAAAGCCCACAAAAACCTAGAGCACTTGAGTGAATCAGCCAAGTTCATAAGATAAATCAATAAGCAGATGAAAGTAATACTTATGTCCCTGCATACCCAGTCATGTGACACATAATAGCATGAGCAAACATCATTAATCTCTATCTGTTTAGATTCATGTCATGTCACACTATCAAACTGTGATGTCGCTTGTTTCTAGCTTTTTTCTTTTTTTTTTTTTAAAGAGAAAAATGCTAAAGGAAAAAAATCTCAACGGATGGGAATAGCAAGAAGCATCTGTATGCACTGAATAAGAGCAACTTCAGCTTTATGCCCAAATACTGGTATTATCCATAGGACTGGCCCATACACGTACGGTTCTCCTAAACCTTTCTGTGCTCCTGCATACAAATCTGGGTGCCTGCAGACCATAACGAAGCCAGTTGTTGCAAGTACGCTATGGGAACTAAGACACCTGCACAGTTAGTAGCTGCAGAAAGGTTTGGGCTTGTGTCCAAGCTACAGAAACTTACAGAAAAATAAGCTTTGACGTAGATGATCTGTAAGCAATGACACTGGCAAATATAAGACTCTTCAAGTGCTTTCACATCATGTGTTACTGCTTGGGAGCTCCTTCTGCAGAGCAGCAGAGCAGACTGCTGTGGCAGGCTGGCAGCCCGGAGCTGGGCCGCAATACATATTTATGAATTAGCAGCGTCACTGGCTCCACGGGCTTTTGAAATGCTGTTGCCCAGTAACCTGATCACGGTAGCAGTCGACTTTGCTTTTTCCTTTTCCTTATCTAGGTGCTATAACACAAATGCGCCATTTTTGCCGACCTAGGAATTTTCTGCCTTGAGCAAACATGCCCTTCTGGGCACGACGACAGGGCTGAAGCTGCACACACTATTTTAAAAAAAAAAAAAAAAAAATCCTCCGCTTACAGAGTCTTATCACAGATGTGAAATACAGGTGGACTAATGTCCAGAAAAGCATCAAACACAGGTTTGATAAGAAAAAACATTACCCAAAATTCAAACTCAAAACAACAGGCATGTGTACCTTAGACCCTGTAAAATAGGAGACTGTCCTACCTTACACAGCCTTTCTTTATGTAATCCCTGTGATAATGTTACTGGAATTAAAAGAGCATGGGAGATACTTACTCGAGGCTGACAGACTTCAGAGTTTAGGAAGGCTGAGAAAATGCATTGTAACCCAGTATTTTCCATTTCAGGCATTGAAAACCTGTAAGGTGGGTCCCTCAAAATCCTGGGACTAACTTAAGAGGGGGAGGGCGGAAGGAGGTTGTTTTGTACTTTTTGTCTGTATTCAAGACTTGAATCAAATCATATTTTCCTATTTTGGTTGTGTCTGTAATTACAAAGCTTAAAAAGCTGTAGAAAAAACTCTCTGTAATCACCTGCCTCTATAAACTGAAGTTTGATTATAAACAAACACTGAAAAAATATAACAGACAAGATGGTTTTTGTGAGATGCTTGTGATATTGACCTATATAAAGCATCCTGACAGTCTTTATCTTTTACATCTCGCAGTGGTATAGAAAAAGCCAGAACAGAAGCAGCTCCAGAGACTCGAGCAAATGTATCATTTACTATCACTCCAAATTACATCCTTAAAGACAACAAACATAAGCTGCAAGACCACATCACAACCACCTCCAGAAGAGTTTAAAATTCTAAGCAAAATAAATTATCACAGACACCTTTATTTTTCTAAAGTCACTCACAGTTTATACCTTTCCTAATGAAAGCAACCCCACACTGAAATTCTTAATCTATAGCAATTCCATAAAAATTTGTGACCTCCTTCCTTTAAGCTTTGGGAAAAAAAAAAAAAAAAAAAAAAAAAAATACATCAAACTATAGAATAATGAGGCCCATACGTGCAAGTCTTAGCAGAGGATATGATAGGAATGCCTATCCTTACTGCTAAGCTAAAAGCTGTCTCGCAACTAAATTGCACAAGATTAGTCCATAAAGGCATAGGTGTATATACGTATCTGAAAATTGTTCTTCCATCTCTCATTCTCTGTGAGGAAGAGACTCCAAAAAGGTGATGCCAATCTTGAAAAATCCACCTGCAGTCAGCCCCATGCAGAAGCCTGGGTGACTATGGAATTGCCTATCTACCCCACAGTACTGGTATGTTTAGTAGCACTGAAATCTCACTATTGCTCATTTGAGTAAAACACAACAGTGATGTTTAATACTTCACGGTTTGAGGAATTTTGGTGAATAGGTTTATGATCTGCTAGTCAATTTACTGCAACTGCTGGATTAAACATGTGCCTCAGTAAGCGATGGCCATTCTACCTACACAAAACTGGGCCAAAAAGAGTTAATCCCAAGTCACAATTATTCCATTATTTCACATTTTTATCATTAGCAGAAAGTGTGTTTGTGGGTGTTGTGGGTTTGTGAAACAAGATTAATACCTTCAAAGGTTTCAGGGAATGAATGTCTTGCCTCAAACCATAAATTTTTCACAACGTAATATATGGTACTGAGTTCAGCAAGTGTTTAACAACAACAACAGCCTAGTAATTCATAGCAAACCGAGTAAACTTGCTTGTAACTACAGGTAGGATGGGAAACATGTAACCTCATATCAGATAATATGCTCCTTTCTTTGTGACTGTTCTTTTTATTTTCCTTAAACATGAATTTTAACTTTCCTAATTTATCCAAAAATCTGGAATGCTTGCATTTTTTCTCATCAGCAAATTACATCAGCAATAATCCAAAAATGAATTTTGGAGACTGCGATAATCTTTGCAAGAATTTGCAATTCTACAAAGATTATCACAAATGGACATGGCTTAGGCAAACTTAATCCTGATTCACGCTCATTTGCATGAAATGGACTTGAAAATTCTTCAAAAATGCAGTTACTAGATAAGTTTATTTGTATCTGTACAGCCACAAAGAAAATAGTCAGAAAGGCCAAACAAATATTTTCGATATTTTCTTTCACAGTATTCTGTGTTTTAAGGTTTAGGCTTAAAAGTATTATAATAATTAACACTTAAACATAAGTAAAATAGACCTTTACAAACCATCCCGAGGTTTAGAACAGCAGGAGTTGTGAACATTATCGACTGCCAACAAAATAACAACCTAATTGTGCAACATATTACATATTACACAACCAAGAAATGCATTATGCGTTTCTACTATATAAAGTGCTAACTCCATTAAACTAAATGCTTGTTTTCTTACGAATTATAAAACAGGAAAATATGCTATGAAATAATGTAAATACTCAACTTGAAAATTATACCTTGAAGGAGATATTTCCTTCTCAGATTTCATCGCTTTATAGATATTAGGTATTTATTTTCTCCTTATTTTTAAAACTGAATTTACAGTGAAACAAATAGGAGTAGAGAAACCATTAACCTGGCCATGGGCATAGAACAGTTCTGTTTTCGCACTTACACTATTTGTTGTCTTTTAACCATAAGTATCTCCTCTTGTCTCTCATACTCCCCATATTGCTCAGTGTATGCAAATACCCTAAGCGAAGTGGGAATGAAAAGCTGCTGAACATTAAGTTTGAAAACCATGCTTTCCCTACAGAAACCTAAATCTCATGTGTTCTGACAGCCTTATTCCAAAATTGTTCACATTCTAAGACTTACAAAATCATTCATATCTTATTTTAAAAACAGGTCTTCACATGAGCATGACCTGTATATCTGATTTTTTTTTTAGACTTTACTCGCACAAATGTAGATAAAATTTCCCTCAAAACGTGTCTGCTATAACAATGAAAGAACTCTAACAACAAGAAGAAGAAACTTCACAATATATAGCCATATCTTATATTATGTATGACTTTCTTTTCTATATATATTATAGACGCTGCGTCTCAGATATTGGCTCTAAAGACTGCCCTACACCAACAGGATGTTGCAGTATTTCAGTTTCACCATTTCTGTAAGAGGCTACTATTAAATGTAAAAATGTACACCTAGAGAAAAATGAATATTACCAGTTAGCAAGGTATTTTATCTTTTCATTCAATATCATAGTAGAATGATTTTTTTAATCACAATAATGGACTGTCTAGATTTTCTTAAAGCTTTTGTTCTCCTAATAATAGGCACTAATTGTGCGAATAAATCCAAGTCGCAGTCAAATTCCTTTAAAAGCTGTAATTACAATCTGCATTGTATCATGACTCATTTTTTATAACATGGGGCTGGAACACTGTTGCTCAGCAAAACTGAAATTACCTCAGTACTCTATTTTCTTTCCTTTCTGCACCAGTGGTCATGGCCAGCCACATGAGGCCACTTCAGAGACAAATCACCGTTGGACAGGTGGGATCTCACACACAAGCTCAGGCAAGCAGGCTGCACCCCAACACTACGGGTAAGCTTCTGCTTACCGCTCCCCTTGTTCTGGGGAAACAGAAACAGGCAACTTGTTCCTGCTTGCATCATTTTTCTGAGTCATTGTCTTACCCTAATTATCTAAATGCCAGCAGCAGTAATACTGCTGCTAACAAACAGCTTGAACTTTGCTGTGAACTTCCATCCACCAGCACAGCAGACCAGGTGTTGCAGGGCTTTTGTGCAGCAGGATACAGAGATTACAGATCTGGCTCCACCGGGGCTCGGGCTGCCAAAGGGGTGATGTGGTTACGACTAAGTTTTGGAAGACGGACTAGTCTCCTTGGAGTAACAAGTTTCTACAAGACTACTGCTCTGTGGTTTTTGCTCTTTGAGTGCAGTTAAGATGGGTGATGTTTTTATAATCATTCACCATACCAAGGCTTCCCCAACACAACCACGCGTTGGCCAAGGGCCATAATTCTGTGAAACCTCCCTTCTGCTCTACCATCCTGCCCCTCTATCAATACAATGTAAATGAGAGAGAGGATATACTCAGAAAGATATCAGCTCTGCAGTGGGAAATGTAATGAGAATTGTGGCAACAACTACTGCCTTCAGCCCCACTTAGAACTTGCAATCCTTCCATCTTTTTTGCCTGAACTCAACAGCTGCAGCTCACTGAGCTCCACACTTCTGAGAAGGAAAAACACCCTGAGCAAAGGAAAAGAAAGGGTGAGGCTCACCTCTAGGCCTCAATTTCTTCAGGATCTCTCAAGCTACAGTATCCTACTTGACATACTCAATACGTGTTAGAGGGTAGGCAGCAGCTACTGCCATTTTGTATTGCCACTCATTCAAGCTAACTTGCAGTGAACATATATGACTTATGTATGTATAGGTACAAAGCAAAACAGTTCTATGAATTCCTCAGTTGGATAATTTATGCAAAAATCTTAATAAACTGATTTATCTCATGTTTTCTCCTTTCAGTTCCCAAGCTCTTGTCTAATTTACCTTATTATGACAAGCCTAGCACATGCTAAGCCAGCTATAGGCAGACAGGAGAAGACATTGATTTATTCAATGGATTGACAAATACAAAAACAGTATTACCAGAGAATATGCAATTTCATAGTTAAAAATGACACATTTTTAATTAGAGTGCAAATGTATATATACAAAAACATTTGAAATCCTTAGATTTTTAGATAGATATTTAATCTGTGAGCAAACTTATTTTCATTTTTTCATCCTTAAAACCCCATAGAAATGTAAAACCCTGAAGAGATGAAATGTAATACTTAAATTTCCTTTTTGCGCCTTCTATAATAGACTAAGTCTTAAATTATAACGCAATCCAAAATTATGCTTTAAAGAGAGAAAACAGGCAATGAAAACCTTTCCAATAAAAGGAATATTAAAAACAAATAAAAGATAATCAGAGAAAATGTCTTCTGGTCTCCAGTCAGCTGAAATGCTTTCTGAAATTTCGGGGAATGGTATTTCTAGTTGACAGCAAGCTGCTGCCTCCCTACTCACTGGTCCTTTAGAATTAATCCCCCCCACCTTCTCTGCATTCCGCATTACTGATGCATGTCACACACATACAAAGCTGAAGCAGTGTCAAAAACAGCAGCAGATTTTACAAGAACACCATTTATAGAAAAGAAAGACAGCAGTGTCATATCCCATCAAAACCGTAATTCTTCCTTAATTATATCTATTGAACACTCTAAGTCAGATTCTATTTGAAAAACAAATAATAGGCACAGAACAAAGGAAACAGAATAATTCCATATCCTAAAATTAAAGGCAATGGAACTAAATTCCTGTAAAATTTCTGCTCTGCAATTACACAAAGACAAAAATTAATCTAGGTGAAAGGGACTGCACGATTATTTATTTTCTAATAGATCAAATTAGATTGATTTTTAGCAATAAAACATAAATAAGAAATTCCTAAGCCTCAGCTGTGCTGAACGAGGTATTTTCCCCCAAAACCTTTGTTAAATTCTCTATCTTAAAAACAAAGCAACAGGCAGGCACATTCAGATAATCAAATCAAACCAAGTGAAGTCAATGAATCAAATCAAAGCAACTAAGTCACCAAAGAGCTTTATGCTGTCATACTTAAAAAAGGTCATGACTTTTTCCAGTGAAGGCCAAAGCAAAGCCCTTCAAAAGAAGAATTAGTGTTCTCCCGGGGCAGGCAATGTTATTAACTCAGCGGAATTGGAGGCTAATGCAAAACTGTCTAACGTTTTCGATGGGCAGACATATTCAGAGTGTATGCAAATACCTAAGCCAATTCAGGTGAACAGATGAAGCTTTCAAGGGGAAATGACTCAAAAAGTATTAAAATTAAGGCAAGACGGACGGGTTGGATTTATTGGCTCTGATACAGTCATATTTGAGATTTAAATACTGCTGAACCATTTCATCTAGAATTGAGAGCCCGGAAGTCAGGGCACTATAGTCGCAGTCATGGCTGATACCTTGTGTCTAATAGCTCTTAATCGACTCTTCTGCTAGGGTTTTGTCTCATCATATTTGAAATCATGTGTGCTTTAGCATCCAAATAAAGTGAAAAAAATCATTAAAAAAGAAAACAACACAAAAAAAGCTTTGTTTAAACCTGCCACCTAGCCATTTCAGTAAGTGACCTTGTTCTTGCAAAAGAAATAGCAAATGATTGCTTGTTATTCACATTTTATACTATTCATAATTATGTATATTTTACCCTACAGTCACTCCTTCTCCAAACTTAAAAATCATATTCTAATTGCTCTTTGTTTTTAAATCGCTAATCCTATAACTTTTAACATTCTGAATATCTTTTTGTTTCCACTTAGCACAGAGTTGGTATTTTCAGGGACTATCTACAATGAATCCCTTGAGCTTTTTTTTTTTTTTTTTTTAAATCCTTTGTATTACCTTCATATTAATATTTTTTTCTTTTTCAGAACTTGATACAATAAAAAAAGCCATTTTTCAGTGAGCTATACAGCATTCCTGTATCCTTCCAACTATTAAGGCTATTATTGTTTTAATATATATTGCAAATTATAACATTTGCAAATATTTAACAGTCTGATACATGTGATATTTTCCACTTTAGTAATAGCGTTATAACATATCTACCTCTGCCAAGTAGGCAGCGTATCAGTTATCCAGATAAGCTACTAGCAATTGTTACTTTGAATTATGAAGCTATCTCTGTGTCCGTATGCAATGAAAATACATTACTGATTAACAGAACTCAAAGAGCTTTAACTACTATACTGAAAAGTACTTTCATGTTTTCTATACAGTCTTAAATTGTACTGACATGTAGTAGCACTAGTCATATTTTGCAAAAAGAAATTATTCAGTAAATGGCTTTAAGACCGTTTCCCTCAAGCTCCATTCATCCCAGTGTCCCAGACACACTGCAGCCGGGGGACTGCAAATGAAGGCGGCATCTCACCGTCAGTCTCCAGGCAACGCAGAGCAGTGCGATGAACGCACAGCTTTCTGCTCGTGGCTCCTAAAGGTGTTACAACTCCTCGTTATTATGCTGCGGGGGGGTTGGTTTGCTCTTAAACACTTCTGTTTCTTCCATCTCATGTATTCCAAGCTGCTTTGCTCCCCCTTTCTAGGTGCAGAGAATAGCTTTGTCCTAAAATATTATTTGTTGATACAATCAATCCATTCACTGTTTGGAGAGAGTCCCTTGGTGAAAATCTGTTATTAATCTGAGAAAAAAAACAGTCAATTGATAAAATATTGTGCCCTGACATTATTCCTTATAGACCCTGATAACTCAGAGAACAGAGATCAACCAGAATTCTGGCAGAGGGGATCCGGTGCACTGAGAAGTGACTGTTCCACTGAAGATGTTAGTTAACGTGCTTAGTTAAATTATATAAAATAGCAATGTAGACTCTCATTCCGAGTTAAAGTAATCTTACTTTATTTGGCCAAACTGACCTCTAAATTAATATATATGAATATATATTTAAATTACAAATGAGAATTCTGAGAAAATGAATGGTAACAAGTTATAATCAATATCTTCTTATTTTTGATTGACTTTCTACAATGTTCACTATACTGTACGTATCAGTCTCCATAGGCACCCAGAACATTTTTAAAAGTCTCTAGTCTTGCAGATGTGCAAATTTAACTGTGCTGCTATAAACATTAGTACAATATTTGTTCCTCCTCAACCGCAACAGTTTCCCAGTGTCACTACAGAAATACATGAGTGTATTAATTTATAAAAGTGTATTAGGGAAGGACAAACAAAACTCCTGCTTCCTCTCCCTAATTAAATACTATAGATTTATGGTAACAGTCATTCCACATAGGCAATTTTTGTTCCTCCCACCTGCTCATTTGTTCCTCTGGGCTCAGCCCGTGAGAGGATGTCACTGGGAGCCGCCAGCACAAGGTGGTGGCCCCAAAGTCATTGCTGACCTGAGCAAGTCCAACAGCCAGCCGACCTTTTCGGACAGCACCCACCCCTATCTCCGGCGTGTCCAGACCTGGTGTTTCCCAGGCATTTCAGAGCCTCTCTGCTGCAAGCAGCGCAGCAGAAAGAGCAGTGAAATCGCACTGGTCTCCTACCTAGGCACTACCCTGTATCTGAGAACCAGCTTGCAAGGAAATGGCTTATTTTGTCATTTTGATCTTCATTTTTTTTTTTTTTTTCCCCCTCTCTGCAAATAAAACGAAACTGCTGGCAATATCTCTGCATTCTGAGTTTAAGCTTATCAGAAACAAGAATAGATGGATCATACTTTTCTGAACCTTAGCATATTTATAACTGCATTGTCACTTTATCATTATTATGGTAAATGAAAAAATATATTTTAAAGGTCAATATAATTTTAACATATATTAATATATTCTCACATTAACAATCAGTTCAACAACAACAGACTACATTTATGTACTTAATTTGAATTTTTTTTTATTTTTAATACTTAAGTGAATATATTTGCATTTCACCATCATGACCTCACTCCCTGGCAGCAATAACTGTTCCTGGGATTTTGTTTGTTTGCAATTTACATGTGAGAAAATATTTACATTTCTGTTGGACTTAGGATATGGAAAAGTTTATTCAGAGAGTAATATCCTCTGCAAAATTAATTCACTATCATTGCTTTTGGCAAAGCTACCTTTAAAAGATAATAGAGTTTAAAACAGAACCCACATTTTTTAAATTGAGAAAAATTGCTAGTATTACAATAGTTTTGAACATTTTTTTCCTCTCCTCTCAGAAAGCTTGAAATATATTCAAGTCCTAAAAACTAATTTGGCTCTTAATTTTAACTTCCTCCTCTTTTCCTCACAGAAATTAAGAGTTTCAAAACATTTTGTCTTATGAAGAATCTCTCTGGATCACAGCACTATAATGGATATTAGTGGATCAGAGATCCACTCACTGGGTCGCAGCTGTAGATACAAAAAGAGTACTAAAACATAAAATTAAAATGAATGAGAATGTAAGAGAACACATAAAAAATATGCGTACATATATCTATATATCTAAATATTTTTTATATTTATTTTCTGACCAGGATTTTCTGACTCCCCCTACCTGACTAGGGCATCACAGAGAAAGCAATTTTTGCAATTCCACCAGCACTAAGAAAACTCTAGTAAAGAAGTGCGTTTTCAGAAATAGGTTGATTATTATAACTAGCTCAATTTAAAAGCTACATTTAACATCCAAAGAAGATTCTGTAAGCACCTAAGGAAAAGCATATCTGAAATGAGACTGAGTATACTCTAGTCTGTGCAATTCCGGAATTTTGATTTTGATATTTAAGAAAATTGACCTAAAAATGACACTTTATACTACACCACAAATGTTATCAACTTCATATTTGCTCTAAGACTAATATGTAATTATAATGTCTCTTTGGAGTGTTTGAGAAAATTAAGTGTCATACCTTAAAAATCACACAATTCCAAAGCAAGAATTTTAGACTCTAACCAGTCATAACTCTTCCAGTTGAATCAGATGGAAAAATATAACCCCTATAGATGCCTACGAATGGGCAATTTATGCGATACTGCCTATTAAACATCTGCCAGCTAGGAATAGCTGGATTAATGTACTTAGTCCAACGTTATGGAGATCCTCCACCACAATACTAGAAGGTTCGTTCATCTCCTTGCCAAATCATTCTTAACATAAATATCAAAGGTCTATGCAGCATAGCTAGACCTGCAAAGGAGTAATGAAGGAGAAATTGTAATATTTAATGAGATTCTCTCTTTTGCTAAGAGGAAAAAAAAAAAAAAAAAAAAGTTGCCATAGAAAAATCTTAAGATCTTAAAGCCAATTCCAACTCCAACGTTAAGAATGGCAGAATTTGCCATTCCAAGCCTGTCCAAGCATTTTGCCCTTCTCATGCGCCACAGAGGTTGGAAACTGGAAACTGTACAATGAACAAACCAGAACAGAATTTGGGGGCAGCACGAAGGCTTTATACTTAAGGCAGAGAAACACTACTCCAAATAATTTTGTTTCAGCTTTCTCTCTACCCCAGATAAGTCTAAACCTTTTGAAGTCAGGTACCCTTTTATACTGCTTGCCCCTTCAGCGAGCTGCATAATCAAGGTCAATGCAGCACATACCAGAGACGATAAGGATGATGACAAGCAAAATATATTAGCTCAGGTTTGGCCCTCAGCTGTTGCAACTAAGGAGCAGAGTAGACTCAGCTCTGGCTAATGAGGCGCAAATATTTGTTCATTTTTAGGAAATTTGTGTGGTTTGCATATGGTCCTAGTCAAGACATCCAAGCCAAAATTTCCACTGGCAGAAACTGCATATTGCTAATTTTTATTAGAAAACAACATGAAGATAAAAAGTGAAGCAAATGAATTGGCTTTGCTCTGTCTGGACACCTCTGCTGCCCTGACAAAAACAAGCAGTTCCTGCCTCTGTATAACACAGAGAAAAGCATCAAGTTCTCTCTTTTTCACTGTTTTCCCAGCATCCTACAGATAGATTCCAAGACGTTTGCAATGGTGTGAGAGCTGTCAGCCCAGTCCCATCTAAATTCAGGGCCTCTCATTTTGGGGACAGAAAGGAAACCCCATTTGTTTCTAAATCACTGCATTTTACATGCAAGGTCAGCTTAGAGCATATGTGAAAAATATGAAGCCCCTCAAAGTGTCATGTTCCTTACAACACCAACAAAAAGAAAAAAAGATTTTAAAGAAATAGGATATAGGGATAGAAAATGTATCAGTATAGTTGAAGATTATATGATAAAAAAAGATACCTGTTACTGTTACTGGTTTTGAATCACTGATTTGCACTGGGGGAAATATTCTGTCACTAAATGCTGCCTCAATTTCTTTGAAAATTTCATATACCAATATGCCCCAAAAGTTTTATACAATAGGGCTGCATAATATAACCTCAAGACTTTTGCTGTTGTTAGATACAGTGAAATACTAAGTAGAGCTGTTGACAGATTTTCTACAGTTGAGATGAATTGTTGCTATAGAAAAAGTGATGAAGTTCTTTCTCACAGAAAAAAAAAAAAAAAAATTCACAAGCCCTTTTTGTTTTTATGGTTACCCTGAACAAAATTATTTTATTGATTTCTTCTAGTTCTAAATGTATGCTGATACTTTCTACTACTTTTTTTTTTTTTCCAAAGTTTTGAAACTTCACTTTTTAGTTGATATAAAATACACAAATGATCCTTTGTGCAGTGCTTTAATATTATTACATAGCTCAGAAAGCAAGTAATAAAACAAAATAAAACCACATGCTCTACACAATATGGTTCCTTGGCAAAACCAAATAATTCTAGGGAATGTCAGGGAAAGTTACCATGGAACTGATAAAAATCTCTGTCTCATCACTTTGTCAGAAGGAAAATGAAATCTTATTTGTACTATGTCATAGCATAAGCTGATGAAGAAAACTATGAGCAAGGTCATTTCACTCCTGCCTGTGTTGCACCACTGCAATAGTTAATGCCTCCAGACTGAACAGAAAACAATTCCTGTCTACTCCCAAGTATCACCACAGTTGTATTTGTGAATTGTAATTAGGACTGCTGTCCCAAGTGACCCATTAGATGCACATGAATGATAAGGAAAGATTTCTTCCAGATACCCATTTCTTTCTTCTCCAACTGCGTCTCCTTTGCTGTTCTGAGAGCAGGAAATCCCCATGATGTATGCCATGCTAAATTGCCTTACGTCAAGTATACAAGAAAGGAGGAAAAGTTACTGGAAATAAAAACAATGAATTAAGGATTATAGATACTAACTTTTAAAAGCAAAGGTGCCTCAGAACTAAGTTCATTTCAGCCATACTCCCCCATAATATTTTTCCAGATTATATAGTTTTAAAATTGTATGAAAAAACACCCCTGAAGCTGGTACTTTTTTGGGGTGTTTTGTCTTGCTTCAATTAATACGTTCAAAGCAAGCACGGTGTTTTCATAGATTCCTACCATATCTAGAATGCTGACACTACTTGAAAACTTGAACAAATATTTAATATTTAGAAGATGGAAAGTGAACATTTTGACCAGTAAACACTAATTGCACTTCAAATCTGGCAAGCCCTAGAAAAATACTAACTAAATTGAATATTATAATATTTATCTCACAAAAATTTAATATACTTAGAAATTAGAATATAAACAAGTTAGTTAAAACCACAGAATGAGACATGATAGCAGACGCTGGAATTCCAGCATATTTGGACTCAATCTATTCTATATCCATAAAGCTTTACGTTGCACTACTTGAATTTGCTTAAACTCAATGACACTTATTTGCCTGCTTTTACTCCAAGTTATTAGTTTATATTCTGTTTATGCACGACCCTGCTCTCTAAGCTGGTGAAACACATTCTCTGATGATGTTAGACAGTTGCAGACAACAATCACACAACAGTTATGCATCTATTTTGCTCTTTTGAGATAAATGCATAACTGCAGTTCTGTCCTCCTTCCCCTCCTACTGTGGCCTTATATTGACATCACTACGAGATATATATATATATATATATATATATATATACATATATACACACACACACATATACACACACACACACACACACATAAATCTATCTCTACTTGTATATATAACAGGACCTTCTGGATACAGATACAGGTACTATCCTATAGAATACATATTTATGCAGCACAAACTCTTTCAAATGTTAAAACTGTGCTTCGCAATTCATCATGAAAAAAATTGGAGGTATCTGAAGTCCCTCTCTCACTATATTGGTCAGTTACCTTACAGCCATTTCCTATTCAGAAACAATTGAATACTAAGAAATTAAAAATTCTATGTTAGGAGATAATGCTCTGTTCAAATAAACAAAGGGGAAAAAAAAACAAGTTTTATAGGAGTCCTTCCTAATCCTCACCCAAACATTTGTACTCAGAGGAATGAATCAAAAACTGCCATCTTAAGAAATATTTTTTGTTTTTAGAGGAAAGGTAGACTTTTACACAAACTAGCAAACAGGAAAATGATTCAGCAATATTAATTTTGTAGTAGCATTTATTTTTCCCCATTGCCAGAAGTATTTCTAAGCCACATCACCTTTTTACTTTANAAAAAAAAAAAAAAAAAAAAAAAAAAAAAAAAAAAAAAAAAAAAAAAAAAAAAAAAAAAAAAAAAAAAAACACCCCACACACCTCTATATAAAATCACATTCCAGGAGAATACCCTTCTTTACAGGCAAAAAAGCTCCTTAAAAGCTAAAGCAACTTAAAATCAGTGCAAAAATCCTACACATTGTAAATCATGCAATTACGTCAGAACAAGTATAAGAGTTATTAAGAAGGTTACTAGGGAACTACTGAGAAATCCTTTTGTCACTGGTGGCAAAGAACACACAGAAGAGGCCCTTGCTATGGAAGCAGTCATTACTTTTCTTCTTTTTATACTGGCTAAACTACAGCAAATAGTAATGGCGTGACTGTTAAATTAATCTGAAATTGGATGACCACTTAAATCATACTTGACCTATACTATACTCTTTGGTCAATACACCAAGGGCAGTCTTTGAGAAGACAAGTGACGCAGATAGTTGTAGTAGGTTCTGATTAGATGACTTTCATGGTGCAGATAAGCTCCAACATTACGAAACCCACATTTCTCCTAAGCCTCCAATATCCATGCTGTTAACAACTAGACAGTAGCCTTAGTCCTTTTTTTTAAGATTTTGTGCCAAGCTGCAAGTAATTGAGGGTGCTTTAGGAACTGAACATCTAGAACAAAGATGCAGCTCTGCAGAGAGCTTAACCCAGAGAGCAGAGCACAGGGAAGTCCAGGTTTATAGAAAAAAAATAAGCTCACCTCCCCTCTTTCATCTCAGTTAGATACTGCTTACTAATAGTAGCAGAAGTATGGTATTTCCCAATGCCAGGGCACACAACAGTTTTTTTTATTTTTTTAAGCCTACAAGCTTAAGGAAATTTCCTACGGCACTAGCATTTTCATAAAGTACATCTGGCCTAGCACTAGCATTTTCATAAAAGTTTAAATTAGGCCAATATATTTTTTTATAAGGAAGTTGAGGTGCAAATTTACACCACTAAACACTGACTTCCTACACCCCAAGGTAAACGTGCAGTACAGGACTTGGGATGGTATTGCTACTCATTCTCCAAGACCAGAGAAGGGATTAGGCAGTGCCTCTGCTAAGGACAAGTAATTCTAATTGGCTGCAGTCACCAACATTCCATTCCTGAATGGAACTGCGTTTAGGTGATGACTCTTCTACTAGCTGTCATTAACCTTGTTACTGACTCAAGAAACCAGAGCAAAAAGAATCAAAGAATCAGTAGCTAAATAGCTAAAATTCTCTCTCTGAGATCTGGAATAACTATTGTTGTACCATTCATGTCAAGCTATGCAGGCTGAAATAAAAATCGTCATCAAAAATACTGTGAAAAAATACTCACACACCTAGCCATATGCAGCATTATCCCCTAAGGTAGTAACAGAAACCATGGCAATAGCAACATTTAAAGCTTGAGAGAATATTGTTAGAGCTTCATAATTTATTTAAAGTTTCTTGAATGTTAACGATAAGGCAAACTCACATGAGATTTTGTGTTAGTGAAAAATGACAGGCTCTGTAAAACATGCATTTGAAGCTATGCCAATTTATTGAGTGAACTCTATGTTTGACATGGTTGCCTCAGCTACAGACTATCCTCCCATAAAATAAAACATCAAGTCTCACAATTAAAACAAATTTGTAGCCTATTTTTCACAACAGATTTCTTCCTCCAGTTCTAATAAAGTACATGACTGGTAGATGAAAGTGCTCCCCTACGCTTGTGTCATGATTCATCTGCATTCAAATTCTCCAAAACATTTAACCTGCTACTTCCAGGCTTTCATCTCAAATTTCTTACCTGAGAAGACTCTTGCTTCCTTGTGGTTCCACAAGGCTACAATGCAACCTTCACCATACTGTCTGCAAAATATATTTTAGCAGACTTCTCCTTTGGGAAAATCCTTTAATTCTCTAGAGCAAATAGGATGCTTTCTTTACAGAATCATGAGTTTGCAGTTACTTTTGTGAAGTCATTCATTATCAGCTACCCTTACAGAATCTGTATAATGAGCTAAGTCTAGTCTAAGATCTAAGCATCATTAAAAGAATTACTGTTTGTGTAAGAACTGAATTTTGTTTCTGAAATTAAGACTACATCAAAGTTTAAAAAAAAAAAGAAAAATATCCACTGGTAAGTTATCCTTCTAACAAAGTATTTTATTTCCTTCATTTTATATAATTTGTTGCAGAATATGCACACTTCTAAATTTTAAAAGAGCGTTAATCTTCTCATGGCAAAGCTCATGAAGCCTACCTCAGAAGAAATTAAGCATACTGTCTTACATAAGCACCCATATGCAACACTGTTAGTAAAGAAACAGGGTCGCCTTCATAAGGTTAGAATTTACCTTTCAAAGTCCTAATCATTTATTTTCTGTTTAAACACCCTATTAAACAGTTCCAGTTCATAATGTAAACCTATATCTAGATGATTATCAAAACAAGTTTTACAGACAAAAACTGCTTTGTCTTCTACCTGTCTTTACCTCATTTATGTTTTAACAATGTTGTTTCAATTGTATATGTCACACCAATTCACGGCAAACTATATCAGAGCATAAAAGCCCTATAATATTTCTTTTGTTTATGCAAGTAGCAATTTGAGGCATAGCCACAAGACAGACAATTTTTCTGTTTTATAAGGTCTGTCTAGAGGTGAATCTAATTAAATGCAGTATGTGGAGAGGAGAACACGATAGCTCTGAGAATATATGGAAAATGAAAGACAAGCTCAGCAAGTCATTCTTGATGAAAGGCCAAAGGCTCTGTTGTCATAGCTGCTTCTACACTAGTGACTCCAGATGTCACAAATTATTATGTGATCATAGAGACAACCTCTTTCTCCAAAACATGCACATCATACAATCACCACAGACAAGGATTTCTAACCCACAGAAGAACTGCATACAAGTCTCCAGACCACATTTGTTGCACTCAGTTTAAAAAAAAAAAAAATTGTTCTCAAATACTCTTTTACAAGCTGGGTTAATCCAATTTAGCTATTCTCATATACATTACATTCTTCTAAAGCCACCATTACATACTTGGAGAAATGCTAGTTCAAGTTTCAAATATATCTTTTGCAGTAACGTGTGCGTGTGTGCATGCAGGTGCACTCAACTGAGCTCATTGTGAGCTCAGTACTTAGTGTTCTTAATTAATATTTGTTTTGTGATCTTACTGCCTTCCATGTTTAATTATGTGATATTTCCTACGATAGCATAAATTTACATATAGCATATTATATATTCAAAAAAGATAGATGATTTAGGCCCAATAGGTAGGTGATATTCTCAAGTAATTCAGAACAGGTAATTTACGAATGTACTGATGGAAGTAGTTTCAGTAGGTTTTAAAGATTCTTTCTTTTCTTGCTGTGCAGCAAGTCCCTGGCAAGACTGAGCATACAATAGCTGGCTCTCCAAATTCCTCTTTCACTAAGCCATGCCATCCTCGAAAGAAAATAACACGTGTTACCTGTGATTGTACACGAGTGTATTCTACAAATTATATATGATTACATGCAATTGAATCAACTAATTTTTTGAATGCAATTGGCAAATTGTTGCAATATTAGAATGTAACTTTATAAATATCTATTTTTCCTTTATTTAATATGGAAGATTTTGTTGCTCAGATCGAGCTGGAAAAAAATCACACACATACTATGAAATCTATTTTGGATAAAGCCTGTTTGCTGTCTTAACCTAATTTGAAGCAAGCTGGAGCCTTAAAGTGGATATATAGACAAAATACTTTTAAAAACATCTTGTGTTTGTGTAAAGCAGCGACATACATTTCTTTACAAAAGTAAAGGAAGAAAAAACTTTGCCCTTTTCTTTCATTTCTCCATAGCCATTCACAAAATGGGTGGTTTTTTTTGGATATGAATTCAGTACATGCCTTTTTTTTTTTTAAGAACTGAATTTAGAGTCTCATTGAAGGCTAAACTGTTGAAAATAATGAATAGAAAAGACTGAATGCTTACTAAGAGGGGAACGCGTGATGAGCAGAAGAGATCAGCACTAGCATACACAGTATAATGACATTTCCAATGAAGGCATAAGGAGGTATGGCTGCTTGCTGAATTTTGAGGATTTAGAAAAGGTGAAGTCAACCCACTGAAAATGTATTCAGCGTACTGATTCACAAAGTGCTAAATAGTAGATGTTTTATAGGGTTATTCCTTACAATTGTGCAGTGGGAGGAGATGCTGCTGTTACCATCTAGTAATCAGGAAGAGGCATTAGTTGGGCAGGAGTGGAAGGATCTGGCAGTACATCCCGTCACATCCAAGTGACCATATTCTGCTGTAGACAGGGCCTGCCTGTCTGACATTACTTGCCCCAGCTAGAGGCTGGTCCTAAGAGCAGATCAGGACAGAATTAAGACTTCAAGTAGTACCAGCTTGCCACACTGTACCTGTAAGTCAGAAGATGGGTGGCAGACACCATTTTCAGCAGGATAGAAACTGCTAGTTCTTGGTAATAGTTGCTTTCTTTGTGGGACTGGCAGCCTGTCACAGAGGCCCAGATTCCTCTCTCCTCCTTTCTCACTCAGTGTTGGCTTATCTCTTGCTGTTACAAACCTTTACAATGTTGTAACGTGCTGTCCTTGATCATCAACGGAAAAACAGTAGTTGGTACCAGAAAGAAAAAAAATAAAAATAAAAAAATAAGTATGAACAAAGAACTCATTAAGAAATAAGAAATGCAGTAAGACAGAAAACAGACAAGTAACTACAAATCCTAAGGAAGCTGAAGCTCTGAGAATGTGAGAAAAGGAAAAGCCAGATCGTTGTCAGGGTGTACTACAGCTGTAAGAACATGTATTCCCAGAAGAAAGGTACCTACTAAGAGATACAAATTCCTATGAGGGAGGAGGGGGGGAAGAAAGAAAACACACAAATACACACACACTTTAAAGTCAAATATAGGCAATTATAGCACACCTGTGAAATCCTTAATATAAAGCCAAATTACAGTCAAGCATTGCAACTCAAAACAGAGAAAAGGGCTGCTAGGCAACCTTATTTCCTTAATTCAACTTGCATGAAAGCACTGAAAATGTGTCTAATGCAGAACAAACCTCTACAAGTCTGTTAAGGCATAGGCAAAAATGAACAGCATGTATTACCAAACCAAAGACAAATAGGACACTTGCAAAACAGAAGCGAAGATAATAAGCAGTTTGTAAGATGCAATAAGAGTGATCCAGCAAGGAGGAACATGGAAGATTTGAGCCTAATAGTCATCCTAAGATGTCAGGTGACAAAAGCTAATAAGACTGTTCTACAAAAAAAAACTTGAAGTTTTTTGTAAATCATTAAAGAAAAAAAAGAAAAAGAAATCAAGCAGAATTTATGATGTTAGAAGGCTACAGCAGTTAAAACATTTGAAATTGCAGGTGACAGCATGCAATATAATACAGTACTATAACATATATAATCAAAGTTTGGGGATATAAAGATGCTCTTGCAAAGCAGGTCTTTGTTTTTTGAGGTAATTACTAAACAGAGACAGAATAGAGAAATCAGCTCCATTACTCCTAAATCATGCAGAATTTATTTAAATATTTTGTCCAGCACAAAACAGGCCATGAAAAACAGTGACTTAGTGAAAGTGGCTGACATAGATTTTCCTTTGGAAGGACAGAACAGATGCAATTGTTCCAGCTCTAAAAGGAAACGGAGTACCAGGTTCAAACCAGCAACTAAATGTGACCTGATACTAGCAGATTTATGATGAGAAAGTCACCCCCCCCCTTTTTTTTTCTTCCTTACCCCCTTTTTATTATATTTATTACTGTTTTGTACAACCAAGTCTTTGACTGCTCATTGACCAAGATGAACTGGTTTTAGGGGTTCCTTTCTGATACCAGGATCTCTGCTCTAACATAAGATTCCTCTCTTAGTGCTATGCAGAAGTCTTTGCAACTTCCTTCCTTAGGAAGAGATGAACTCTGCCCTCATCTCTGCCTCCTCAGCTTTGAGCTGTGGAGGAACAACGTAATTTTCTCTCCAGTAAATAAAGTCATCAGTAGTTAACGTCATTGTACAAAGTCCTCAGCATATTGCAAGCAACTCTCCAAGTATTAGACAGCATCATATCCCTGTAGCTCATTCCTTGACTCTGCTCCATTAATAGAGGTATATGCATAGCCAGCCACAAACATATACACATATGTATGCTGTCTTTGCAAGTCCATTTTCTAT
>VZSV01000003.1:10143210-10187770 GCA_013398735.1 Nothocercus julius
AATCAGAGAAAATACTTCTTGTAAAAGCAGGTGTGTATTCTTCCTTTATATCTAGAATATAACTCCTTATATTAAACTTCAGATCTGAAATTAGAGTGAAAAATTAGAAATATTAAAACAACTATTTTTCAAGATTCACCCTGAGATTAAAGAAACAAATATAAGCCCTGACAGCAATTCTCTGTAAAGAAAAGCAAGCCTGACGTTTCATGACAACCTGCTCCTTGCTTACCAGGTATGTGCCACAGTGAAACGTCGCTGTTTTGGTATGTTGCTATTCAGAAGCATCCTGCGTAAAAGCCTTGGAGAATTTCGAGGAGAAATAACAGGAGACAAGCGGGGAGAAGCAGATGAAGACTTCCTAGATGTCTTGGGTTTTCCATGTTGCAACAGGTTTTCCCTCAGAGTCTTCACAAGATCTTCATTTAAGCATGGATTTTGACAATTTGAATTATCCACTTCAGGAACGGCCAGAGTGTCTGGACTCGTCTGCTGAGCCATGTTTTCCCCAAGTTAGTTACTAAGATCTAATACAACGTAGGACTAGTTTGACTGCTTAGAATATTTTCCTTCTAAATCAGCTCCAGAGAGGCATGCAAAGCTTTAACTCCCGCCTATGCTGTTTTCAACATGGTGTCCCCTGCCCTCAGTGTTTCTCTTATAGATAAAGATCTGCAAAGGAAAAAAAGCAACCGAACTCCTCCGCAGAAACCTATTAAACATTACCCCTCCTCTCACGGTCCTGTTGCCAAAGATCGCGCACTCGCTATCGCGGCGAGTGAGCATGGGAGGAAGAAACTGCCTCGCACGGTCTTTGTCAGAGCTATAAAGCTGCCTGTTAAACTATTGGAACTAATGTGCTGCAGCTGCTTGAGTGACTTCTGGTTATGTACATAAGAAGTGCTGGAGGAGGGCTTAAACATCTGATGCGTGCTCATTTTGCTCAGTTATTCTTGCTGTTTGCTTATTCCTGAATCTGCAAGGAGGTTGAAAGGAAGAGGGAATGTCAAACATCCTCTTTTGTTTTTGTCAGGGTCTTGGCTGTTTATCTTTGTGGTCCCCATTTACAAATGACGATTACAAACTTTAATCTACTAAGATAACAAGTAACTGCCGCAATTAGTCTGTGTAAATGTTTCCGCAAACCCCAACCACTCCCCATCCCACCCCTAAAAAAAAGGAGGTTCATCAGAATCACTTTTCATATGTATTTAGGAAACACTAATACTTCTTAGCTTATATTATCCAAGACAAATGTGAAGCTTATTACAGCTACTGAGAAAGAGGGCATTTTTACAAACACGCATTTCTTTCATGGCTGAGAGCCTAAAAGGACCTGTAGAAACTGATGGAAAGGCTGACATTTATTTAAGCCTAATGCATTCACTGTTACAGCAACAACGACAACAAAATCTTTCCACTTATACCCATGCTTGCTGTTCATCCTATAAGAACAGTCATCACCTTATAAGAGATTTCTCCTTAATAGAAAAAAAAAAACAGCTACATATTTTCATTTGCGTAATGTTTTCTGTTTGTTTTTAACTTTACAATGTAGTATTCCTTTGTGAATAAGGATTTTATTTCAGCAGCACACCATGTCCAGGGTTTCAAAAGAGCGAAGGGTGCTTGACCACAAGTATAGGCCATGCATTAGAGGCAAATTCTGCTTTCTGTCTGAAGGTGAAATCAGAAACTCTGCAAAACAGCCCTCTGTCACAACTGACAGGAATCACCTTTGCACTCTGCAGCAAAGCCACTATTCATGATAAGAGTTAGAATGAGAACATCATGATTCTGACAGGAGTAGAGCAGAACTGCAACCAAAAGGTCAACTTACATTAATAACGACATTGTTATCATGTGTCAGCCCCTTTACGTAGACAAGCTTAACTGCACTATGTCATGTATGAAATTTGATAACAATGTACTTACCAATTTAACTCCATATTGGACAGAAGGCAGAATTCATTGAATACTCTGTTTCTAGATATTTTTCTTAACATTTTATGAAAACTTAATCAGTTTGTGAAAGCTAACGCTTCCTAAATACAGACTACAACAAGTGTGATTCAAATTACAGAAACAGAGCTTAAAGTATGCTTCATTAAAGAACAACAACAAAAAAAAAAAATCACAGAGAAAGAATTAGTTGCATCATTACTTCATAACTAAATAACTGCTCCCCCCTCTTTTCCATTACAATGCTGACCCTCAGCATGTAAAGCAATATAAGCAGCACAGGAATATGATAACACTTATCTGATCTTTAATCAAAGCAAAAATATTACTTCTCTCAGTATTAGTCTTCCTTATTTATTAAAAGTGCTACCAATCCTACTGGATTTCAATCTTTTTTCCCCTCCCTCCCCTCAAACAATATATTTTGTGTAACAAAACTTAGGTTCTTTTATGCTATGAAATGCTGCCACCTTATGTCTATTCTAAAGCATAGTTTTAAGGCAGCACCACAGCAGTGCCCTTATAAAACTAGACAGTCCTTCTGGAAATGGACGAAGTCGATAAGACCATTAATACTGATTTCAACGGACACAGGCTCAGACTTTAAGTTGCACTACATTACAAGGATTATAGAAGAGGAATGTATGAGTTAGATTGGCAGTTTTATTTCCCTTGTTCCTAAGAATAGTTAAAACTAAATCCACAAGAATGATTGTCTTGACATGCATTAATAGGTATTGAGAGGATGTGCCACATATTCAATAACATATAACATTGTAAAATAGCACAAGACCACCTTTCAATAGGAAAATTGAACTCAACCCTTATAAAGGGGGCTGATCTGCATGAACAGCTACTATTTTCCAGTGGCAGTTTTCCCTTATTTAAGATCTGAACTAAGATGTTTCCCTCTCCAGATACCTTGCTGTGACATATTCCAACAGCAGAAGTGTGAGAGTGCTAAATAGATTTTCACACTGTAAAAACTGGAAAACAATACTTTCAACCGATGTAAATTGCCCCACACCCCAAAGTACCTCTTGAACTAGTTTATGTCAGTGCCTAAGTCTTATACATACTGCAAAAACTCTCAAACTAATTCATACTCACTAAGTTAAATAAAAGCCTTTGGATAGCTTACATTTGTACCCTGCAAATGTAAGCACTCCCCATGGTAATAAGAAGCTGAATACTAACTTGAATTATAGTTACCACCACCGCCAACCAGTACACGATTTAGACAGAATGTCTGCTGCATGGCCACAGAAGGGGAGAAGTCAAGGCAGAAAAGGATGATACTAGGGGGTTGCGTAGCTATAACCTTTTTTTCAGGGTATTAGAATAAAGCCTTGAAAGAAAGCTAAGGAAATGAAGAAAAATGATCATTGACAGATCCTCTGGCTACATATTAAAAAAATGACACTAAATGTGTATTGTTTTTAAAAGAGACAATAATTCATTTGTGAACACACCTACTTGGTTGTCTCTTAATAAAGACATATCTGGTTTTCTTACTAAAATCGTCACAATTGTTATTAAAATTAGGAAGCCTGGTCAGCTGCTTCTCCCACAGAAATAGTCTTCAGGGTAAAAATCAAAGGCATTTTCCCCTCACATGCTGAGAAAAAAAAAAAAAAAAAAATGCAGGGCATAAATCTTAACCTGGTGTAAGGCTTTTAATCATTACAGAAAATACAGTTTAAAATGTTTTTTGACAGTTAATTTTCTGTGTTCTTCTCTAGCCCTACTAACAAAAGGAAATTACTGACAGTAAGCTGATCAACTCTACCAAAAAAAATAGATATTTTCTGCTTCTTTCAGATCTGTAATGTTCGAGAGCTCATACATAACATTTGTTCACAAGATAATCCTGATGCTGATTTAGGCAAGTCTATATTTCTGTGCAACTGACTTTCTCTCACATTAAATATTTTAATTTAATATAAGCACAGCTAAATCTAATTTTACAGGTTTTGCTTAGTCACAGCTGCATAGATAAGGATTATATCAAGATCAGATTTAATCCAGCCTACTACATGTTTAACTAAATCAGATGAAGGCTCACAAGAAAAAGCACAAAGACAGGAAGTCTTTGCAACAGGACACCAATATTACAAAAATCTAGAAATGACCTTGAGATACACCTGTTCCACTCTAGTCACAACTAGAGACACGAGATAGTTAAGTCACAACTAGATACTAAAATAAAACATTCAAGCCTTGAATTCTTGCACTTTTCAAAATATTTTGTTATGAAGTATGTATGATAAACTTACTTAAATATCATAGGCTTAGAGTAGTCACATTTCCGTCGGCCATGAAGAACAGAAACAGCCATAGCACAGAGAATAATAAGCAGACAAGCTCTACAAGTAATACTATGCAAGATTACACATATGCTTAATACCATATACAAAGATTAAGAAAGCTAAACAACAATTAAAGAGTATTTTTTTCTCTTACAACCACCTTGAAAACAAAGGATAATAAAATTATTTTAATAACATAACTACTAATGTTTAATGAGATCATAACTGTTTTAAATAACTTTTAGCATAACACACAAAGAACCACCCACAAAAAGAAAAAGAAACTTTCTATGTGAAACACAAAGAAAATAAATTATTCTAACATATTAAAAAAAAAGTTAGAAAGAGAATTCAAGATATACATAGGAGCATAGGGAAAAGAACAAACCTCCCAGGTGCTTCTTCTCTGAAAGCAAGGGGATCAAGACTATAGGCTACTTTCAGCTAGTAGGGACCTCAGGTCATCAAGTCCAATTTCCTTCTCCAAACAGGGCCAGCTGTGAATATGGCAAGGCCACATTCAAGTACCAGCACCTGAGAACAGTGCAGAGAATACGAAGAGAAACAAAAGCAGAAAGCCAGACAAGGTGGTGAAAAATGGGTGCTATAATCTGGTTTAATTTCCTGCAGCAAGTGACACCACTGTGAATCACTATCCCCTGTCTGAGGGGAGTCCTTGTTCTAGCTGAGGTAGAAAATAAAAATCTTGGTTCATGCCAATAACTCTCATTTAGGAAGAAAGGTTCACAGGTGAAGCAAGGAGCACAGCAGTGGAGGAAGAGAATAAGGATAAAAGAAGAAGCAATTAACTGATGATAGGAGCATTTAATCATACCAGCAAAGTTTATCATTGTTGAAGAAAAATTTTGTTAGTTGTATGTGTTCCTTATAATTTTCAAACTGTGCTAAAGAGCTTCTTTTCACAGACTCAAGAGTTCTGAGCTGATTCCCATGACTGTGTACCTCTTTGTAGGTGCATTTATTGTACTGTGGATTTTATATCTGTTAATTTACAAAGTAAAAGCAAATGAAAGAGCTTAGTGCTTCCACTGATAGCTCAGTCCTGAATTCCTACATTTAAAAACAAGTATAGCACATAAAAATGAAGGACAAGAGTATTAAAATATCCTTCTCTATCTTGAATACCAGTGAATTTGTCATTAATAAAATTCAGATACTTTGTTGATAGGATTCTAATACCTGCTAGATATCACATATTCCAAGGGCTGATGGGCAGTCAGGGCCTGTCTAAAACATATGTGGTGCTTGCCTGTCAATTTGCCAGATGACTACACTCACTGCCTACAGAGCAGACCACAGGTACTCTGTAGCTGTAATAGGTAATTAAATGGAGTGCTGATCACAGCCAGCACAGAAATTGCAGGCATCTTCTGATAAAACTCTTCAAGAGATAAAAGTACGGAAAATGTATATACAATTCTAAAAGATCTAAAAGGGAATTTTTGGCTATTGCATTAACTCTTCATGTCTAATAAAAGTAAAGCATCTGGAGATCTCCTATTTTATTTTCTAGAATGTCTTAATATAAAAATGTCACTTAAAAGTATATAAAATGATCAAATCAGGCCTACTTTTCCCTTTAACAGGCAAGAATGGAATCCTTTTAGAAGTATATTTTCAAAAAGGGAAGAGTAAAAAGAAAGAACAGCTGGTGGCATGCCCAAACTTGCCACCAAACTAGGGCATGATATGTTCACCACACCAACAAAGCAATTGCTCTCACTTAAAATTTTAGAGCATCTCTATTCTTGATAGGTTCCCAATAAGAACCGTATTCATATCTTCAGCTTTGTCTTACAATTCAGTAAGTGTATTTTGTGGGGGGTTTTGAATGTTTGGAATCATTGTCATGGTTCTATGAAAATAAAGCACTGCTCAGTTGCTGATTCCTCCACATGGTTTGCCAAACGATTCTTCGTTCTTTTGTTTTTTCTTTGTTTGTTTTGGGTTTTGTGTACATGTGTGTTTGTGCTCAAAAGGCATGGATATGAGAGCAGAGTATATGACACTAAAGAAAAAAAGCAGATAAAATGGCTACTGTTGGCAATATGGCCAGTGTCTAAATTATATAAAAAAAAGTGGAAGATTTTGTGATTCAAGCACAAAGACTTGAGCAGTATTTTATGAAAATATCAGAGGAAACATTTAAATATTGTTTTACAAAATACCTTGCTAAATGGAATATAGACCCTTAAAAGCTTCTAAAAAGCTGCGTATCTAATAAGAAATATTTAAACAGAACAGCGTGATGTGTTCTTGAAGAACAAATTGAAAGTAGAGACTATCTCTGAAATCTTTGCAAGCTTAGAAAATTTTCTACATTTCCTTCTAATAAGGAGAATGAATTAAGGATGTTTTCAGAATAACCTTAAAGCTGTTAGAGGCTGACTACTGTTAGCTGGCAATTATTGTAATAAATGATCTGTCAATTAGCTCCAGCTTAAAAGCATTCCCATATGTACATATAAGAAAACAAAACAAAAAAGTGGAGGAAATAGTCATCAGAAGAGCATTCTGATTAGTACTTGGTTATAAATGAAATCATTATGCCAACACTGCATAAGATGGCCTGAAGATTTTCTTCTAATGAGATTAGATGTTCTTTCACGTTAATAGAAAAAAATAAAATAAAATAAAGTGCTCTATAATCACAAACTTCCATTAGAAACAATTGCTGACACAATCCTGTCTGATCATATGAAGGAAGCTATCAACATTGGAAAATAAAATGGCTTTACTTTATCAGCCCTTGAAGAAAGGGTCTCAGCACGGGTGACAGGTGTTAGAACATCTAACAGAAAATTCAGACAGATAAGAGAACCATTTCTTTAAAAAAGCTGATGTGCCAGGTGGTAGGAATCTTGGCTTACCAGGAAAAAATAGGAAGATGTATCATTCCCCACACATAGGCATTTACAGAAAAGTGACTGACCTCATATGAAAAATAAGAATAAACAGAATAGCACTATCTGTAATTTCTAAACAATTGTGTAAGAGAACATTTCCTGGGATAAGATTAAGGGAAATGAATGTACTTTTACACAATTACAAGAGCAAACAGGAGAATTAGGCAGTGTTGCTGCCCCTGCAATGTATAAATATATCTGTTAACTATTAAAGTGAATTGTAATTGAAAGAGATGGCCTGACATGAGCAGAAACCAGCTGTAAGGAAAACCTGCAGAGCAACCATGAGGAAGCGGAAAAGGAACAGAGAGGGACAGAAAAGAGAAGGAGAGTCTTCCCCAGCTGAACATTTACTGTGGACATGGGCTTGGGTATAAGGTGGAGTGGCCAGACACCCTGACATTGTATTCTTAGATTCCATAGGGCTACAACAGGCACAACTGGAGATCAGCTAGCTTCATGCTAAGGCTAGAATTTTGTCAGTGGAGGCCAGTGACTGCATGTTCCGGATTCCTAAACCTGGGGGGTTATTTCTGAAGCTAGCAGGAGCAATCGCTCTTACCAAAGCAGACTTAACCCAGGCCCTTCAAGCATGGTGGTTAAGCTGGGTTATAGTGTACAAATAAACAAATACATTTCTGGGAGGTCAGACACACACACACAAAGTTTACTTAGAAAGGAATCAAGGCCATCTGTTGTATTTCAAGTGATCTGTTAGTTTGACTGTGCATTAAAAACTGGGAGGAATTCACAGAAATATTTACAAAGTCTAGAGACATTATAAAATAAATAAATAAAAAAAAACCCTTAAAGTCTAAAATAAAGTTACACAACCAGTTCATGGTTGCTGTTAAACTATTATTTGATGGAGAAAATAACTACATTAGAAGAGATATCAGAGCTACTGAGAAATCACTATTGCCACAAGATTTTTCAAAATTTGTAGTTACCTTGAGCTTATGAAGGGTCTAATCCAAGCTTGTTAATATAAATCATTTTTAGAACTGTCCCTTTATTGAAAATTATGACACAATTTTGAATAGTTAGGAAAACTTCTATGGAAACCTATTCATACATTTTATTTAGAGTCACTTTCAATGTTTCTTCTACAGCTATATTTGTTAGAACTGAAACTTAAAAACAAAAAGGATTTGCTTGTAGAACATTGTTAAGAATTCAGAGACTATTCCCAGGCAGATGATAAAAGTTTTGGAATGAGTTCGGGAATGACATATTGTGACTCATGGGGGAAAAAAAAAGTTCCTTCCCTGCATAGAAAAATAGGGGCTTGAGATACTATGAGCATATCACTCCTTTTCCCCTATAGAGTTGACCAGTAAATAAGATTTTTGGTAAGACCTTGGGAAATCAAACACTAAGTATTTGTGTATTTGCTGTCTTCACCTTAAGAAGTAAAAGTCAAATGATTTCAGATAACTTTTCATGGACCTATAAGTAGAAACTGAATTTCCTTGCAGAGAGAGTGCAATCTGAAATGCAGTTATTTCTTCTGCACCTAAGAAAATTCTTCAAAAGCCCTATATACTTTGGCTGCATGTGTCTTATGAACCTATCATATAACAAGAGAACTGTTTTTGTAGGAGCAAAATTATTTGTCCTAAGAATTGTCCAAAGATTTGGGGAAATTTTACTTCAAATTTTGCAAGGATGAAAATCCAAAATAAAGTAAAATACACAGTAGAGAAAGGTAATACAGAATTAAGGCATTAGAAGAAAATATCAAAATTACTTTTTGAGTGCATCATATTAAAGACATCCCAAATCATCTAGTGAAGTACATTGAATGGTATACATAATTACAGCAGAATAGAAACATATTATGTCTAGTTATGAAAGTTAAACACAACTGTTCTCAGATACCCTAAAGTACTGCAAAAGCATTTAGATAAGAGAGCCTATCAGGTTTCAAAATTAAAACATTTATGGTGGAAGGCATGCATATTTATTTGGCTTTTAGAATCAGCTTATGGACTGCCCAAAACTAGTACTATACTGAAGTTTTGTGCCTGAGTCTATTGACTTCAAATGGGTACAAGAACAATTTCTAAACTGCAAAAATGAAAACATATTAAAAGCAGTTTTCACTCAAAACTTAATCAAAATCTTGATTTGTCAGATCTCTAGTCATGTGCATGGATGTACTCAAATTAATGAGATTACACATGTTCTGGAGAGGATGCTTAAATAACTAATTTCATAATGAAATAGGAGAATGAAATAATAGAAGAAACCATCAGTCCACTATTACACATTACAGGAAAAAAAAAAAAAAACCAGCAACAACAGAAAAAAACAGAAGTAGTTCTTCCTTAATTCAGAATTATAGACATCAGTATTAGCACTTCATCATCAACTATGAGAGACATCTCTACTTTTGAAGAATTTAGTGTTTCAAATCTGCTTATCAGATAAAATATTAACAACTGTCCCTTTTTTCATTCATGAAGCTGAGGTTTTCAAAGAGGCAAGAAAAAATGTCAGATCTTTCTAGAATATAGACATTTGCACTATATTAACACCCCTGGATTACCAACTGAAATCAAAGCAAGATAACATGACAAAAATGTTATTTGAAACATTTGAGTTACACATTCAAAATTCAGAGCTAAATCTTAAGATGTCCTTTCAGCTTAGGTAGGATTTACTCTTTAATGTTAACAAAGTACACAAAAAACAGTGCACTAAAATATTTTTTACCACTGAGTGAAAAAGCACATGTTAGAATTTAAAAGTGGTTTTATGTATTTGAATGCAAAACATGAAATCCATTAGCTTAGAGTCCAAATGCAGTCCATGAAGGAACATAGCATTTTGTGGTTTTACAATTCTGCTCCTCTCTGCTTATTTTGACAATGTTTGTTCTTCTTATTAGATTTCACATAATTGGATAATGTCAAGAGATTTGTATAAAGCATAAATATAATACTGGGTCTATTTATACCTTGACTCTTAAAACAAGGGGAAAAACACTAAAAATGAGAGAACTTCTTGAGGTTATATTACTTTCTCTGACTAAAGCAGCTTAATGAGAACTAACTAAATTTTCCATAGGAAGATTTACTTTTCTGCATTTTATTATACCTGCTTGAAAAGAAAGCTTTTTACAAGTGCTGTGCACCTGCAGCTTGCAGGGACCTGAAGCCACAAAGAGGCCCTGGGCCCCAGTTAAGCACAGATCTCCAGCCATAGTCACACTGGCCAAACGGGGTGTTGGGGACCGGGCTGGGGTTGGGGCCAGTCAGTCCTACATCCTGCTCTCCCAGCTTATGGTCCCTGGAGGGGCTCCAGACCTGTGCCAGCAACGTTGTCTCCAGCCTCATCTCCTGCTGTTGGACACACCAGGCAGGCCCTGGACTCAACACCTCTGTCCCCATGCCCACTCTAGCCCCTGCTCGGGACTGCAGTTCCTGATATCTAAAGCAGTGCAGAGCATGACTGTTATTATAGCATAGATTTGAATGGTCTTTATAGAGGTATATCAACGGTCTACCTTGACAAAATAGTCTGACGAAGCGACATGTATCAAACTATTATAAAATCATGTCTACACTGACTTTCAAAGGCACAAAGTTGAAACTGTGCTGTTAACAGAACACAGGAATTTAAAGAGAAAGAAAGAAAAAACCCCGCATGCTGAATTATATATTTCCAGTATAAAAATTACCCCAAGAATAAGCAATCAAATCTGACTATGAGAAGAAAATCCTCCAGCAGTCAAAACACATTCCTTCCTTGCACCATGCAGAATCCCGAGAAGGTGAGTACTATCATAGCTTGCTTACACAAGTGCCACTGAACAAGCAGAACTTAGCTTTAGATTTTACACATTTCTGGGAGAGCCCTTGTTCTTTGGTGTGTACCTCTATTTTTCTTTGTCACATCTTCTTGAAACGTAGATATCATCGTCCTTTGGTGGCTAAACATTATTGATTAATAACACTCATGCATACAAAAAGCAGACTGCAATACATTCAAAGTAATGCTAGTAATTTTGGCTAAAAAAAAAAAAAAAAAAAAAAAAAAAGACAATGTTCCATAGAAACCTACTGAAAATTCTGCTGGGAAGTAGGCGGCAAGCCAGGAGGCCGTCTGTCTCCTTCAGTTTGCAGGCTAGCAGCTGTTACACTGCTCAATTTCCAAGCAGTCTTCCCAAGGCTCTGTTGACTATATCCTACCTATATGTAGAAACCAAATCCACTGTAATTGTTTTGCAAACAAAATATGTTGTAGAAGTGATAAGAAGTGATACAAAATATTTCGTATGGATGGACGTATTTCTAAGGTTCCTTTCCGATAAGAAATGTTCAGAAACAGAGTTTCTAAATAAATGTGCATTTCTCTATTGAATTAAAATCACATGAACAATCTGATGCTGCCATGCTTACTCTATGCTTCTAAGCAGGACATCAGTACAAAAAAGAAGACAGAAATAACTAGACTAATGAGCACCTAATCACCAAAATACTGCATCAGGTTAAAAATGGGAGGGGGCTCTTGATATTCCAGACCAATCTTTCAAAACCTTGAGTACTCTAAATCTGGCAGTTATGATCACAACTGAAGGCTGTTGCATAATGTGTGTATTACAAGAAGGTACAAATGGAGCCCAAGTAATCAGCAACTGCTAAGTTTACAGCTAGTAGGAAGAAGATGCTGGAGACCTGACAGAACATTGCGCTGAACATTTATAAAATGTGGCTTATCTGGAACCTACTCGAGGAAATGTGTCTGCACCTAATGGAACCAGATAAGAAAAACACTTTCTTTTATGACCGAAAAAAACACGAGAGTTGTCAGAGAAAGTATCAGTGGGTGATAAAACTTGTTAATGCCCACTAACATTACTAGATTTAAGATTACCAGCTGACTCTGTAAGCATTGTTTTCACCGATGTTTCTGTGCCTTTCTGCATTTCCTTCAGTTATATAATATCTTCTGTAAACATCATTTCTACGCTACTTACTCCCTCTCCAATTTTCAAAGATATACGACGATGCCACAACCTCATCCGTCCATACAGACACATCTCTCATCTGGCAAATCATCATCTTCCATCCTTTTCCCTGGCCTTGATGAAAACAGTCTTGCCAGCAATGCAGAGCACTAGAAAAGAATCATTTTCTGGGTCACTCACTGTGTTTTGGTGCCCTGCTCGATTTCCGCTCTTCCTCTCTCGTGCTCTTTTGCTGATGCAGACTGCCTGCCTTCACTGCCCAAACTCTTCTCTGGCTATAGTCGTTCTCCCAGGAGCAACTGCCTATAAAAATCTGCAAACTGTATCTACTTATCTACCTCCAAATTCTCCTTTGCAGTAACTTTAGAAACCTGACAAACCAGAAGAGTGAAAACAATACTTACTATAAACTTATATTCTCTTTTTAGTTTCTCTGACAATCTATTATATCATTGAACTGTAGTATCTATTCATCAAGGTATGTTTTTTGGGGATATTTTTGTATTTTAGTTTTGTATTGCTTAGAATTTAATATCAGACCTATAGCTACCATATAACAGAGCAACAAAAAGAAAGAGCAGAAAAACAGCAGTAATTTTAATTTTTCAGTAGTACTTGAGAAACCAAGTCCAGAGTTTTGTTAATATCCAGCAAATATAATGATCTACAAGTGCTAAACAAATACATTAAAATCAATTACAGTCAGCTGTAAATCAAGTCGAAGAGAGCCACAAAGCTTACAGTAGGAAAAAGCTCAGAATTTTCCAAACCGGACATGTGCAAACATTTGGGGAAATATAAGCAGAAATTCCCCCTCTAGTGGGCACCAAGAATAACTACAGAGTTACAGTAAAAAAAGCAAGCAGACTATCGAAAAGCTGGGGTTTTCACAGTTCATTAATTGTAATGCATATATGTTATCTAATGAAAAGAATGACCCACTGCAGATTAATTTGATTTCAGTAATCATAAGCTAAATGGATCGAATCATTATTTAAATTAAAAAATATTATTTAAAATCTACTCTCCTGCAGCTCCTCTGAGCCACAGCCAAAAAACTACAGCCCCACTTGGCCATATTTCACAAAATTACCAAATCAAAAGCTTCCACAAGCAGCTCAAAATTTAAAGATATTATAGAGAACAGAGAAAGTAAAACAAGGAGAAAAGAGGAGTATAATAAAACAGAAACTGCCATAGCACAAGGCGGTGATTTACATGCAGTACTGATATATTAGAATTTTGAACACAAGGCAGAAAAGGAAACCTTGAAAAAGGATTTCAAGAACAAGAAATAAATATGAAGTATGTCCATTGATGATCTACAGGTAGTTTTTCCCAAATATGAGGAGGAGAAACAGAAGAATATATTGTGGGAAATCTGAAAGAAAATCATTAATCTCATCTATCAAAGCCATGTGCTGAACTCTTGCAGTGTAATAGAAGCTCATCAGTGAGCTGAACAGGAGTAATGGAGGATTTTGGAAGGGAAACAATCACCTTACTGTATTAGAGGACTAATACACAGAAGAGAGGACATCAAGAAAAACCTCTCGTTTTCCATTTACCTTGGAAGATGTAAACAGAACAGTTTTACAATTTTCAAGTCCAAAAGCAAATATAACAACAAGATTGATTTGAAAATGTCATCATTGCTATAGGAAAACCTACGTCTTAGAGTTATTGCTCAGCTTTGAAGGATTTTATACCTAATTTTCTGGAAAGCCAACAGTTAAAGCGGTGCTTGGTTTTGATTACGGTCAGCTGCAGATGCTCCTACTTTCTGGTCAGTCCCAGGCTCTTTGCTCTTGTCCCTCTTGTATTCGCACACTTGATTACCAAGCTTGCTCCCTCTCTCTTAAACCTTCTACTCCTAATTTGGGGTTAATTTCAGTCTCATCCCTGCTCCAATTTTCCAGGCTGCAGCTGCTGTGTTCCCTGTTAATTTTTGCCTTCTGAACATAGTTAGAAATTACAACCTGCAGCCTGGATAAAGAGAGGCACAGCTGCAAGCCCAGTGCCTGGAACAAGAGAGGCTGCAACTGATTAAAACCAAATCCAAGGTCTGGAGAGGAGGAAGCAAAGTAGAAATTATAACTGGCAAGTTTTCCCACTATGTTCTAAGGAAGAGTGGCAGTGTTTACTGAAAAAAAATCAAACACTAAAAGAGTGCAAAATTACACACAGAGAGTTGCAAGGTAGTTCCAAATCATTGGAAATTGCATATTTTTAGCCAAGTACAGTTAATTAAACTACATCTTCTCCAATAAATCTAGTTAAATCCTATATGCATGTAAGCATGGGTCAGGAAAAAAAAAAAAAAAAAAGGTATGGTTGGTACTTTCTGACCTTCTGTTTGGAAGAGCAAAATGGGTATATTTCCAACGGAGATGATGATTTTGTGCCTGATCATACGCGCTATACCGGGAAGCACGGCGTGTGTTCAGCACTCTCTGTGGCTAAGTGGCAGGCACTAGGCTACACTCAGAAACACTTCTAGCTGGGCTCCTCTGAGTGCAGAATAAATGCCCTACAGTGGCAGAGGGAAGCCAGTCTGGTATGTGTGGCACATAGGATCCCAGAAGGGGGAGAAAAGAGGAAGATACTTCACGTCCCATGGTACAAGAAGTTTCCTTTTGGTGCTTATACACATTGTATCTGCCGATGTCCTCTTCCCTTGCACCTCCAAGTTTCTGCTAAATTTGAGGCTTCTCCTTTTGTGAAAGAGTACCACCTCTGTGACAATACTGTACTCATGGTGGGGTGTGGAGGTTGCTGTTGACAAACTGGAGAGCAGGGCTGCTACTCAGAAGGACATACACAGGCTTGAAAAAAGTGAGTGAACAGAAATGTCATGAAGCTGAAAAAAGATAGATGCAAAATCTTGTATCTTGGATAGAATAACCCCATGCAACGGGGGCAATTGTTGAGCTATAAAGACCTTTGGTGCCCAAGTGGGCGTCAAATCAAACATGTTTTGGCAGTACAGCCTTGCAGCAAAGTCAAACACATACTAGGCTGTACTGATGAGAATGGAGCTGGCAAGTTGAGGCAAGTGGTTTTTTTTTTTTTTTTTTTTTTTCTGAGACCACACAGGGAATATAGTGCTCAGTTTTGGGTGTCCCAGAATAGGAAGGGTAGTGATTTACTGCAACGAGTGCAGCAAAGGGCCACTAAAATGAGGCTAAGAAAATGGCGCTTGTTCAGCCTTAAGAACAGAAGGCCAAGCATGGATCTTCTTGCTGCCTGCAGGTACCCAACAGGAAGATGTAGAGAAGATTCCAGATTCTTACCAGGGGAGCACAAGGATAGGTTAAGAGGTAATGGATGCAAGCTGGAACATAGGAAATTCTGGGTGTATATAAGGAAAACAAACAAACCTATCCCATTAAGTTCACAGATAAACAGCTTAGTTCTTCATATAATAAATAGTCAAACCATGGAACTTCTTGCCAAAAGTTGCTGTAGATTTCCAAAATTTACATGAGTTTAAGGGGACTCTAAGCAAGATCATGGAGAGAAATCCATTCCACATTGTTAACTGGAGAAAAACCACAGCCAGCTCGGAAAGTGCCTGAGCTGAAAATGGCTGGAGGATGAGTCCTCAGTGGACACGTCATATATGCTTGTGCTGCTCTTTGTAAGCTTATGGCCACAATCAGAAACAAAATACTGTGCTTGGTGAACTGTTGGTCTGATCCCAAACAACTGTTCTTATGGAGTGAAGGGATAGAGGGATGGATGGAAGGAGGAGGTGAGAGAGTGGGAATGATGAGAGAGATAGAAGAAAACAGTGCTCAGCCAAGTAATAGATAAAATACATGATAACTTGTAAGAGGGGAAAGCTATGAAAAAAGGAATTTCTGAAATGGAAGCTGCCCCTACGTTTGAAGATGAGCAATCTGAATTTTAAGTAAAGTGGGGGAAAAGAAAGGGTTTGAACAATTGCACTCAATAACATTTTTTAAGAACAAAATGGAAAAGTCTGGTGGAACAACAGAAATAGACTTATTCAAAAACAGTGTTTTGCTTTTTTACAATAGAAATAAAAATGATCAGACCAAAAGAAAAGAGATGGCATAGATAAGGGAAGACACCAGAATAGGCATAAATTGTGCTTGTTACTCTCAGAAAGTGAGAGTAAGGAATTTAGGCACATGCTTTAAAGGAAAGCGGCAGAATCTGAGAACACAGTTTCGAGAAAAATTATGACCACAACATTGCAAGCCTGAAAGACCAAATATGCTGAAATACCAGGGAAGAAAGAAAGAACAAGGAAGATAAGCACACGTAGATTTTTTTGGAAGAGCATGTTAAAATCTATAGTGACAAAACTTCAGCTCCCAACAACAAAGTTATTGCAAACCTCAATTCTAACAAAGATGCTTTTTAGTCATCTTCAATTCTGAATGGCCTGAGAATAGGTGTAAAAATCAATCAGGCCCTGAATAGCTATGAAAGGAAATTAGTTCAAGGGAGAAAACAATACTATCTTTGCTGGCATGGAACAGGCTTATTGGGATAAAAAACAATAACAATAATGCAATCATTCTTGAGGAAATAGAAGTTTTTTAAAAACTGAATGATGATGCTATATTATTTCCAAAACACCATTTCAAGATAAAGCTTTTTAAAAATCTGTTTTCCCCTCCCATAATTGCCATCCAAGAGAGTACTGCACAGCAGGAAAGAAGTCTGACCTTTGAAAAAATCTTTAAATGAAAAAGATAGAGAAATACAATTTAAAAGTCTTTTGAATGCACTTCCTACTCCATTGCCTCAGATTCTCACATATTTCCCGTCTTTAGCAGCACTAAGTGTATGGTAAATGAAATCCTATTATCTTGTCATAAATGGTCAGAACATTGTGCTTTGTTTTGGCTCAGGTTAGAATTAAGAAAGAAAAAAATCATTCTAATAGTGGGATATATAATATAGTAAAAACCTATTTCCCATCCTTTATCAAGAAGTTCTTAGGTTTTCCTACTTAAAAGAGGAAAGATGACAGATCAGGGAGATAAATTTTTCTCTTAGCATATTGCAAAGACTGCCTTTCACACATACACTTTGTTTTTTTTAACCTAAAATCTGAATCATGCAGAGGAATTGACGTACATCTGGCAAGGTAGCCTTTAGTGGATCTGAACCTTTGTCCAGAGATAAGAAAATTGCCCTTATAAATAAAACATTTTTTATAGGAACATTTTTTAAAGGTTGTTATAGGAAAACCTTTTATTAGGACCCATGAGAGGACATTAGGTGCTCTCATTAAACGCCAAATGATAAACATAGAGTGATGCACATCCATGAAACAGATCTAGAGCAGCCCCCCTCCATATCTAAAACAGCATTAATATTCATCAGCAATAACTGAAACTTTACTTTTATTACTAGTATCAGGAAATAAACCCAGCATTTTGTTTTCAGACATCAGTGAAAAATAGCTCTGTGACTTTCTGTGGCATTAATTATGACATTAATTTTTAAAACATTCATTTTCACTGTAAAAATCAGCCACTATTCAAATGTATGTCCACACAAAATTAAATAGATTGCTGATGTCTAAGTAATCTCACACAAATGGAAGTTGAGGGGGAAAAGATGTGGTGTGCCTGAAGATTTGCAGCCAAAACATGCAAGCAATACAAGTGACAACCACTGCTGATCATGAAAACAAATCTGGCAGCATTTCTTTAGTAAGGTCACAGACTCCTGTCAGCAGCTTTTCACTTTTTCCTGAAATTCTAAAGCTTGCGACCACATATATAAAATGAAAATGAAAGACCTGCCTAGTCGTCAAAGATAACCCCATGCTTTGTTTATGAAGAATCAGAAAGGTTCAGAGACCATGACTACTGGTTTTTCTCCAGCTCTTCTGATTCTTCCTCTTTGTGTTTGTTCGAAGTGAAGAACACAATAACATGCAACAGTACTTACTCCTGTTTAACAGCAGAGGGGGCCCACTTCCTTAAAAAAGATCAGTTTAGTATGTTCTTTGACAAAGTTGAATATATCTTTCCTGTTACTAATTAAATGGAAACATGGAGCAAATGATTTCAAATATACAATGGAGTAAATGTGCAAAAAGCTATTTTAAGTCCTACCTTGGAGAGTAAAAGAGCTCTGATTTCACGTGAAAACATATTCTAAATTGCTTACTTATTATAAAAACAAACACAGAAACACAGTCAATAAAAAGGAAAGAACTGTGCTACAACTCACACCAACCACTATCTTTATATAAGTAGCAACCACTATCTTCATATAAGTAGAGTGAAGTTCACTCACTGATAGAAAGCAAGCATGAGTTTCCCATCCAGTGAAGAGCTTAGAAAAAAACAATTGTATGGAGGTTGTTGTATGGGGCCTGGGATTGCCAAGAAGAAACTGAAAAAACAACAAAAGGCATAGGAAAACTTCAGCTTTCAGATACATTTTGGACAGTATTTTGTAAGGCTCCAATTTCTTTTCCTCACTTCCTTTTCTGAAGATAAAATTATACGGAATTAAAATATTTCTGTTTATTTCTTGTGCAGTAAAATATAATTTATGAAATGAAAGTAATACTCCCTTGAAGTTACAAATGATAACTGTGTTACAGACAGAGCCAAAGCTTATCAGAATCAGTGGAAGATTTTTAATACATTCTTTCAGCTTTGAATCATGTACCTAATGAATTGCTTCATGAACATTGAAACTAAACAGACCCACAGCCCATATCCTGTAAAGGAGTTTAAAGGCACTGCAGTGATCAAGTCAGCTCTCCACCTTATCCCACCAATAAGTCATAGAAATCTTCTTTTTTCTTTCTTTCTTTCTTTCTTTTTTTTTTTTTTTTTTTAGCTATTACAAATCAATGTGGCTTTTTTGCTGTCTTTATTAAAAATAGGCATACTTGCACTAGTTAGTGATTTTACCTACTGAACATTTTTTTTTTTTTTTTTCTTCTCCCATTCTTGCCTTGGAATATAATTACCTTACCACAAACAAACATCAAAATTTCATTTTTCTTTCTTTTCCCTTAATACACAGAGGTAACACAGTCTTTTTATTTCTCGTCATAGTAAGCAGTCTGTAACTTGCTAACAGCTGACCTGTTTGGTCCACTATATATTTAGGCTAATCCTACAAAGGAAAATAAGCATCCCACCATCAGAATATATAGGACTTTTCTTATGCCTATCACCATAAGAAAAAATTATTGGTCTGAGTGATTTAAATGTTAAAAAGGTAATGCAATAGTTTCTTTTTTTTAGATTAACAATTCCCAAGTTGAATATTATCATTTAAACAAAGTGTCTTTTCTTTTGAACTTCATATAGTTACCCTAACAATAATGTTTAAATTATTATGTTAAGTTAATCAAGTACTTTTGTCAACAAAATTTGAAAAAAGTGTCTGTTGCAGGGTATATTTTGTAACAACAGAATCTACCTGGAGTATTTGGGGGAGGATGTTCTTTAATATTTAACAGTATTCAGGTTATTTCTGAAAACTGTATAATTCTAATTAAGCATAACTATCAAAAATATGGCAAACAACATGTAGTATATTAAAAGTACAATAAAAAGTTTTTCAATATAATATTAAGCAACTTTTTCTCTTAGCTGAATCAACAAGGGAGGACACTCTATTAGTTGTGAAAGATCTCAAATAAAATGTAAAAGAGAAATTGTGTGCACATAAGAATATGTTTTGCCAAACAACACATTTGAAAGATATTCTAAAATGTCTGCTTGTCCTTTTTAATTTTCTAGCGCACAGTAATCACTATCTGTGAGACTGCTCAAGCTTATAACTCTTCGTTTTACAAAGTTTATTAACTTCTCCTCGGTCCCTACACTGAAGTACAGTGACCCCAGCTACAACACTTACACATTTTTGTACCAACCCCAGGAGATAATTTTCAAAATTGAAACTAAATAAATTACATAGAATATTGGCGGGTTAGGCACATCTTTGAAGATTAATATGTTCTTCACATAATTAAAAATATAAGACCCATAAAATTAATTTTCTGTATAAAGTTCCATTTCTACATACACGTGCACATTCATAGCATGGCTAGAGAGATGAAAGAAGACTTGAAGGAGATTTGTTAACACCAGTTTAAGCTCTTGCAAAATGAAATAAACCTAAACCTTATGAAAATAATTATTTTTATGTGGGCATCTATTAGACAGCCCTTACAGAAATTAATAAACTTTTAAATTTAAAATTTAAGTATTAGCAGAAATAAAAAAATATTTAAAAAGCAAGCCAAAGTGTAGAATATATTCATTTACTGTAGCCTTGCCACAAGGGTGACAGAAGAAAAAAAAAGTGTGAGGAGATATCAATAGCCAAATACCAGAATGGCTGCATTAAAATCTTAATTAAAAGGAGAGGGTAATAAAAATTTATAGAAGCTATAGAAGCCAACTGTCAAGCAGAATACTATCTGATACAGATATTTAGAACAGAAGATTTGAAAGTCTCTGCTTTGCAGGAACTCAGCTTCTTCTGTAGTGTAATTAGATGGTGACAAAATTATTACCTATCACCAAGTTTTGGTGAACATAAAAATATCCTAAGAAAACACAGACTCTCCAAATGTTACCTCACTAAAGCTGATCAAATTCTGAAATCGGGTCTCCTTACTCTTCAAACCATGCATTTCCATCTCTTCCTCTATATCAGTAGTATCACTATTGCAATTGTATGGTAAATCAGGTCAGAAATTTGAGACAGTTGAAATTATTCCCACCAAAAATAAACTCAAACCCCAATTAGTTTACAAGTATATTAATTTCCTGAGTCATTTTGCTTTATAATATCTTGTTAAAAGAGGCAGTTGAAAAGTAGATTTAAACTGGTCTAAAACTGAAGAAGTTCAAGACGGATGATGGCTGTTTCCCCTCTCTGCAAAATTAAGCTTTAAAAAAAAAAAGTTTCCAATGATTCCAATCTTAAACTACTGCAACTAAACATTTTTAATGTCTATACTTTCTTTTGACAATTATAGAAAGTTCTACTTTTACTTTTTTAAGGAATATTTATTATAACTTGGAAATTTGAGAAAACAAAAAGCAAAAATTTAGAGCAATCCTTTGAAGAAGAAATAGGCCTTCTCCTAGAAAAAAAAAGGGGGGCTTGGGTTCAAAAATTAAATATTTCTCCACTAAAACTCTGAATTATCTTGAGGCCATTTTCCTAAAGAAATTAAGATACTGGGATCAAACTTTATAACAGTTGCCATTTTCACTACAATTTTGGAATACATTGGCCAAACAGAAAGGCAGAAATTGTAAAGATATAGAATGACAAATCAACAGCACTTATGTTTCTATAAATTTCTCTAGAGAGGCACTGATGTATGAGAGAAAAAATGTGTTTGTGGCTCCAGTAAGCACACACAGTGTGAACTTTACACCCAGATAATATATATAGAAAGAATAATTTAAAATGTCTGAACAACATTTAAAAGATTAATTTTGAGGACACATGGCTTCAGACAACAAATTCAATTCATCTCTATGCATAGACTAAGAAAGCCTGCTTACCTATATCCTCTAGGTAAGCGGGTTTTCTTAGTTCTCCTGATCATTAAACTTCTTCATCAAATGCAGGATATGCAGTCAGGATTGCAGATGTTCTATTTGTACCACTGGCCTGCTATAAGACAATATCAGTATTTTTCTTTATTTTTCAGACAGAAATCAAAGTTTAAATAACAATACATTACCTGATAAATCTGAATACATTCTAAACCAACAGTATGTATAATAGATGCTGTAGATAGATCACAGATGGATTTACAAACTGTGTTTTTGGAAGTTATGCTAACTAGAAAATATTTTAAGACAAAATCATATCATTTAGAAAAAATGTTAAAAGCATGTTCACATGCGGTTTTTTTTTTAAACTCAGAATAGATGGTTATAAACCATAAATAACTATCAGTTAAAACAACATTTTTTATGCATATTTGTATTTAAGTATTTTTTATGTAGTTCAACTTTCTAGTTAACCAGCAATTGTTTGATTTAAAAAACAAAACAAAATAAATGTATCCATATTCATAAGAATTTCTGCAATTACAGAATAGTGAAAAATAACATTTCACAAGGTGGGTAATAGAGAGGCTCATTTAGTTTTCATATAGCATATTATACTTAGTTCATTTTGAATGATTACCTTAAATGGAGATACTTATTCTAATAGGAATATTCTCACAGCTTGAAAATGGTACAATGCAACATTTATTTTACAAAATGATCAAGAATCCAAATCCTAAAATGTTTAAATTAGTAGGACTTAAGTCTTATAAGACCTAGGTATAAAGGAGTATAAAATTATTTGTGCTGCCAATCTTCTACGAAAGTGATGGAGTGAGTTTGGGATTATAGGGTGTTTTCGGTCCTGGTAAATTCATAGCTGGGTCAGAAGCTATATTTAAGAGTTTACAGTTGAGATATCCCTCTTGGAGGGTTATGTTTTGGGACAATTTTCTACTTTCTAAAGTAATGGCGCGCTTCTGTCCTTACAGTTACACATCCTTATGCAATTTAAAAAAATATTTTGTCTGTTCTCTTACTACTGCTTATTTTTTCAGGAGAATTGCTAAACTTAACCCTCTTTGCCGACTTCTCCCTCACTTTACTACACCAGAAACTGTTCCACCAGATAAAAAGGAAACCACGTGGACTGGTGTTCATGGAGTGGTGTTGCTTTTCTGAGTGGCCAGTTTTTCCATGGACCTTAAACCTTAAAACATCTTAGAACACAGAAATTAAAGACAGAATATCAAAAAAATAGTTTATTATTAGGAGAGGATACAGCAGTTGTTTTGTTGCTCAGTATTTGCTACAGCTTGAAACTAAGCTAAAATCTTTTCTCTTTATTTGACTGCAACTTATATTCACATTACTGAACAGTACTTGACCCTGTTTAGGTATAGTTCTAGCCTTATCTTCCTTTCTTCCTTTTTTTTTTTTTTTTGCTTTTCTTTTGTGATGAAATACCTGTAATTATTTTGTGTGAAGCCCAGAGCTTTAAAAATTCCTGCTACAGGAATCCTTCCTTAAGAAAACTGCTGTTTACACACAACATGATTACACAGGTATGGCTTTTTATGACAAATAATATTTTCAATATTATTCTGCATAACAAGTACTTATCCCATATATTCAGAATAATTCTATGACCAGTATTCCTGTTGTTCTCAAGGGAGGTTTGCTGAATACACATGGAAACCAGATAATTCGGTTGGGTGCCTAAAGCAGCTAGATCTCTCTTGAAAAACCTGCCATCTGCCTCACATTTCTATGGCCATAATCTTAACCAGCTGGCCATCTTGAAAAAAAAAATGTATAAGAAAGCAAAAAACATCTTTTGCAGGAGTATATCCCCCATGAAAGAGACACAGAAGAAGGAGAGAGGTTATGTAAGGTTACTTAAGGCTATGCCTACTTTAGGAAGCAGCAAGGTCCAACAGGAGAATTTCTGAAAATTCTGAGTACATGTATAAGTTTTATTTTTATATAGACATCTGCAACTTCAAAAAAAATATTTCTGTCATAAAGTGAGCTTTACTTCAAGAATGTGGTTCTCTGATGGTATAAATATAAATCATCAATCTTTAAACTGCTAACATTAATATGGAGGGCAGGTGATCCTGTTACCCATATTCTCCAAAGATTCTGGCAAAATCATCATTAAAATCTCATAAAGATAGTAAAAAAAAAAAAAAACAGGGAGAGAATAGACAAAAGTAGAATAATGGAATATTCTTTTGTCTCTCTTCACATAACTCAAAGGGCCAGCTTTCTCATTTTCTTTTTAATAATGAGGAAAAAAAATGCAGTTACTGCAAGTAATAATTTTGATATAAAGTGTTCCGGACTCTTAAGTAGTCTGGAAAATAATTACAATTAAAGAAAAATGAAATGATACAATGCACAACGGGATATTGTAGAACAAAAGTGTTTTGAATGCTAGTAAACAGAGGCTGGGGAAATGTGATGGTGTTTTTGTTACAATATTTCTGCTAAGGTTCTACTTACATATGGCAATGATACACGATAATTTCAATTGATAATCAAGTGCATTTCAGTCCAGTTCCCATAAAATAAATGTCAGGCTGAACACTAAGTATTAGAATAAAAACTTCAGCAAAATTAGTCCTACACAGAAAATTAATTATTTCTTCCCCCACACCCCACCTTTTTTTTCATGGCAAGTGTACTGTCCCCAAAACAGAAAAAAAAAAAAAGGAGGGAGGGTGGGTAGAGACTGCAGAGTGGTCTATCCTTTCTCAAAGCAACATTTAAAAACCCAGACTACATTTTCCATCTTTATTTTGCATAGCACACATTAGAATTGGCTTTATTCTCTTCTGAAAGTTTCAGCATATGCATATGCATAGCAACACAGAACAAATTGCACAATTTTATCTACGATCTTTACCTGAAATCCACCAAAAAAAAATCCAAATGTATACTTAAAAGTAAAACAAAATTTATCCCTAGAGATAATCTGGAAAATGTTTCTTTAATAATGAGCAATTACAGCATAGGGTTAACTAGATTACCATTATGACAACACTAAAATATTACAGCTGCTTGGTAATTTTCCTCTAAGCAAAGACAAAATTAAAATGTACTGTAGCCATTATGGAAAAACTTGTAGTCTCCCAGGGAACTAGCACTCAGATAATTACTCACCACAATTCCAGCTTGCCAGCAAAGGGAGTCTCAAAATAATCTTTCATATCCTACACATATCTGTTACCTGTAGTCTTGACTTTTTGATATCTGATCTTGCATTTTATCCCTTTTAAGCTTATTTTTCATTTTACTGTATTCTAGATCACTTTGTAGGACCCTGATGTCTTATAGATTTTTTTATGACTTCACTGATTTTTTTAATGTTCACAAATTTTTATCTGCCCAGGACATCTTTTTTTTTTTGATCTCCATACACTCTGTACATCAAGTCAATAATAACACTAGGAAACCCCTCTAGGAACACCGGCATTCAAGAATTTCTAATGGAAATTATTTTTAAACCATACCTGTGAGACAGGCCTTATTCAGTGGTACACTACATAGTCTAAACTTACTAAATCAGAACATCATACAGTTCTAAGACAAGTAGTTCAAGGAATTTAAAAACAAAGCACTTTTTTAGGCGGTATTCACACTTAAAATCTCTTTTAAAGACAACATTAAATATAGAAATATAGGAATGGAAATCAAAATGTTAAATACGTATCTTCAAGTACCAATCAAGCTATTCTGAATATCCTTTGGAAGACGATATAAAAATTATAGCAATAACTCACACATGAGAATTTCCTCACAGCAGTTAAACCATAGCTAAAAGTTTGTAAGATAGCAGTCTTAATTTCACTTAAGAAGAATAATTGCCTGCAAGTGAGATTATATTTCATTTATATAGTGTAACATAACTTTAGCTATCCATTCTAAAATATCTCAATGTCTAAGTACTAAGGTTTCTACATTGTACTACAATAAAGGCATTATCTTAAATTAACCTGAAGTACAAATTACAATTCTGTGTTCTTATTCCAATCAGATAGAATCCAGCATTTAGAAAACCCTCCATTCTCTAGGGAAACATATGGTCTTGAGTGCTTAAGGAAATATGAGTCATATATGAGGTTGTCTTTTTCAGAACTGCACATATGAGTTTATAGTAAGAAAAAAATATAGTGTAATCCAGTATTCTACAGACTTCTGTCATTACAAATATATTTTATCAGGATTTTTCTAAAGACACTTAATATTAAATTTCACAAATATTCTATTACACACAGATCCCAACAAAGAAATATTTTGATGAAAGCTATTAAAAAAAGGTTATGCAAAAAAAAGTTGTATCTCATTTCAGAGTTTAGTATTTTACACTTTTATTTCATATTTTGCTACAAGATATCAGAATCAAGATGTAATACATATTAGCTGTTCAAATTACCTAACCTGGTAGAGCAGTACTTAAGCTAGTTACAAAAGTAAACTCTACGATAGCTCTCTTTCTCTGTAACTGGAAGCCCAGAAAGCATTTCAGAAAGCTTTTCATGGGAGATGTACTGACTTTATTTATTGAATAATGTGATAACTTGATTTTACAAAAAGCAAAGCACTGAAATGTATTCCACTAAGTAATGTGCTTTCACTCCATACACTACTCCAAATAAGTCACAGGATTCATTATGGCTTCACTAGCCAAAGCTACTAGTAAATCTAGTAAAAAAAACTTTTTATTTTGTAAAGGGGCTACATCAACCTCTCTAAAAAACATCCATCAGGCTGGAAATTTTATCTTATAATCAAGGTGCTTTTGGATTACCCAACTACAGGTAAATTATTGGTAACTCTGTGATGAAGTAAGAAGTGATTGAGTTCAGGACTTATGATAATAAACCAAGATACACATCAGAAGGAAAAACACATGCATACATTATGAAACTGCCCATTCATCTTTTCATCTAAGGCATTTTTAAAGAAGGAATGCCTAATATCAACACAAAGAATAGACTAGATCTTAATATTTGTCTAGTTTATAAAAAATTCATTTTATGCATGCATTAGACTTCAAACTAGTTATCTATCAGTATAACTGAAAACTGCAAGAATAAGCTGTAGATGCTGTTCTAAAATCAAAATCTACAGAACTGTTGTGTATGCAGAAAAGAAATTATTCACTGTAAATGATAGTAGAAATATTACTACATATAACCTTGCTAATTACATGCATTAAGATGTAAATGAATATGAGTATAGTAAAGGTAATTAACAGTTTAAGGATGAACCTGTTCAAGTAACAATAAACCACTTCCACTAGACATTGTCTAGCATTAATGCAGAACTTTTTAAACCTAGATTTTTTTTTGTAAAGTACTCTGTATACTTTTTTTATTTCAAATGAAACACTTTGTATTTTATTTAAGTTGACTTATTATGACACCTTTATTTTTTTCATATAGATGCTTATGTTTCATTTTAATTAGGAAGTCATGGTCACAATCAAAGTACATTGCTTATTCTCAAGATACGTAGTATTTCATCATTGAGTATTACTGAGTGTATATAATACATAGAGACAAAAAAAATGTTGCTTCTTCATACAGACAAAAATAATGAAAGCTGTGCAAGGAACTTTAGTATTAACACAAAATAAATATATTTGTATATTTGATTAAATTATTCTATAACCTCTGTTGATGGTCTTTTTATCTATATGTAATCAATCACCACAGTCACACAAGTACATGGATATTCAGATTACATACACATAAATACATCAAAATTTTATATTCACAGAAATATCAAATAACAACAGATAGATAGGATGCATTCCAAAATTTCCTGCCAGGCCTATCTATCCACATATTGTATATGTGAAGAGTCACTGTATTGAGAATTAACTCCAAAAGTAGGCAACTGAAAAACTACCAAAATCTTGGCCTTTTTTTTAATGTACGATTACTGCCTTATAGAATTATCCCTAGGTATCCAAAGACTAAATATCTAGTATTTAGATATTGGATAAAACTATATTTAAACACTGGATAAAACTATATCAACTAGTTACTGGAAATTAACATGTAGGGTATACGTTGCATTAACTACTCCAAAGTAACATCTTTTTTTCAAGCTCTTACGCCATAGAAAACCTGAAGCAGTTTATCCCTCAAATGCAATTACTCCTCAACCCAAATTAAGACCTAGATTCTGCATAGGGAGAAATTATTCACTCTGAATTCGACAAACATCTGCAAATTTTTATTCATTACTAAAATGTTACTTCATCTGACCTTTCATTTCAGTTGGCCATTCTTGTGCAAGCTTATAATATGCTGTTCAAAATGGGATTTTTGTGAGGCATTTATGAATAAATAGCCTATTTCACATGCTTGTAGCTTTCATACAGCATGCTGTAAAAGTCTGGTTTGTAATCCCACTTCCCACTTGTAAACAAGTTATTCACAGTTCTCTCCCCAGCCTAGAGTGGAGAATTACCTTTTTGGCTACATCAGTGTTGTGAACATTCATTTCATTTCCCTATGCTTTTATGCTCCCTTCCAGAATTTCTCTTATTTTTAGTCATGATCCTTGTTAGTAAGTGGATCTACTGCCATGTTCCTTTCAAAATCAATTAAATAGCTAAAAAAAAAACCCTAAAATGTATAATATATTCAATCTGATTTTAGTATGCCTCCAAAATTCAGATTTAAGTTCAGATTTTCACCTCTTTTTACTTTATGCATAAGCACTGCTGATTTTATGGTGTTTTACACCATACATTATAATACATTAGACTGCATAGATGTAACACTATCCCACATCAATTTTATGTTTAAATACTTGGGCAAATTGAATGGAGAGATGATTTATCTTCTCAGTGTAATATATAAACGCATGCCAATACTGACACCAAAACACTAAAAGGAAACCGGTAAGTTTAAGCCCTGGGGAGTTTAGAGCTTAGACTTTGTGCCAGTCTAAGCTGACACAAAGGGCCCTTCTCGCTGAGGACAGCCTAAAAGCCTTCATTACACTTCTGTATGAGATTGAAAAATATACTGTTTCACACTGTCAACCTGCAAAACTTATTAGTTCTGCTGCTTGCTGCAGTTTGTGTCTGGGCAAAATCTATATTTGTTTATGCAGTTATGTAAATGTGCATACATGTCAGCAGTTTGATCTCCCCTTAAACTTCTGAGGTTATACTTTAATTCCAAAATGGCACTAAGATTCTTACACCTACAGAACAGGGCCATGCAGGTTTTCCTAAGCAAATGCTTCCCCATTTTGCAATTCACTTCTTTGTTTATGTTGAAGGACAAGAATTCGGGGCATTTGCATTGCAAAGCCTATAAGCAAGGACTATAATTTAGGCTCTGGGACAATTTCTGTCAGCTGTTTGATGCCTATGTTGTGCAGAAATGGCTATCAGTTTGTTTTGCTTTTTTCATTGTGCACGGTTATATGAATTCTGCCTTCATCCTGGCCTCTGTAGCAAAATGGCATTAGAAATAGAGGAACATAAAAAAGTTATGAGGGGAAAGCACGAATGTTTGCTTCCTGCATGCAATCTATTCTGCACACCTACCCAAATGCCCTGAGCTAAGGCTGACGTAACTTCCTCCTCAATAAACCCTCTTGTGACGTTACCACCTCCGCCTATGCAATTAGCACAGAATAGTTGGAGTTCTGCCTGTTTACACTCGTTTACTTCAGCGTAACCTGCTTTGAGGTTTATACCCTTCACTGAATAATTTCTAGCTTTTGCAACAGGTAGTAGTTCAACAGATGTATTCAAGACTTCCAAAAATACTATTTTTTCAGCCTTTATTTACATGCCAACAGTAATTTTGCAAGTACCTCAAACTCGGGCAGGGCAGTAAGTGCCTAGCCAAAACTAAAAGTTTCATTTTCGACTATCCTGACTATTGCTGTCCTCTAATTAAACTCTCAATACTACAGTAATAAAATTTTCTATATAAACTACTAAATTGGTCTGTGATTTCAGAAGGTAGTCGGCTACTTAGGTTCTTTAGACTTCCTGGGAAACCACAGTAATAAAAGCAAGTTAATACGCACACATGCAATAACACTTTTATTTACGTAACCATTACTAGGTGATATCTTTTTAATCAACTTCCTACCATATAATTTTACCATATTACCATCAGCCTACAGGTAAAATATACCTACTTGACAGTTATATTTTTCCCCCTTTGATTTAAAAATGTGTGTTTTCCTTTCTCTGTGGGTGAAAAGAATTTTGCATCATGTGTACCTACAGTTTTAGTCAGGACCTACCCTTTCTTAACATATGAAGATATATTCTAGTATCTTAATAGATGTTTAATATGTCTTAATATCCTCTATTCCAGCAGATATGGCATCCTAGAAAATTAGTCTGACTCAAAGTGACCTTTAAAAAACATGCAAATACACTTTTTTTCCCTTAAATAAGACTAATTGGGTAAAGAGCCAGTCATCACTGTAAACTGCTCAGAAAATATTTGAAACAGGATACTTTGCCATTTGCATCAAATTTGCTCAAAACACTTTTGGTATTCTGCGGTATCCAATTGCTTCCATGTGAGCAATTACTGAATTGTCTCAATTATTTGAAGGATTCTGAAAAAATGCTGTTTATTCATATTTGTAAGTATATTCTGTTAAGGAAAAAAAAGAAAACAAAGAAAAGAGGATTTGCCATAATGCCATAAAATATATTAATGTAGGAGTCTATCTCTCTGACTGGTGAATGAGGTACACACAAGTCACCCACACATTACTGGAATAGCACGCCCTCTCTGTAAAATGAATGATCTCTTGAATACTATAGATGCTACAAATAAATGTAGCTACCTCTGTCATGACTAATGCAGCACAAACCTGACACTCTGGAAGCCATCCTTCAGGTTTTTTTCAAACTTCTTTTACATATGGATAACAAGTTAAATAGATTTTGCATTTGTTTGACATTATAAGATTCCTACTGAAATATCTTGCAAAAAAAAAAAATTACAATATACGTAGGAAGTGAAAGATATGAAGTACTAGAGTAAAATTCACATGATCTTTTATCCTTACACAGGATTTCCATAATAAAGTCAAAAGGTGTATAACTCTTTTATGCATGCAGAGGCTACCTGCTGCAAAGGACACAGCAATACTGAATATGGCTGCTTAAGAGTATACGTACATTTCGTAATAGATGTTCAGGGATGATCTATGTAAGATAGTAAGTCCACACTGAAGAGCAAAACACTGTAGATTTTAGACACATTTTTTCCCATCCATGTATCTACAAAGATAACTCTCTAATCCACAGTGTCATTATTTCATATCTCATTGATTCATTCAGAATGCTACCACAAAGAGAATTTCCTAATCCATTTCTTCAACATCTCTCTATCCTTTTTTAAATCCCCCTTACTGTCTGTCCTCATTCTATGGCATCAGATAAAGGTGCTTCTTTCACCTTCAAGGTTCTTCATTTGTTCTCCCCACCTCATTTATATCTTTCTTCTTGTATGATAAGCTGCACTTCCGAATCAGCTCATAATGCCAACCCTTAATTAACACTTGTCAAATTTTCAAACAAGATGAAAATATTCTTTTCTTACCACTAAGGAAAAATGCACTAGAAAGTAATTTGCAAAACTAACCCATCACTCTCTTTTAAATTCACTTTGGAGTGGCTGCTTTCCCACGTTTGCAAAAAGATTGAAAATATCTTTCATGAACATTATTTTTAAGTCATTAAGCCCAAACAGTCAAGCAATTTTGCATGGGACCTAAGTAAACTGTACATCTTGCCATACATTTAGGTTCTTCAGATGACAGGTAATATCTAGTGTTAACATTTCACATGAAATAACTCTTCTATATAAAAAGAAAGAGCTGACATCTCCCTCTGCCACAAAACAGAAACAGAAAAAATACAAAATTATTTTTTGTTAAAGAGCCCATAAAAATTAGCATTTGTACCAATTGTAGCACACACAAATTTCACTGGTGTTAAATTTTAGTATTTTCAAAAAGGTCATTAAGGTCCTGTAAGTAATGGAAAAAAAAACAAGGTGATTATAGAGCTGGGACTTGACCACTTTTTTCTCTCCTTTTTGTCCCGAGACAGAAATGCAGACAGATCACAAGGAAATAAATAAGACTCGGAAGCTTTCTAAAAGCTGTGGAAGCAGAAATGGAAGTTCCTATCATTTAAAAGTTGCAATAAAAGTTGAGTGCAGATATAGTGCTTAGGGAAAGACCTAGAAATATATCTGACTTCTAAGAATGGACATGATCAAAAGACGTAGCTTTTTCAGTTTTGACACCTGGGTGCATTCAACAACCACACCACCTAATGTAAATACTAAACTTGTTTTCCCATTTTGCTGATGCAAAATTCCCAGGTAATTCTTGACTCCAGTTTTAGGTGATAAAGAAAGTTTCATACAGGGGAGGAAGTCATTTTAGGGCACTTTGGAATTCTGATTGAGGTTAAACTGCCCATAAATTCTGCCTCTTCTTCTTCTTTTTTTTTTTTTTTTTCTCAATCTGTATCGATCTGTAATCGCAGGTCATATACCTACATTTTAGGATGTTTAGATTATCACTGGTTGACTCGATCTTTGAATTAAATCATTTTATTCTAGGTTTCAGCTCCACCAAATATAGCAAGACAGTAATACAATAACAGCAACAAAAATATATAGAATGTCTATAAATATCAAAGTTAGGTGCTTAGGTGGCTTGGAAAGTAACATGTATTTTCTAGTTGTTTATAACTTAAAACTGCATTCCAATGAAAGAATGCTATATTTCACTTTATATAACCAGCCACTGCTTTTTCATGTAAAATTAAAGCTATTTTACATCCCCAGTGTGCTAAGCATACTGGAAATCAGAAATTCTTCCAAGGAATAAAGGAGAAAAAAAAGTGCCTATTTTCATCATCTAAAAATGTAACAAATGCAATTAATATTGTAAACCATTTTTAATTTCAAGCTATGTAGGATATTATTAAATCCAGCATGAAATATTTTTCATATCAGCCATGAATTTATTTTAGTTGTTCTAAAGACAGAATAAGTTGTATAATTACAATAAATACAATTATATTTTCATTAACATAGGATAAACCCGCAGTACTGTAAATTCTCTAGATTTGATCCAGCTCCTTCAAAGTCCCACCAATTTATTTTATCACTGTCCAAGGATTTTATTAATATGAATTTCATCAATTACTCAGCAAGCAGTTATTTTACCCAACCTATTCTCCAAATTTAAATTTATCAGAATGTATAAAGCATTATGTATACAAAATTAATTTCTTAAAAAATAAAATTTAGGAATATAAGTGTTGCAGAATCATATTTACTAATATATTAATGACAAAAGAGAGACACTCAATATAACGGGGATTATATAGTCAAATGAAATTAAAGTTCAAAGTTCTAGCTAGGATATAAACTAGTATGAAAATAACTTATTCTTGCATTTCTGCCAACATCATTAATGTTAGTATGATTCACATCATAAACTAAAATAGTTAGGTAATTCCCAAACCAAAGTAATTTCTTCGGAGGAAGAGAAGCTGGTGCATGTATAATACCCAAGGGGTTAATTATCAGAAAGTAATATACGAACATTTATGAACTAAGCAGAATACATCAGTGTTCATTTTATTTACAAAGTCTACTCAAGTGGCAAACTTCCTTGCCTGTCATAGCTGGAAGTTTAAAAACAACCTCAACGTTACCGTAGCCTATTTTTAAACATACTTTTTTCATGCAAATGAATACATAATCATATACAATAATCTTATTTGGTTTTCAAAAATGGGGTAAGAGTAGAGACAGCTGGCAATATGCCCAGGAAACTAGAAAACTGGGCATCGGACATTAGAGAGGTTCTATCACGCATTTTCCTGAACTTTTCTGCACTCTCTAGGGAATCAACACACTGTACAGAATGCCACGGCATCTTTGTTCTTTTTCTACTGAAAATAGGACTGAAAATGGGTCTTCTACTCTTCAAGTCTCTTGGCACTTTAAGTTCATTTTGGCAAATGACAGAATTTCATCCAGGGTATTTAAAATAAGCACTTGCTGGAGTACTCAGCAGTTCAGAATACTTTTCAAGTTTTGGGAACATGATGAGGTTCATCTTGTGGTACTCATTACAGATTTTCTCTACTGATTTTAATTTAACATTATGGCTGATTACTGCCTCTACAATAATATCCTCTAGTGGGTATTTTTTTTTTTTTTTCAAGCCACACACCAGGGTAAAACTGGTGCCTCAGAAATCTAGAAGACTTAAAAGCTCAGATTTCCATACATATGAGGGAAAGTAAGAATGGCAAAATTTGTTATTGGAATTTAATAATCTACATATTAAATTTGTGTTCAGACCATTATATCATACTGCCAGTGTTGTAATCACTGCTATCACCAAGTAGCATCTAAAAGCAACAAAAGCATTCAGCTTTTTATCTGAATAAACTCATAGGGTTGAAAATGTTAAAACTGTTGTAACTATGTATGTCTTGCCTCTGTCTTGTTTCTCTTTCTTTTGGCAAAAAAAAAAAAAAAACAATAAAATCAGAAAGCTGAATTTCTGCAATGTTAAAGCTATTTCTTCATATAAAGCCAAAAGATATTCTTAGCAGTATGAGAACAAGTTTTCAATTTTGTAAGCACAAAATTTTTGTAGCAAGTTTATAAAGGGAGCAATCCTCTAGGATCTCTTGGCTTAATCAACTTCCGCTTGCAAAATCCAAGCAGTTCAATGCAATTCAGACCTCAGTTATGTTATTACACATACCTACACAGCTCCTGGAAGATGAGTTGGAGAGGAGGCAGCAGCACTTCTCTGACATTATTTGATGCATACAAATATGTGTAATCTTAAACTAAAGCTATATGTCTAAAGAAAGAATCAAAAGGAATAAGCTCTGTAAATTGAAATTAATTGATATTATTTATACACAATTTCTCAGCTAATTTCTTGTTTCTACATCAATGAAAAATATTATATGGTTGGAAGGGCAGAAAATGCAGGTGGGGGTTCCAGTCTGCTCTTTTTTTCATTTTTTTTACAAGTTTACTATTACTTTATTCTTAAAATTTTATTACTGCCTCATAGAAAAATAAGAACTCATGTCAAAATTTTTGTTCTCTTAACTACTTTTCAGTTTGCACTTCCATATGCATTACCCTTACCATATTTAGATATACTTTGATAAAAAAGAGGTTCTTAACATATAAGGAGCATAGACTATTCGATTTTGCATTTTGGACAACAGGTTTTCTAAAACAAATTATTTACCAGGTATCTTACAATATTCCTCCCATTATAATCTTTCAGTATAGACTTTCTAGATTCTCTCATTAAGATCTTAACTATATTTCTAGTTATTAAACGTTAAATAGATCAGAAAAGATTTAATGCATATTCTGGACAACTGTATAGAAAAAGACTACAAAGGAGACTTTGCTGATATAGTTTTGCTTTTGAATATGATCCAGGCAAGAACTAGCCAGTTTTTTCCATTCATGGGGACTGTTCTATACTGCTGCTTTATTTAACAGACATACGAATTTTACAATGAATAATTTAATTATTTCCTGCATGCTTCCCCTGCTTTTCTCAAAAAGAGCACTTCTTTGCCTTTTTTTTTATTTGAGGATATACCTGTCACTAAAAAACAAAAAAAAAGAAAAATATATATATATAAATCATTATCATACATACCAGCAATTCTACTAGTAGTACCATCAATCCTTGCCTCTTATTTCAATGTGACCATCAAGTCAAAACCTTTTTTAGGTTTAGATACAGAACAATATACCTAAACTAAATAGAACACTAAATATTGTATTGAAATGTTTAACAGTCTAATAGGGTTTCCTGTGGACCCTATACTATACATTATATTATAAATGTAATGACATTCTGACTATATTCATTTTTCACACTTCATCACTTCTGGGAAGTACTTGATCTTTATTTATTATTATAGGATTAGGAGGAACATACACCTGGGAAGAATCAACTATACAACTGCAAGATAACCAATTAGACAGCAATTCTGCTGAAAAGCGCTTGGGGTTATTATATATGAGAAGCTGAATATGATTCAACATTGCTATGCTGCTGGAAAATAAAAGGCAACCACCAGAGTAGGATAGGTAAATAGGAGCATAACTTGTAGAACTCTTAAGCTATCCTTCACTATCTAGTCTTAGCAGCTGATGGCTATTGATTAATTTGGGACATGGGATATAATGGAAGGCATGAACCAAAACTTGAGATGGCTTAAAGGAAAGCAACTAAATTAGAACTCTAAAAATACAAAATGTAAAGAAAAAATAAATAAATAAATAAAAGAAAACATCTGCTGGGAATAATACAGGTGTAGGTAATTCTGCTTTGAAATCTCTTCCAGTTCTATGATTCTACAGCAATAGCATGAGAATTTTTCTATACAATTTTAAAATGTATATATAAGGCTTGAAATGCCTTTTGTAGAAAGAAATTTGTAGTTTTTTTAAATATTATAGAAATATTCAAGAAGAAAAATACATTGTAAATACAAGATCCTCCATAATCCAAGCAATTCTGCTAGTCTTCAGAAAATGAACATTGTAAACTAGCTTATTTTTATTCCTATAGTGGCACATTTCTGGCAATATAAACTGACAGGAAAAGTACTTTTCTCAGAGCGTAAACCAAAACCGCTCTGTTAGCAACCCTACTGAAGTCAACGTGTCCCAGGTGACCACATTTTCTGCTACTAGTTTATAATCAGTAAGCATGAATGCAAATTGGTAGCATTCCTAAGGAATATCAAACAATCTCGGCTGAGATTGAAGGAAGCTAGTCAGAAAGAAATCAAAAGATGGTGAGATCTGTGGGATGATTTTAGTAAAGATTTACTGGTAGGCTTTGCTTGCTTATATCTATTTCTTTTTGTTTATATATTTTATTAAAAAAATGTATAAATATATATTTATTTATATGTTTTAATATTTAATGCAATATTTTGGTTTCATCACGTCCTTGAGGTGTTATTATTTGCTATTACAAATTTATTTTGTATTTTAGTAAGCAGCAACATTGGAAAACAGAAATTCAGGTGACTATCTCAGTAATTCTTATATGGTACGCTGTATTTACTCCTTGTTAACTGATGAAAATAGATGGTTCATTCATGAAATGCATAGTGTTTAAATATCATTGAGGCATTTTTCTCCTCACATATGGGAAAGCCTGTAAACAATGTAGATGTATCAAAACACCTACCTTAAGTGTATGTTGTTTTTATTCTTACAGCCAAAAGCAGATTATGCCTAAACATTCTTGGCCTAGAACATCTTTGCATAAACAAACAAGAATTGCCTATAAATTATAGTTTATAGCCAAATAGAGAGAAAGGAGATAATCTCCAGGAGCATGTGATACATATGTACCAATCCTCAGTACCATCCTGTCCTGAAGGGGAGGGAGGAAGGAAGGAAGAGAGAGAGATGAAGAACATGTCCAAAAAGCATCTCAGTCCAAAAGGGCATCTCAGTCTTAAATCTGTGATGCTCTTTATTTGATGTTATACCAACTGATAGAACAGTTGGACAGTACTTTTAACCTTCCATATACTAGCCTCCTCTCTCATACTTTCTTACCAATACCACCTCTTTTTTAACTCCAAAGTATTCATTTCAATAAACATTTCCCTCACTATTCCCTGAGAAGCCAATTGTTATCTTGGAATACTCAGGTCTATTTCATTTTATGAATAGAAATAAAACAAAAATAAAAGGAGTTGATCAGTTTAATGAGAATATGAGTTTAGAGGTAATAACTGAAAAAAAAAATAATGAAAGTGTCCAAAACTTAAAAGGTAATTTTAATCATAGCTGCTCTTATTCTCATCACTTATTATGGTCAGCTGCTGTAAGGAATGTTTAGGCAGTATCCCAAAATGTAAATGCTATAGCCTATGTTGATAACTGAGTGATGTCCATCCAGTGGTTTCTTAGTTTCAACATTCAGGAAATTTTCTGCTCTCTATTTTAATATTTTCCAGGAGAAAAAGAAGGATAAATTACCATACATTGGATTCAACTGTTGCATATCCTGAGCACAACTTTATAGCACTCCATATTCTCCTGAAATAATCTGGTCTTTATTTCTTTTTAATATAAACTTATATTTTTTTCCTTGACTTTGCATGTGTGTGTTTAAATAAATATGCATATACATACACGGAGATTTTTAATGTAGCTGTTTTATTCATTTCTAAAATGTGAGGTTTGGCCAGAGGACAGACTCTTCTTTTACACCTTTACTTCCCTTTGGGAATGTATCTTTATGACTCTGCTTCAGAAAGAATAATAAAACTAAGCTATTGTTCCAAATATGTTAAAGTTTCTAGTAATGTTTAAGACCTCAGAAGAAGGTAGTTTTTTTGCTTTTCTTTCCTCTGTATATGGCAGCTGTTAGAAACGAAGTCCTCAGAAGTTGTCCTACAGTGTATAGTCCAAAAGAGCAAATGGACCTGTTTTTTTTTTAAGGGAGGGCAATCAGGAAAAATCTTTCAAAAGAGGTTATAGAGACAGCAGTAAAAGGAAACAAAAGAATGGGGTTCCAAAGCCCATTTATAAGCATATACTAAGTTAAGTGGGCCTTTGATCTTGGCTTATTTATCATCAGTCTATCAGTCTATTGGAACAGGTATGTCCAAAGAGGAAAAAAAAAAAAAAAAAAAAAAAAAGGATGTCAAGACAAACACATCTGCCTTTGGAGAAAGGATGAGAGCACAGATAGCATATTGCAGAGGACAGCTATTTTTCTTTAGGGCATTACGAGAAAATACTCAGGCGCTATGCTGTAGATATTGTACTGTAACACATACCCGTTTTAAATAACTGGAAATTAGAGGGATGTAGATTTATACTGAATAGCAGACTCATGATTAAACCAAATGGTTAGTCTGAAATCTTCAATAAAATCTTAAAATTCCCATCAAAATAACCCTGCAAGAAGCTTTAAGCCAACAGTCATTGGTAAGATACAGGAGAAGAGATGGCTACAACTGAAAAGAACTTGGAAATGAACAATAGTGGGATATCTCCTTGCTGTCAGTAATTGACAGATTTTGCTGTGGCACTGTAACCTTTGCTATATATAATTTAAGGCATAAAAACATCAAAGAAGAAAATGTACACAACAGGATAATATTTAAAATACCATCAACAAAATTTTAATATATTTTTCTTAAACATTTTAATTCCTATTATCAAAGGGTAATATATTATCATCACTGAAAATCCAGCTTAAACTAGCTATTCATGTAGCTTCTCTAGATTTCCAGTAAAGCTTTGGTTCTGATCCAGACATTGTGATGACCTATTATCACCAAAAAAAAGAACCCTCCTTCTCAGAAATAAGCTGCATTTTTGTTTACAGAATGAAATACTTCATTAATGCTCTGATTTTCTAGAACCAATATATTCCTTTATACTGATTAAACTTTCATAGGAAAATTGAAATTACACATGCCTGTACTTAGGCAAATTTCTTTCAAATCATTCAATTACGTCATATTAAGAGGGGTTTGCCTAACACTTTTTCTTCATGAAGTTTCTGCCTTTCACTGGCAAGAAATCAAGTCTGGGAACTTGTCCACCAAAACTATATACTTAGCAGGCAAATGGTTTTGCCCTCCTTTTGGATGTATGCTTTCCCAGCTTCCTCTCACATTTACACTTCTAACACATCAGTATATTCTCACAAGTTTTCCAATCATCTGCTATCTCCAAAATCTTCTCTAACAGAGGAGTACAGTGTAGCTAAAATGATTTAATTCCTTTTAAAATAACTTCTACAAGCAATTTGCTAAAGCTCTTTTAGAGTTTTAGGTAGAATTACCATCTGAATTACCCCGCAGTTATGCATCCTAATGGCCCAATAGAGAGGCTTTTAGAAGACAAGCTGAATGTCACAGAGATGACACCATGACTCAAAAAAACACTCCTTGGATAGATGTCTCCAATTGTACTTAAATAATGTTGCTATATTAAAACATATTTTAAAAATATGTTTTTATGTGGAAAAAAATGCATTATATAGCTGAGAAATAAATTAGACAATTATGTTTATAATTTTAAGGTAGACATTGCATAGTACTGTCTACAATAAAAAGGATCTACATCTCAATTAATCTCTATTTTGTTGTGATGGCCTGCTAAATTGCCAGATTTGTATACTTACCAAAGTAAGAAATTAGCACCATTCATTTGCAACAACATTCATATTCAAGTGAATATATTTGTATAGGTGAATTTTAGAAGTTAATACTTTTACAAATTCCGACAGCATGAACACAAATGCTACTTAAAGTGTTCAAGGCAGACAACTCTAAATTTAAAGTAATCCTTTTGAAACAAAAAATTAGAAGAACACTCTGGTAAAATACTCTTAAAACATGTGTGTCTTGTTTTATTTATCTTTTATGACTAATTCACAGAGAACTTTAATCCAACAGTATTTATTAACTTGTGGAAATTTTTTGTATGTTTGAAGGTTAGCATATGGCAACTATTGTAACATCTTGGTGCTAGTATTTCTTAGTAGTAAATAAAGCAACAAAATGCTGCCAGACAAGTAAATGACAATATTCTTAATTATTATTACCATCACTAAGACTACTACCAGATTCTGAGAACAGTTTCTATTGGCCTGTAAGTTTGAAAATATTAGTCTTCCTTTGCTAGATTGGGTAGAAGTAGTTAGGACATAATAGGTCAAGAAATTCTCAGACAAAATAAGAATAGAATGAGTTTTAGAATGGAAAGAATGTTTCCATTTTCTTTGAGTAGGCATCAGATATTTGGCAAGATTTGTACTATTATTTTTCCAGATGCTATAGCTGTAGCTACAGAAACCAAGAGTTTATCTAGTCAAATCATAATTGTGGTATGCACTATCCCAGATTTCAGAGTATCAAGGAACTAACACATAGAGTGCATTTCTTCTCCTAATAGAGAATATTTCTCTATTCTTTATATATTGTCTAATAGAGAATATTTCTCTGGGCCACCAAAATATTAAGCTCCATTGAATCTTGGTTATTATTTTGGTTTCTAGATCCTCTATTGAGTGGAATAAAACAAAATACTTTTTCTTGACAGGGACAAATTATAACAGATACTTAATAAAGTACAATTTTAAAATAGACAACATTAGGGAATGAGCACCAGGCTTATTGGATTACTAGGAAAACATTGTCCTCCCTCTGTGTAGCACTAGGCTTACTCAGTTGCAAGGAAAACACTGCCTTATCTATGTGTAGTTGTTTATATATAAAGACAAAAAGTTTCAGAGACCTAGACCTATTCTAAAAAATGGTAGTCTGGAAAACCAGGCAGAAAAGATGTCTGAGATAATAGGATGCATCTCAAAGATACAACATCTTGGGAAATACCACAACTGGTGGAATTAGGACATATGGTATTTCTCCTCTAGATTTTCCTGTCTGAAATAGAACATAATAAGATGATATGGCAGGATGATTTAATTGACATATGACTAATTGCTGTCCTTTAAAATCGCTAAGTTTTCTTTTTTAAAACTGCTAAATTCTTAATATAGCCCATGCAATAACGAAGTTATGTGAAAAACAAATAGAAGTACATGAAATGTTTAAAGATAATCAGAATATTGGCTCCATTTATTACACTGAATGGTTTTCATGATGAAGTGGAAACTTTTTTGACTTTAAGTATTTATTTCCCAGTTCCACTAGCACTGTTTATGATTAGACAGTACCTTTCATTTTGTGATCCTAACGTCACCTTAACATAAATCTGCAATGACTGCACTTCTGCTTATATTCTACACATGAGAAGACAATGACACAGAGATATTATTTCATTTGCCCAAGACCACCCCATAAACACATGGCAAAAAAGAGATCCCAGGTCAGCGGGCTCCTAGTCCCAAATATCTTCTTGACAACCCTGTCTTCTGCATTGCTCTTGCGTATATGAATTCAGAATAGTTTTGGATTAAGAAATAATCTTTATAATAATATAATAATAATCTTTAGCATTGATTCTGATGTATGTTATTTCTAATGAATTACTAATATGTTCCTTGAAAAAAGACAGCACTATACTAAATCCATACATATCTATATCTACAAAGCAACAGTGATAATTATACAGAGACAGAGGAAGCTTTAAATTGATATTTATAAATATACTTTATATTCTGAAATAGAAGTTTGATCATTTTCAAATATCTGCTTCAGTTTATAATTTGTGATATTTCGTGTTTTAAATTTTCACTCTCTTTCTGTTGCATATTTTTTAAGTTTTTGCAAAACTTAAAACAGAAGAAACTTCAAAGTTGTATATTTATCTGCTTAAGTGCTCCTTTACATTTTTCTCTGAGGTTTTAAGAACTGTGACTTTTTAGATCAAAATAAAATAAATTTGGGGAAAGTAATTTTAGACAGGCAAGTTTTGCAGATTTGAGCTAATAATGTTGTATTCTACACATAAGAATACAGTACATGGTTTTATACTATTTCTATACAGTTTTTCCCCCACTCCTTCATGTTTAGAACAGTTTTGGATTTTATGAAAGAGAAATTATCATCCTAGACCTCACATCCATGGGAATCCCTATAAGCTTTAGGAAATGTTTCTCTGACAAACAGGTTAAATTATTTAGAAATATTTAAAATGTCAAAATGAAAAAGAAATTGACCTATATAAAAAAGACTAGTGTCTTGTTGGGTTGTTTTTGCAATTTATGTGTTATGCAAGAATACTAAGATGATATTCTACTTTGCATTTAGTGAAGAAAAGCAATATTGACCCAGAACTTGGGATGAAATGCCTGGGAAGACCAGCCTTTTCTTAAAATTCTTGAATATATTTATAAAACAATTTGTTACAATTTGCTCACTCTGTTTTTACGTACTACAATTATCTGTTGCATTGAAAATGTTTAAATGTGGGAATTTATTTTTGCTAAGAAAAAAAGGAACTGTCAATTTTACCAACTTCTTCATGCCAGTTTCCAAAAAAAGAGGCACACCTACCTTAGTATTCTTTACTATCCTATAACAAAAATAGCAACCATTTCCCCCTTTAAAGCAAGATGGCTTGTCAGAACATTTTTGCACTAAAAAAAAAAAAAAAATTAAAAAAAAAAGAAATACTGTTTATAGAGAATTTCCAATTCCTGTTTAAATAGACATCTTAAGAATAATAATTGAAATTCCAAAATGGCACAAACCTAACAAAAAAAGTACTATAAGCACTTTCCCTTCCCCCTATAACTTATCATCCCCTCAATACCTAATCGTTAATGGAAAAAAAAATCTGAAATATACTCAAAGCAACCATTATGATTTGCAAAAATTAAACTTCTTTGTATTCAGAAAACAGAAACGTACTAATTCTGAAAGACTGAAAGCCCTAGATGCTGCATGTTTTGCCTACAAAAGGAACAGAATATATTGAAAAGAGCATTAAATTGAACAATAGTTCATTCCTGAAGCCTGTGATTTGTTCTTTCAAATCTTACCTTGTGAAAAAATTACCATCATTAACTTTGGACAAGCATGAGTTCACACAAGTGATAAAAAGGTGTAGCAAAAGAATGGCCGCTTGAAAATCAAAGATATTAAGAGACATATTTTAATAGCTGTTAGTGTAAAAGTACGGCTCAGATTTGGAATTGCTGAACTTATACTTCTCAGTCATATAGAAATTAGAAATTAAGCCAACATCAGAGAAATAGAGTAAAAACTGCCAGAGAATATTCAGGTGTGTCTCACTCAGATTTATGGGCAAGGCTACATACTAAAAAATACAGTGTGCACCACAGAGACACACAAAGCAATCTTTGTTCAGGAAGGGGTTCATTATTTATTCATCGATCATATCATGCTACCAAAAAAAAAAAAAAAAAATCTGATCATCTAGGAAATCCAAAGACGAGAGAGTAGCTGAGTATTAAGTATCACCCCTCAGCTCTCAGCAGAAACCCTTTATTCACAATGTCTGCTCACTACTCAAACACAGGCGTGTAGCTTTCCACGGAGAGGAAGTGGTTGTAGCTACTAAAATTGAAAACAGAAAAATACACAGAGCGATCAGGCCCAAGTTCCTCGTGATTCTGACCGAAAATTTGGGTTTAAAACAGATGTGTGTGATAGCCACCAAGGGCAAAATAGCCATTGGCGAGCTACGTGCGCAAAATAAACCTAGAGCTCGTTTAGCGGGGAACAATAGACTAGTGAGCGAGGGACTCCTCCCTCTGGCTAAGAAACCATTAGCCTATTTCCTCCTCCAGCTCATTCATCCTGCAAGCGCCGTAGCGCTGCCTGTGCCGCGCCGCCTCCCGCCTCCCAGAGCGCTCCTTGTTTTAACTTGGTGTGTGCGATCAGCGCTCGATCTCCGTCCTCTCCACGCCGCCCCAGCGCCCGCGGCTCCCGGGGAGCCCCTGGAGGGAGGCGCGGGCAGCGGAGCGGGGCCGGGCGGAGCGGGAGGGCGGCGGAGCGGGGCCGGGCGGAGCGGAGCGGAGCGGGGCCGGGCGGCAGGCAGCTCCTCGCCGGCGCCGATGCGCTCCTGCTCCCACGCACGTGTTCAGCACTCGCCTTTACACGCACCGACAGGCGCGCGTGGGACGATGAGCCAGAGCCGGTGCCCGGTGTCCCCCACCCCACGCGGTCCTGCGGGGCCCGGGGGTCGCGAGCTGCCCCGCGGCCCCTTCCCCACCTCCCTCCGGGCGCCTCTTTCTTGCTCCCGCCGCCGCAGCGAGTGGCTCCGCCGGACGCGG
>VZSV01000003.1:10188555-10204996 GCA_013398735.1 Nothocercus julius
GCCGGGTGCGGGAGGGCGATCTGGGCCCGGGGCTGGACGAGCCTCCCCTTCCCTGCCGCCCTCGCAGGTGGCCACGTTGCTCGTGCTGAATCTCACTGATAAGTTTGCAGGGGGTTAAACGCAGACTGTGACTTCAGCCTCAGCCCCTTCTCTCACTCCTCATATCACTCTTCCACCCTTTGCCATAAGAGCCTCGGAAATGGTATCTTCCCCAAACTGCAATCCTCCCTGGGTCTGCCATCTTCCCCGAAAATTAAGCCCTCTCCCCACGGCGAGTAATGCCGGCTGTAAATCAATGCAGGGAAGATTTAATTACAGCGAGGCTGAGCTTGCTGCCTGAGCAAAGCTTTCCCGCTATAAACAACTTTTCCACTAGAAACGAGTTTTAGGACTTTGAAACTACTGTAGAAAATTCACCACAAGCATTTACCAAATCTACCAAGCAGGAACTTCATCCTAAAAAAAAGCACTTAAAAATTATTTTATATTTCAAGTTCTTTTGCACTCATACCATGAATATTCCACTACAGATTTACATTTTTAGAATTAAATTGTATAGAATTTGCTTTTCTTAGGCAGAACTTACCCACACAGTATGTGTGGTAATACTCTATCATCTAACACTCTTTTTTTTTTTTTTTTTTTCCCACAATATATGACTATAATGGCTACCTTTCTGACAAAATATAAAAGAGAAACTTGCAAGCATTCATGTGAAAGCCATCGGAACATTGTCTGTGAGGTCTTTCTATTCTGTTTGCCAGAATATCAGCTGTAAGCCAGTGAGCACCCCACACATCTCTCTCTCTCTATAGAATATACACCTTCTTCCAAGACTTAGACTTCCAAGAAGACATCTGCTCATTAGACTCTTCTGATCATCTTCATACACACCTTCAGCTTGCTCTATACAATTCCTCTAAATAGTTTCTCTAAGTAGTTCTTGCCTTTTTCCATTTCCTTCTCACATTTACAATCACTTTAAACTTCACACAGTTCTTTCTACATTTCTTAATTTCATGTAAATGGAAATATACACCCATGCCAAATCATTTATATGTTGATGCTTTTTTTTTTTTTTTTTTTTCATTCTCCAACTCACAACTCAGTCTTCCTGCCCAGACACACAGAGCTCCTTTGATCAGAATTCAACCTCTGAGCATGTACCTCCAAAATAATGTCACTCTCCCCTTACTGGGCAAAAGTCCCAGGCCTGGCTTTTCCAAGCCAACAGCACTTCCCTAGTAAATCCTGCTAGGCATCAGTCATCTCCTCGTTTCTTCTCTCCGACCTCTGTGGAGGCTACTCAGCCAATTTCAGACAAGATAATAAGTTGTGACAAATACTGTGAAAAGTGGGAAAGACCCAAGTTCGTGTTTCCACTGAAGGAAAGGATATAGCTGGTAAAGCTCACCCAATTATCAGTTCCAATTGCCCTGTTATGTATCCAGTCATACCAGACTAATTCTAAAGCAGGCACCTCTTTCGCAGCTCGTGGGGGAGATTGGAGCAGGCAGTGACAGTTTTGACAGCATGCAGAGGAAATGAGCATTGGAAGAAGATTAAAGGAACAAAGATTAAAGTGGGGTGTGAGAAGATAATGAAATGCAGTGTTGAAGACAAATGGGATAATTGCAATATGGGGTGTAGGTCTAGAAGATCCATTAAAAAGAAATATTTTTTTTGCCTTCTCTTTGTCTCTATTTCCATGTTGTACTATGACTGTTGTACAAAATCATCATTCCCTCTTGCATCATAAAATCAGACACAGCTTTTGTGAGTAACCCTATGACTTCACAGAATCACAGAAATGTTGTTTGAAAGTGGTCTCTTGAGGTCATCTGTCCAACCTCCTGCTCAAAACAGACCCGTCATCAATACCAGATCGCATAAATCATGGCTACCTCTGAGTCCCAAAAGCCTCCAAGGACAAAGATTCCCCCATCTCCCTGGGTAGCCTGCTCTGGTGCTGCACCATATTCCTAGCCGAAAAGCTCCTCCTGATGCTTAACCTGATCCTCCTGTGCCCAAATCAGTAGCCATGGCTCCATGTTATATAGCAGGCCCCTACTGAAAAAAAAAAAAAAAAAAAAAAAGCCTTTTCTTTTACTGTCCTTTGTAACCGCCTTTAAAGCAGTTGCAGGCTGCAATTACATTGCATTTCATCTCCTCCACACCGGACTATATACATTCAGCTTCCTCAAGCTGTCTTCATCACTCTTGTGCTTTGGGGCCCAGCCATTTTGCTTGCCCTCGCTTGGGCCACTATCAGCTCCTTTGACCTGATGGCCACAGTCACCATGGCATGCACTTTGCCTTATTTATGATGAGCATGCACTGTTGGCTCATATCGACCCTGCAGTCCATGGGAACCCCGCAGTCCTTTTCAGCAGCCTTGTGACCCAGCCACTCACTCCTTGGCCTGTGCAAGTGCTTTGGGTGAACCCATAGAGGTGCCAAACCCTACATTCCTCCTGTCTTAGCTTCATGGGTCTCCTGATGGCCCAGTCCTCCACCATTTGGCATGTAGGTCATCAGCAGTATTTTTGCGTATGTGCACATCTTCCAGATTGCTGATGGACACCCTGAGCAATCTCACAAGACAACATGCTTATTACTGGCTACCAGCCAGATTCTGAGCTGCACATCTCCACCCGGGATTCCAGCATTTGTTGAATTTTAATTGGTTCTTGGTTTTCAAACGAGAATATTGTGGGCAAGCATATCAAAAGCCCTTACTAAAGGGATGTTTTGTCCACTATTCTCTCCTTGTCTGCACAGCCAGTCATTTCAATATAGAAGGCAGTAAGGTCCATCAAGCAATATCTGTCCTTAGTAAATCCGTATGTTGAACAGTCCTGTCCTTCACATAATGAAATAGATTCAAAGACAATGCACTTCTACCTTTCCAGCAAGGTTGGTCCTCCTCCTCCTTGCCTTTATTAAGGATGGTTGTAACTTTACTCCTTGCTTAGGAAGGTCTAGGACCTTCCTTACCCATCATGACTGTCCAGCGATTGATAGACAACAGCCTCAAACTAGTCATCATCCTTTTGATCAATCTGATCTGATCTTGTAAGGGCAGTTGTGATATTCCCTATTTGCTCCCCTAGGCTCAGCCATTTTAACAGCTAAGTACAATTTAACAGATGATCATAATGTGGCACAATTTAAAATAAAAAATATTTGCTCTGAGAAATGCACCAATTTTTGTTCCATGTTGTTCCATAAGGCAGCAGAAGCACAAGCCACTTACATCACAATGCCAGAAATTTCTCTCGTAGGATGGAAAGAACTGCATCAGCATTCATCAAAGTAGATATGAGATTTTTTTTTTTTTAAGGAACATAGAATTTTTTTTTGCTAGGTCTTTTTTTACAAAGGCCAAATTTCCTTTTCATGCCAATATGACTTGCCTAAAAGATAAACTTTTACCAGACTGGATAGTTTCACATGGGGTCAGCAATGTAAACTGCACTAGTGTATATACTATATTACTGTATACATTGATGTATAAGAAAATTTTGCTGACTAGCTTTACTGACAACCATTTCTGTTACAAGTCCAACCCTGAAAGTGTTTTTGGATTTTCTCCTGAAATTGGAAGGGAACCAATAAGAAAAACATGGAGTTATGATGCATTATAAATGCACAGATTTTAATTGGGAATTAATAGAGATAACTTTCAGTCAGTATAAGCACAGACAGTTTAAATTTTGGTAACTTTCTAGTTCATTACCAGTTGCCTGAGCTTTTGCATTTCAAGCCACTCCACACTTTTGCCTTTTCACTCACCCTCTGTTTAAGAAATAGGCATCTTATTCTTAAATCTTAAAATCATTTAGATGTGTTTGTGTTTCATCTTACTACTGCTACAAATTCTTCCACATCCTCCAAAAGCAACTGTAGAAACCATTATACCTTTCTGAAAATATATATAAATATATAACTTTTAATAAAGGGGGAAAAAAAAAAAAGGAGAGAGAATTAGTTTCCCTCTATAGTGAGTCATGATTCGTCTCAATCTAGGATAAATTTAAAATAGTTTCTGATTGTCCTTTAAGATTTAAGAATAAGATGCCTATTTCTTGAGCGCTTGAGTCCTATTCTGGAAAGTAGCTTAGTCATTTAAGAAATTTCAATGCTGTTATTCCGCAGACCCCCAAAACTTTTAAGCACCCTTCAGGCACTTCACTCAAATTAAAATCAGTCAGAGTTTGACATCTGCTTTCCCCAAGTAAATCACATTTAAAAATTTTATTGGAATGCCAGGTTTCAAGAATGAAAATAAAAATATATGAGGATATATTTTCAAGCATTATAAATTCTTTGCAGAGAAATCTTTAGTATTTGTAAAAAGTACAGAATACAGTGAATATTAATATAAATAAGATAATGTAAAAATCTTATTTCTGTCTTGCCATTTCCATAGGTCAATAGAAAACCTGAAAGTATCCCAGCTAGAGAGAGAAAGAGTGAAAGAACAGTGGCCAAAATTAACTGTTCTCTTGCAAATCCTCTGAAATAAAATCCAGAAGAGTTACGTTTCTCTCATTAGATGCCTTCTCTGAGTCTGCTCCTACAAAAGCTAATTCTCTCCGACCAGGGTTTCAAGGGAACAATCAGATTAATTATTCTGGATGCCATACTTTCACCTTAACTGGTGAAAGTAACCAGACCGTCTTTCCTTCCCCAGCAGCTAACCTTTTCCTTGTTTCTGCCAGTTAAATGGTTCCTCTGATCAATCTCTCATTCAGTTTTGTGAAATGATACACCTTAACAAAATTAATGCCAAATTAGAGCCAACCAAGCCACTGTTACATTAACAGACCATACAGATGGTTACCTCCAATGCAACAGAGATGCTAGAAAAATCAACTTTATTCAACTTGCACCTCACAAAGCCAGATCAGCTTCTGTGATCATGCCCCTTATTTATTACAGGATTACCCAGGTTCCATTTAAAACAATCTTCATAATAAGCAAGTGTAGTGCATATATTGAAATCAGTAGACCCTAATTATAGCACTGGTTTATGTCATTTATATACCTACTTTATGCTTCGTAACTGTATAGACAATAATGAGTTTTTACATTTACACAGTGTTTTTCATCCACTTCGTCCAACAGCACAAACATGGTGTCACTACCTCTAGTTACAGAACTGGAAATTGCACTTTAGGGCATCAGCCACTACACAGTACTAAGGCAGAAGTGCAATTATAATTAAATACCTGACTTTCATTCCAGTCAACTATAATCTTTATTTTTACCTTTTCCTTTAAAATGTATGTGTATTACCAGTTGTTTTTTAGACCAATGTGCTAAACCATTGCCAGAACATTTTGTTCCTCTGTACAAAATATTTACGCTTCCCTATGGCTTTAACAGGACCTGCCAGCTTTATCTTAAAAAAAAAAAAAAAAAAAAAAATTAACCATCATGCATTTTTGACAATATATCCAATTTGCAGTCAAGGTGGATTGTTTTTTTCTTGACTGCCTAGCTTATTTCACCACAGAATCCTCAAAAGTACTAACTCTGCTGAAGACTCAATAGCAACAGAACATTCTACATTTGAGAGTTGTAACTGAAAATGATTTAGAAAAATACATTTCTTTTTCATTTTCCTGGAACTTGCCTGAGCCTCCTCACAGGAGAGTGGAACCTCCCCAGTGAGTTGAGGCTTGAATATGAGAGCTGCTGCTGCTGCAGCTGTAGCCACCCATTAGCCTCGTATTAGCGTCTCTGAGTTCTCTGGGTGAATCACACCTAAATGCACAGAGATCCGTAAAGCAAAATGCAGCATTTTACCTCAAGAAAAATTGCCATTTGAAGTTAGTTAGGATTCTTAACCTTTCACATCTCTTTTAAAAACATGACCATGCTTTCAAGAAATATTCAGAAAAAAAAAGAGAATACAGTGTTCCAAAACATACCAATTTTGTTTGCTTTTGTATCTTTCTTTGTTTACAAAAGTTTTGAGAATATTTTTAAGTCTCTGTTCAGCTTATGATGGTAGCATTAATAGCCTACTAGACAAACTACTGTATCTCTTATTCTTTCAGAGTGGTGCTGCAATTCTTAAGTGAGATGTCTATGCATCACAGGAAGAAAAGTAATTTTGACATACAGAAATAATGGCAGACAAGTTACTTTCTCTCATTTCCTGTGATAATAATGACAGGCCATCCTTACAAACCACTATATTTTATCTATGTTTGAATATAAGGAATGTATGTTATCTAAGTGCAGAAGAAATGGTTTAAAATTGAGACAAAAATATAACTTTAAAGGTCAATGTATTAAAGAAATAACAAGTATAATGAGATCAGAAAGGGAAACATGAAGCAATTTAATCAGGAAGCAAGTAATAACTACCCATTCCATGTCAAAGATGATCCCTCTATAGTTATTTTACGTGGTGACAATGTGGTAAATAAAATGGGATAAGCTCACTTGTAGTGCGTGTACAAGAAATGAACTAATACTAAAAGACCAAAGTTAGAGGGTGTTAAATTTTGTTTACTGATATTTACCACTGACTACAGCATCATTTTTAATCCTGTCATGATTCAGCACAGTAGCACGTAAGACACGGTACCATATTTTACATATAGACATAAAGTTTCACTAAAACCTTTAACGTCCAATAAGCTTGAAATTCAGATACAGTGGACAGTCAGTAAGCTAACTGTTCATATCAATCTTTTTATCATGTCTGACTCATGAAGCAAAAACACATTTCTGCTGCTAGAAGTGGAAAAGGAACTCAGTAGATCATCATTATATAAAACAATTGAAAACATGAATTATTGAAGAGAAAAAAGTAAGTGCTTTAGAAAGTAGGGGTCTGATTAAATATAAAAGATGTTGTTATATTCAGAACTATAAATCACAGCAAAAGAAAATAGTACTGGAACATATCAGTACAAGTCTCATAATCTAACTGTAGAACACATTTACATTAATCACGAACTTATTTACAATTGCAAGCAACAGGACAGTTATGGTAAAAGCAATGCCTCAAGTTCAACATACATTGTGAAATCCTACTGAAGAGAAAAATCAACAATCAATAGCTTTTGTTGAATGCCTTTTGCAAATTATGGAAAGATTTCATAATTTAATTCTACTAAAAGTACCATTACCATGACAATAAAAGGAAATAATCTAAAGCTGTATCTAAACCTATCACCTATTAGGTACATTATTTTTCCAGTTTATAGAAAGATTTTCCTTCAGACAGTTACCTGTGGACTCACATTTTGAATACAGTGTGCTAGTGAGAAAATAACACTTCCAGTTTGGAAGAAAAAGATAATTATTTTAGTAGCTGTCCAACACATTGTCCGCTATAATTAAGCATAATGAAAATGCTTATTTTTTTATGCTATGTATAGTGTTTTATTATACTACATGTGGAAGACATGTGGCACAAATAAATAATAAAAAAACCCTTAGTATAAAGAAAAATATAAATCCATTTAAAACTTTTACTACAGTACAGACTGCAGCATGGCTTTTGGAGAGTGCGCACAAGCAGAGCCAGCTGTTCCTTGTGAGCACAAAATTCTCTTGCAGAGAATGTGTGTGCTGAAAGGATGTTTCTCTGGACACATCAAAATCTCCATCGCAAGAGCACAGTTTTTGCTGTAGAGTTTGTTCTCTATATTAACGCACCGACTTCAGTCCTGTAAACTATGTTTATCACAAGCCTGCCACGCAAAGAGAGCTATCCTAACACACAAAGCTATTCCTCTTCTCCTACCCCGGTAATTTAAAATCTGAGGAACAGTGTGTTTAAATACTTCATGTGCTCAATATTTCCAGGCACGCAGGCACACATAGACAGCTAAAGCCCTGGCTTCCTCTCCACCAACCTGATGCAGAGCTCTGCTCAGGAGCTGACTGAGATGAAAGGCATTTCACACCCACTAAGATCACAATTTCATGTAACCCCCTACCTGGAGTAAAGAGCAAAGGCTCAGTCTATGTCAGAAGCAAACTAAAAATCACAAGCTTGATTCTCCCGAGCACTATATAATTATTGACTGTAAAAGGGGACAGATCTTAAAAACATTCCCTTGCCTGTCTTGATTTGCAGCTGGAGGAGGAAACAACAGCAACAGAGTTATTACTTTCCCAGTTGGATAGCTCAGGCGCAAGGGAGGAGGGATTTAGCACAGTCAGTGCTCTTCCCACTTCTTCCTCGTACCCATATGGGCAGATTAAAGGAAACAGACTCCCAGAGATGGGCACTGGCGAGTTTCTTAATTTTGTAGTGACAGGGGATAGCACTACTCTGGTTCGAACTTTGTTCCTGAATAATACTGCAGCTACATGTCATCCATTTTTCAGGAAAAATCACAGTGTAAAAGTCTAGCCCATTTTGATAAAAGGCCTGAACGATAAAAGTACTTAAACTTGTTTTCCAACTTATCACTTGACATATTGATCTGCTTCCTTCAAGCAAAGGAACATGGCTGGCATCTGTGCTCTTTTGTTAATGGTACATTCATATGAAACAAAATGAATTCAGTTTGCAGTGATTTAGGAGCAGTACATTCCTACGAGATTTGCACAACATTAAACTCAATTTCACTGAGTCCTCGAAAAAGGAAAGTGTTCAAGTTAAAAGCAAAGTTCATTCAACCAGAGTGAGTTTCACTCAGATCTCAGTGAAAAATCATGAAATTATACTAGCTTAACAAACATCCTGATGAGAAATGTTAAAAAAAAAGTGTTTAACTAAACTGCAATTCAGATGAGCTTTGCATCATTTCAGATTTTCACCAATCTCTTGAATAAGTTGCCAGAAAATTCAAAAACAACGTTCAAAAGCTAAATCGCTGAAAAGTAATTAGGTGGAGTGGTCTTCCTAAAAAAGATATTGTACTTGCATTTTCATTTATAAAAGCAGTAATTTTTCCTACACAGAAAGCATTTTCCCTTCCAACCTCATCAAATTAACCATAAAAATGGCTGTGTGTATACTAAATTTGCAATGTTGCATTAAACTGTGCTTCAATACTAAAGCTAGCCTGTATACACCAGCTACAATAATGCTGCATCATTCCCTAAAATCAGAAGTCCAATTCCTAAAAATAATCATACGTGAACTTTCTGTGAGGCAGAAGTTGAAAAAGAATTAACCTTCCCTCCTGTTCCTCTCATTGCACTCAACATCATTTCATGAGCTTCTAGGTGATCTGATTCACCATGGCCCCATCTGGTTCATGCACTGTAACCTCTCCACTCCCTGTCCAATCGTCACCGTTGCCACTTGATACGCATATTTAAAGGTGTATAGAAAAGAAATATTGCCAGGTTCCTCAGTGCTAGTGTAAATGTTACAACTCACTTATTTCCTACTAAAATCCCACTGGAAGGGATTTGTAACTATCAATACTTGGGCTGACGAACCATTTGTTTTCTGCCTTAGCCCAATCAATGCCCACTAAAGCATGGGAGAGATGGTGCAGGAAACAAAGGTTTGGGGTGTTTTTTGGTTTTGCTTTTGTTTTTCATAGAGCTCAGAGAGCTTTGCATTTACTTGGTTGGAATTAATACCTCCCCAACACTCCTCACAGAATATGGATGCAGTTTTTATAAAGAGGGATGGTTGTAGGGAAGTTGGGGAGAATCCCTCATGAATTCAAGCATTAACATATTCTACTTCTGATGAATTTTTTTTTCATGTCCCTTTTTCATTTTTTTTTAATAAAATACATAAAACATTTTAAAGCAATATTTCATCTAATTCTAATTTGCAAAGACTGAGGTTTTAAACAAAGGATAATATATTCGGAACTGGATATTACAGCTCTTTATCTGCTCTGTATTACTCAAGCAATATCTAAAGACTGCTACTTGTCTTAATTATTTTCATAATTTCTAATGTGCATTTGGATTACTCAAAGGCCTCACACCCAAAATATTTCCATTATTTACATTTTCTTAAAGAGATTTTAAAAAATAACAAAAACAGTTAGGTATTCCACTGACTAACCTTGAAATAACTGGGTTTTAAGTAGATATCTTTCTCTGAACATGCCCTTTTCCTTAAAGCTCTCCTATAAGCTGTAACTGTTTCCTCCAACCCTTTCAAGCAAGGCAGAGAGCAAACGCTTTGATAATAAGCTATAAAGCAGTCTCTTTGCAAGAAGCTCTCAAGAGGATTTTTGCTTGCTTGATTCTAGGTAGTCTGAAAGAAAGTGGACGGAAGGCTCACTCTAACAGACTTCAGTTAATTGCTCTCCAAACCTTTTAAAAATATTTCTGAACTCTTTTTGTTTTTTTTTTTAGTAAAATAATAGATCCATCCACTGTTGTTAGAATGAATAATAGAGTTCATTTCCTTCTTGGAAACAGCACTAAAAATAAAATTACATTCTCTCATATAACATTTTTCAATAATTGGAGAGATTAATTAACAAGTACCTAATCTTAATTTTGTCTGACATAGACTAAAATTTAAAAATATAATGCACTGAACCTAGCTACAGTGTGGAAATCTCCAGCATGGCAGAAATTACATATTTTTTAATTAGAAAGTTAGGAATCAGTATCAGTCTTTTTTTTTTTTTTTTTCCCAATAAATGATTTTCAGGCAAATAAATCATAGATGTAAATTATTTTAACAAATTATATTTCCAGTAAAAAGTTTCTTAATTACTTGCTTTTGGTGAATCAAAAATATTAACAGTTTGAATAGTAAAATGTAATTTGGCATGTCAGCAGATTACTTATTATTTAAATGAAGGATAGAGAGGAAAGTAGCATTCATTACTGTGTGTAAGTGAGTGTGAATATTGCCAATTTAATTTCCCATCTGTAACGCTTAAAATTAAAGGTCTTTATTGAAGGATATTAACTTGAGATATAGAAAAAGTTTTAAAAAGTTATTTATCAAAATTGTCATTTGTTACTTGTGCCTCTCATGCTTCCAGAAAATATCCCGGTGATATTAATGATTTCATTTGCTGGGCTTAGCTTATTTTGATTTGATAGTCCTCCAGCTAGAACGACTACGAGGAAGCTGGATGGCTCAGCCCATTTTTGAGCTACAAGTGAACCTTACTTGAATTGCAATATTTGCCCATAGCCTGTATAATATATCAGTTTTAGTTACACATTGACAATAAGAAATTCATTGGCTTAAAACCACTCACATTTGTCAAGTGAATCACTTTCATAAGAGGTACTGCCCTCCAGAGACAAATGTGAAAGATCTCAGAATTAGGCAACTCTTTACACAGTAAAATGCATTTTTTTCCAAGTTGCATATTTTTAAAAAAATGGTGGAATGCTTTGATACTATTTCATCACTCCAGTTAGTGTCCAGAAATTTGTCTTTAATCTTCTCTTTCCTCTCATCAGTGTTTTCAAGTTGAAAGAGAGAAATAAAGCGTAAATGTTTAAAAATGGATTTTTGCTATTTAAAAAAAAAAAAAGAAGAAGCAGCTGATTTTCTGCTTGATATTTGCAGAGTTCTAAAGCCTATAGAGATGCTAGCCAGACTGTGGCTGTCCAAGGCAGCAAAGCCCAAGGATGAGAAACTTGATGGTCTGTTTCTTGGGTCATCATTCACCAAAGCATGGCCACGTTCCCGCCTCTCTACCTTGTAGACAGAGTTTTACAGAGACCTGAATATCAGTCTCAGGAATTACTGCCTTTTTTAGAGCAGCGTGACTACCTGCTGCTCTCATCAACCTGGCCCGGTGCAATCAGAGTGCATTAAACTTGTTGAAAAGGCATAAAGATGGGGTTAGATATGCAGGAAGGTACCAGTGCCTAGCAGCTGTAGCAGCTGTATTTTGAAGTGTGTCAGGATTAATGCGGAACACCTGGTGATATCATCTTTGTGTTTTTGTCATGTTTGGGGGGTTGTAGGTCCGTATTTTTTTAAAGTGAATCCTTCAAAGACAGAAACATTCATGTATTCAGCATCAGAAAGGAGCTCATGAACAATACAGCAGATTCCTGTATACATAAAAAGCTGGTCCTGAATACATTCCCCCAAATCTATGTAATCTATATTCTTGTAGGAAGCATTGAATATTGCAATAATCTGCAAGCAAGAAAACAACTCAGACTTCAGGGAACCAGGGCTTAGAGTGCCATTGATCATTTAAGCAATGAAATAATCTGATTTTAATCTTATTCATGACAGATAGCTAATATTCATTCAAAGCTGAAGTGAAACCCACCAGTAGCTCAATACTTTTTGAGTTATCTGACTGAGATATAGTCTGGGTGAGAAATTATAATCCACCTACTGCTTTAATTACTGAAATTATTGCTGACAGTAAATGCAGTCATAAATATAAAAAAAAAAGAAAAAAAAAAAAAAAAAGGAGCTGTGAGGGCTGCTTCAGCTGCAATTGGCAAGAAAAGATAAACACACTGCATCCCACCCATTCCAAGTGAAGTTCATGTTCTTAGTCAGTCTTACATTGCTCTGTTGGTAACAACAGTATTCTTGCCTTGTTTTCTTTTCTCCACGTTACCTTTTCTATAGCTGGTTGTATTTTTAATAGATTAGCAGGAGTGATAAACCATCTTAGCTGTCAAGTGCATCATATAATAGACATGTTGTAGTAGCTATGTAGCTAAACAGCATGATACAAGGCTTGATCTTTCTTACAGGAAATACTGTGCCTAAGAGGAATGGTGACAATTTAAACAATTTTATCTGCATCATTTATTTATTCTCATATTTATTCTTCAGAACTACTCATTGGACATTTCATTGGCCTTGATACTAGGTGAAAAACTAGTAGTATAGCTTGTCCACATGATTTCTCGGCTTGTCTGACTGTACCTCTTGGCAAAGAAATTAACCCAGTCAATCTTGGCTAATAAATTCAACTCCTTCTGTGTAATACAGGGTGAAAAAAATTCTCCATGTACCTTCAGATTTTTTGGCGCAGTGTAAGGGATTGATCCTAAGCTCTCTATATAAATATAGATATGTATAAATATATATGTAAACAGATATGTATATTTAATTTATTCTAATTTACAGTTAAACATGCCAGGTAACACCCACTGAATCCCATGTGTTGAAAGCTCCTACTCCTACCTTCTGGAACCACACCAATGGTCAGCAAAGACTTCTTATTATTGCATTTCTACATAGGAATCAAAGCCAAAAGGGGGCACTCAAAACAGCTCCTCTCACTGTAATGCCAATAGCTTCCTATGAGTTTGTGCAGAAGACAGAAGCAGATACTGTAGTGTTACAGGACTACCAGGAATATGACGACTTCTTTTTTGTCCATAATTCCATCAGGGCTACTGAAAAAGCATTCTAGAGGCTGTACAAATTTTGTTTGCTGAATATCTTGCCAGCCTGAGAGTGAGGGAAAACAAAAAGTTTTACTGTCCGTTGCAGTGCAGCTTTCCAATTTCCAAAGCTGAATTTGAATTAAAAGGTTCTAGGCTTGAATCTCTCTGGGGCACTTAGCTGTCTGTGGAACATATCCAAGTAAACAGGCAGAAACCTTAACTCTCCTTAGAAAATTACAACTTCTACAATTGTATTTCAATTACCTTTGAAATATATGTTCTCTGACCTTACTATATTGATTATCTTGAGCTACTCCCACACAATTCTCACACAATGTCTTGGAGAGGTTATTGTCAGATGTGCATTTTTCCAGATTTTTTATTGCAAGCCTAGAAGGTCTATTATTTTTCTTTATTTTGTCTTTGGTAAATTGTTCTCATTCCTGCTCCTATTTTGACATCTCTTTTACAAATTCACAGTGTTTCAAAGATAGACAAAATAACCCAATATTGGAATGAGTGTCCTTAAATCTAGAGAAAACTACATCTACCAACTCTTAGCAACTCCTTAACTTTCTTGGAAAAATCAGATTTCACATATATCAGCATGCACTGTGCAAGGGTAACAGAAGAATAATGGAGATTCAGCTTCCTATACATTTGAAATGCTACTTACATTTGCACTAGGACTCAGGACATTTGGCTTGTATTCAAGGCTGTAACAGAAATCCCCAAAATAACCATCACAATCTTACTACTCAGTAAGCCATTTGGCAAGAAGAAAAAACTAGCAAGGTGAGGCAGTAAGAGCCACAAAAAAGCTTCTAACGTGAACTTAGTACTAACCAGAATTGTCAGGAATTACTGAACTCTAATGTATACTAATCTGCAAAGATGTAGCTATTTTTCAAGTTGGTATCTTCTACTTCATTTTGTATAATCATTCACCCCCAAAATATGACAGAGTACAGCTAGCTTCTGATTCATGCAGCAATTCAGTGATAGTCATCTGAAATACAAGCATTTTAATGAATAGCTTAAATATTTTTAAACTAACAAGGAAATCAGCACTGCCTAGTTTATGATTATCTGAGATTTTAAAGGCATTTCCTATATTTCCTTCATTTTTGGTAATTTCTTCCCTTACTAGAATAAAAAAAAAAAAAAAGTATAATTCTAGAAGGTTTTACGATTTGTTGTTATTTACTTTAGGCTATCATGTCATCTATACTTAACAGAGAAACTCTTAAAATCATGGTATTCTTTTTCTCTCTTTTCAATTAAGGGTAAATTTACAGAGCGGTCTCCAGAGGAAACCCCAGACTGCTGATGACTTTACATTAATCTCCCACACAGCTTTATGTCTGTGTAGGCTGTATCCTGCCCCAATTTAATTAAGTGGGATTTTGCCACTGTCTCTATGTGCAGAAGGATCAGGTTTTGAAAATATATTATACTTAAAATTTTAGCATCAAACATAAAGATGATGAAACTATGGTTATATTCCAAGTTTATATCAATTAATCTGTGAATCAAAAAAGCACAATTACACATTCGCATTTGATGAAGAGGAGTAATTGCTACTGATTCACTGATACATGGTAAATGAGGCATTTCAAAGAATCATTTAGGGCTAAGGATTTTTTCATACGTTTTACTTTTTCAATCAGAGAATCAGATTAGGTCTTTGTCTGAGGAAAATTATTAGCGATGCAAAGATTTACTATTAATTATTGAAGTCTCTCACGATGGTTCTCTCTGAGAAGAAGAACAAAAAAAACCCAAAACACTATTCACACCTGCATTTAAGAGTTACCGAACAAAAAGCTAACTTTTTTTTTTTCCAGAATTGCATAAAACTTTCTATAATTTCACTGTCATAAAACGTCTTAGAGAAAGAATTGTGCTGAATATAATGCAAGTTATTTGATACATTCTGCTATTTAGTGTTGCCTATCAATCATATATGTGCCCAGGGTGATAATTCTAAAACACATTAAATTCAGGTCTTCCACCAAAGGTGAGATAAAGTGAGGATGAGACATAGTGACAAAAATGATAAGGTGGTTGAAGAAAAAACTAACTTACACTCTGACAGACCAAGAAAGGCAAAACGTTTGTGACTAATAGATGTTTTGTAGAGAAACAGAGGTTATAATAAATATCTGCAAGCATCAGAAAAATGCAAGCACCTGTAGGAGAAAGAACATATGAACTAAGGCAGAGTAATAGAAGGAAAATAGGGAAGAAAATGTTTCAGAATGTTTCAGAAAGGTTGCAATAAAAAAACCCTCAAACTTTTCAGAAAAAGTTTAAGACATCATAAAACTTCTTTTGTCTGAATATAGACAATATACACAATGACAATCCACACTACAGAAAGTAATTTGGCAATGTTAAGAAAACAAAAGTGAGAAGCCAACAGGTGTTTTTCTGCCTAGATTCCTTATTTTTATGATTTAGAGATAAAGTTTTTAGAGGCTTAGAGGTACAAAACTGATGATACATAGGCATTTGTATAACCCTTTTATGTTGACAAATGTCATACAGCTTTTTAAATACCCCCAGGATGCTCATCCATGCTCACACATCTCCATTCCTTGGATTATCTTTTTGTACTAGTTTATTTTTATAGGGAAAGCTACAGAAGTCTACGCACTAGTAAAGTCACAAGCATTGCTAATGATAATGCAAGTGATTAGCCTGTTATGTTGCAGAATTGAGCATCTCCATTTCTGCTTGTTCAATGAAATTCAGATCACACATAAATATCAAAATTATTTTATTACTCTACATTTATTTTCCTTCCCTTCAGGTTAGGGTTATATAGACATGTCTAACATATTAGAACTGGTAAGGCCATAGATTGTTATAGCGAAACCTTTTTATAACAAACTATGGTTGAAAAGAAATAATAGAATGAGACCTTTACACAGATTTTACTTTTGCTCAGAAACATATTTTGTTGAAACTAATAATAATGACCCAGATCTTTTTCTAGCATGTGGAGCGGATCAACAGGTAAGGCTCCCATTTTTACTTTTCTACTCAGAAGTTCAAGTTACAAGCTCATAAAATTGGTTTAATTTTGGGAAAGGGGTAAACCCACAATTACAACCTCTCAGTCTTTATCTGTTCTACTTTCTTT
>VZSV01000003.1:10205006-10217078 GCA_013398735.1 Nothocercus julius
TTCAAGGTAACTGTGAAGCAATTTCTTGCCATCCTCATTTCATAGATGTTATTTCCTTCAAAGAACACCATGTTTAAGGAAAGCAAAATATTTGGTGTATTTAATTGCCAAGAGAATCTGATCTGTTTACTTTTCAGAGGGTTATTGTCACCTAAAGTGAAGGAAAAACTGTAATTAGGCTGATTAAAAGAATCAGAAGCAAGTTTGGAGGCTTAGACCAGAATAGTCTGTTAAAAAGTTAATGCTTTTAACAGTCTGTTCTTACAAAGTACCTCTAATGAAAAACACATATGTGAAAACCTGGGCAAGCATAGATAATATGTCACTAAGTTACACCTCTCCAAGGAGCCTCCTAACATCCAGCAATATTCTCTTCAGATGTCCTTAACTAGTCGCATTTTAAATGTATTAAATTTATTTGGCTATAAAGTAGCCAAAGAGGGAATAGGATGAGGCTGCTGATGCTGTTTCTGTTTGCATGTATATGTGTATACGTGTTGCAAACATGTGTTCATGTGTGCATGCCTAATGGGAACATATGTTCAGTCTCATTACTGGTTGGTACCAAATTCAACAAATTCAAATTCAACATCCCCAATAGTAATGCCTTGAAATTACATTAAGGTAGTTTCACTGCAGTTTTTAAATTCTAGAAAAAAAAAATTAGAAAGACCACAAAGCACATCAAACCCGAGGTAGGATCAACTATCCCTTTCTAGTCTTGATAAATATTTATGCAAATTATTTTCATTGGATGTATTTAAGAAGGAGTTGGAAAATCTCTCTGTTAATTGTAATCTAGTGCTTTCTGAAAGTTTTCCAATTGCCTTATCTGCATCTTGCTTGCTTTAATTTAAACACATTACTTCTTGTTTAATTTAGCACTGACATGAAGAGCAAATCATTGTTATCACTTTCCAGCATCTTTTTATGTTTTTACATAATTCCCATTCTCCTTTTTTTTTTTTTTTCTCTGTGTTAAAACATTTCAATTTACTCATAAATCATGTTTTCTAGACCTCTTCTCATTCCTGTTTTTCCCTGGGCTTTGTCTGTTTCTTTATTTTCTGAAAGTAGACCCAAATGGATGTAAGTCAGCAGAGGAAGAAGGTTTCAAAATCATGTGCAACCTATTAAAGAATAGCAAGAATTCTGTTTCTCCTCTTAGCAAAGGCTTCAGGATGGATGACTTATCCTAAGCTGGACAGGCACTGACTCGGCACTCAAGAGAAGAGCAGCAGGGTAAGTGTTAACACCAAAAAGATAAGGCAACGGGCAGTTGTTGAATTTGGTGCTGATAAGTGGTGTCGTGAGTAGCACTTCCAGGCTTTTTAGAGGAGGAGTGACTGAAAATGAGGATCATCTTACAAAAAAAAAAAAAAAAAAAAAGTTGCCCATCATTGTATTGAGGCAAGAAAGGCAAGGACTCTGCTGGCAACAGCTTGATTTGCTAATCCACCTCCTTTGCCTGAGCACCACTTGCACCAGTTATTTAGTAAAGGAACCCATGAGAAAAAAATATGGCATGCACTGAATATTAACAGAGATTGCACACAGCACAGGAGGGAGATGGGTCATGGTCAAGATTAATATACTTCTACTTTGATTTTGTCCCCTAGGGATGCAGTGGCTGCTCAGATGCTAGGAGCCATGGTGGGCACAGCCACATGTGGCAGCTTTGGGCTGCTGGGGCCGGTACTTTCCTCTGCTGCTCACTACTTCCTCCAAGGCCCAAGCAGCCGGGGTGCAACTGTCCTGTAGGCTGGATTCACCCACAGCTGCTGGCTGGATCTCTCTCTTGAAGTAATTCTCGTGTTTCCCCCAGCTTTATGTGTCTGAGGTATTCAAGTAGGTTTCTTGTTTGCATTTATAAGCTGTTGCTGTAGGGATGACTGAAATGCAAATCAGAAAGAGCCCAAGATATCTTCAATTGTGAAGCTAATCTAGATAGATGATTTCCAACATGGAAAAATCTTTTTTAAGAGAAACACTATATATTCTACTAATTAGATTAGTTTTCTGATTTCTTTTGTCAGCACTAAATTGACATAAATAGGACATAATGAAAGAGTTATTTCATATTAAGTGCTTATTTTACTAACCGTATCTCCTCCACTCATGGTACAGGAACTAAAGCCTACCTCAACAGATTTCCTGCATTACCATACCTCATACTTCAACCACATGCAATTAGAAAGCAGTCTTTTACTTTCTGAGCTTTCTGTAGCTTTACTTTCTGAGCCACTGTAGCTACAGGCCTTGGCATCAATAATCAACTAAGCAGATGAGCAAGCAGTGTATGAATGACCTTAGCATCATTAAAAAAAAAAAACAAAGCAAATTAGAGTAGGAAGAATCATCAGGAGAAATGATTTAAAGAGTTCACTCAGCAAATGACCAAACTTTCGCTGCATGTCTACAATAAAATCAGCAGCAAAACAAAAGACCATCTCGTATTCTGTTTAACGCACGATAGAACCAAACAACACGAATGCAAAAGCAGGAAAACAGAGTGAAGGGATCCTAGTGACATAGGAAATTCCTCCTTTTTATAGAGGCATGCCAGAATGTAATGATTATTGAAAATTAAAATAATATTTTATCATAAAAATCCTACACAGTCAGCTCTTTCTCCAGGCCAGTGACTCACTTCCCTGTAGTATGCTGGAAGAAAAACTGTGATTAAGGACTACAAACAACAGGAAGGGGGCAGATGGGCTGAACAGGGAACTTCTGACCAAGCTCAAAAGCATGCACACAGGAGCTAGAAGTAGACAGAAGTTTCCAAGGTGGGATACAGAAGCATAACCAAGGTTTTTAGGGATGGAATAAGTAAAACCGAAGCTCAGTTAGAGATGAAGATAGCAATGGAGATAAAGGGCAACAAATACAGCAGATATGAGACAGAAAAACATGGGCCAGCTCCTGAATGGAGCAGGCAATGAAATGATGGAAAAAAGAGTCAAGGATTCAAACCATTCTTTGCCTTATTTTACTGGCAGGGTCAGTTCTCAGGCCTCCCAGGTTGTCCTGTCTGGAATTGAGGTTTTGGGGAGTGGCGGATATACTGTGTTGGGGAATTAGGGACTACTGAGGTGAACTGGACGCATTCAAGATCATGGGACCATGACGGATACATCTGAGGGTGCTGACAAATCTGGCCAATATCATTAATGAGGCCATGTTCTATTCATTATCTTTGAAAAGCTATGGTAATCAGGGATGTCCCTGTCACCAGAAAAAGGGGAAAAAACTAATGGTATGACCATTTTTAAGGAGGGGAGGAAGCAAACCCAAGGAACTGTAAGCTGCTCCAGCCTCATCTCAATCCCTGGAAAGATTATTGAGCAAGTCCTTGTGGAAGATATTTTAATGGACAGGAAGGTGATTGGGAATAGTCAGCATGAATCTAACATGACACATAACAGGTGATGAGCCTGATCCTCTTTCATAAAGGAATAGCTGCTTCTGGGAATGACAAGAGAGCAGCAGCAAGGCTTTTGGCACAGTCTTCAACGGAAGTCTCATAGTCAAGCTGGAAAGATATGAGCTAGATGAATGGACTACAAGGTTGTACCATCAAGGTCAAAGGGTAGAGGGCAGTGGTTACAAATCTAAGTGACAGTGAAAGAAGAGTAGAATTCCCCAAGAGTCAACACAAGGGCCAAGACTGATTAATACCCTTCATCAACAGAGAGAGAGGTAATGCACTCTCAGCAAGTTTGCAGATGACACCAAAACATCTGAAGTGCTTTATACACTGGAGGGCTGCCGTTCAGAGCCTTGGCAAGCTGAAGGAATGAGATTACGGAAAAAATATGAAGTCCAGCAGAGGCAAAATGCAAAGTTCTACATTTAAAACAAAATAAGCTCAAGTCTAACTACTATTCACTAGCTTTTTAAATGTTTTTTTCAAAGTTTATCTGCTAGTCATACAACATTGCAGCCAAAGAGAACTATACAATATTCTAAAATTTTTCAAAGTGTTACTTTAATCATAAGATACATCTTTAAATATCTCTAGAGTCTACCAGTGAATCACATCTAAATCCTCAATTCTAGATGTAAGTTGAAGTAATCATTTTGGGGGAGGAAAAGGGGGATGGAAGTATAGATAATTATGGGGTTTGGAGTTACATATTAAGAATGAAAACAAGTTTTCCAGTTCTGCCACCTTTGCAACTTCCTTATTTCTGTTTAATGCCTAGTTGATGTAAACATTTACCAACAAAATTATTTTAAGGTTTTTCTCCAGAATTAATCCAGAATACATACAGCTAAATGGGAACTCTTAATACTCGTCACAGAGAAGACTCTCTTTTGCATTCTACAAAACATTAAGGCTTCTACCTTCTACTTAGCAACACTGTTTCCCACAGGTTTTGCCCACTGATAGATTGGAGTTTGAATGTTGCCTCACTTTTGGTTTCCATGCTAATTAAACAAGCTTCCCTTTGTAACAGACACAGCAGTCAGAAGCATTGTAAGAGGCTGAATCAGTGTGAGGAAAATCTGGATTCACTGTGAGTTCAGGTGCATTACAGCAGTTAGGCATTTAAGTCCCATTAATAACAATTCAATTCCATCTCAGATGAGGTCAGTAAAATTCTCTTTAACACATTAAATTTATTGTTTAAGGTTGATGTAACCTTGAGGCACCAAACTTTTTTTGAGGCTAAAGCTCTTGAGTTCTGCTCACAGCTTTATCACTGGTTTGCTCTACAACCTTGGCTAGTTGCACTGTCCCTTTCCACAAGCTTTCCTATATGTAAAATGAAGATAACAGTACTTGCTCCCTATCTGATCTCCCAAAGGTAGCGAGAAGATTAGCTCATGTTTATGATGCTTTTAAAATAAAGAAATGTGCAATAAAAGTGCTAAGAATTATTGTGTTATTGTTCATTATTCTTACAGGCAGGTGAATCAGAGAATACAGCAGCTGTTGAGAGCAGTCTAAACCCAGGAGAAGTTGCCTGAGAAGAGTTACAGCTTGGCAGCCCAAAGATCATCACTCTGGGTTTAAAAATAAATCAAATGTTCTTTCGTCTCTCTTTCAGTACTATGTAAACCATATCTCCCACTTATTTTGCCTACATATACTACCCTACTGAGTTGTAAATAAACCTGAAGAGTAGTTTTTTCCCCCAGTATTTATTTTTATTACTTGTTACTCTGCTAAGGTCGAATCTCCTTTTTTTTTTCATCATCTCTCTTTAACGCTCAGTTCCTTAAAAGAATAACCAAAATTTAGAATTCTAGCTGCTGTTTTAAAAACACCCGGTTTAGTAAGTGAATAACATCAAAATTATAGGACTATATCAGGGCTACGCGGATGATCAGGGGCCTGGAACATCTGCCCTGTGAGGAAAGGCTGAGAGAGCTGGGCCTGTTCAGCCTGGAGAAGAGAAGGCTGAGAGGAGACCTGAGCAGTGTCTGTCAGTACCTCAAGGGAGGCAGTGAGGAGGATGGGGCGGCCTCTTCTCAGTGGTGGCCACTGACAGGACTAGAGGAAACGGCCACAAACTGAAGCACCAAAAGTTCCACAGGCACTTAAGGAAAAATTTCTTGACAGTGAGGGTGACAGAGCCCTGGCACAGGCTGCCCAGAGAGGTTGTGGAGTCTCCTTCTCTGGAGACCTTCAAGACCTGCTTGGACGCAGTCCTGAGCCACCTGCTCTAGGTGACCCTGCGTGTGCAGGGGGGTTGGACTAGATGATCTCTAGGGGTCCCTTCCAACCTTAAGCATTCTATGATTCTATGATTCTATAGGTCGGGTTTCAAACACTTTAATGGTTTAACATTTGAAAAGGGTTTTCTTGCTAGAAGTAGAGAAGACAAAATCTAGTCTTTGATGTATTGAGAGGTATTTTCATCCTCTAAGAGGAGGAAGACAACGGGAGAGTAGGAGATGCTTAATGTCTCTTTAACATATTTAGTCTGAAAATTGGTACTGTTAATCATTAGTTAGCCATAGTATTGAACTTACACTGATGATTCTAATAACCATTTCCTAATATTTCTACTCAAAAACAGAAAAGAAAATAGTTTAATGGGTGGCTCACAATCTGCAGTAATTAAATCTAAATAAAAAAATAAAAGGACGTTTTTAATTGGCAGAAAGAAAAATCAGAGATATTTTAAAAACAGCTTTTAACCTGAAATCAAACACAGAGAGTTTTAATTACTTCTTTTTAAGCAGCACAGTCCCCATCTAATCCAGAGACTTTTTCCCTGTGAACTTATTTTAAGGAATAACTGATAACATGGGAAAGAAGGAGCATTGCAAAAAGAAACATCAGAAATTAACTGTCATGTAAGTTACTCTTGCAACTCTCAAGTGTTTCATGTATTAACATACATTTCCAGTTGTACATAACAATACAAAAGCAATTTAAAATAAATCTTATGTAGTACAATTATAATAATCTCTCACAAATAATATTCGAGCAAAGAATACGATATGTAGTAAGAAAAGACACTATTACAGAATCAGAAAACGTTGGAAGGGACCTCTGAAGAGGGAAATATAGGTAAAGGTAAATATAAAGGTAAAATATAGATAAAAATCACAAATATTAAAAGCGACTGCCAACATGTTTCTAATCTTCCAAATAGAAGATCTGGCAGTTTGTTACATAGGAACATAACTTTGTTCCTATCTGCAGTAGGCTCAATTGCATGCACTTGTTGTCATACCTCCTGATAGCAATTTTGCATGTGAAACTTGTTAATATAAGACCAGTAAATCCTCCATTTTAACAATTATTAACCTTCTCAGATTAATATGGATGCAAAATCATAGAGTCAAAACCACCCTAAAAGCTTTCAAAGAAATTAGAAGGGAATAAAGACAAACAATTATGTTTCTTTACTGAATCTGAAGACTAAGAATTTGAGAAGTGTGAAAGACAGAGAGAGCACATGACATAACACAAAAAAATTTACTTTCTAGTTCTCTTTCCTACAACCTTTTTTCTTTCTTTCATTTGTTGTTTTTGTTTGTTTGTTTTTGTTTCTTTAAGAGCAGTTAAATCAGTGTAATTCTTCCCTGTACAAGGCCAGGGTAAAAAAACAGAAACAGAAGATACACTAAAGAGAAAAAGAAAGAAAAAGAGAGGATATATGTGTGTGCATGTGTGTGCTTAGGAATAGAATCTTTATTTTATTTTTCAAAAGAAGTCCAATGTCATTGTTTTCAGTTTTACATAAACCTGGCACTTAAATTATAATGTAAAATGCCATCTTGGAAATGTTAGCATTCATCCTCCAAAAACAAGCACTTGCAATTTAAGATACTATCAATGGCGTGTTTTTTTTCTTCTTTCTCAGAATCAGTTTCTAAGATCTACTTGCACGTACCCACTGAGGACAGAAATCCTGCTATCCTCCAACCACACTTCAGTGTCTTTATCGCACTTGCATATATGAGGCAAGGTGTATTTCTACATACATATTAAGTGCCCAAAATATTTCTAATGTCACACAGAAAAGAAGCTGGCTGGCTTTCTCCAGATGTTTGGCTGACATGATCATTTAAATGGTATATGCATGGCTGCTCGAGAGAGCTAAAAACTGAAGAATGACATTAAATACCTAGAGAAATTTAATTTCCTAGACAATATTCTGCCTGTAGCAGTGTAATTGCTCTTTAGCTAAGAAAGAGTCATAAGACTTCATATTACAAAGAAACATCAAAATCATAATTATTTCTACTGTTGTGTTCAGTTTGGGTTTGTTTGTTTAAACAGCCTGGCAACAGCCTGGCATCTCCAACCAACAATCTGTAGAGTTGCTGTTTCTCTGTCACTGTCAGATATAAAACTTACTTGTAGATAAACCTTGTTTTGTCCAGTTTCAGAACAAACACCAATAATCGCAGGAATGAAAGGCACAGACAAGATAAAAAGTCATCTGTAATATCCACAATAGATAACAGATAATAGATGTCTGTTCCACATATAGAAAAGCCTCCCTCAGAAATCACTGCTCTCTGGGTAGAGCAGACAGCTAGCCTCAGTAACCAGTATATCCCAGATTCGTTATTTATTTGAATACATTTCCATCTGTCTTGCTAGCCCATGTTTGAATTCAACCTAGAAAACAGCGCAGTCTCCAGAAATCTATAATCACAATTTTAATTCGTATTTTCAAAGGACAGGGATATTTCTTTTTCATTCTGCTATCTGATCTTCTGCCATACCAGAAATATATATCTATATTTGTAGTTACTGCTACTAAAAGCAACAAAATCTCTCCAAAACACAGACTGCCTCCTGTATGTTACACCATTCACATTTGGTATTGCAAATACTACGGAAGTTGCAAGATCAAACACTCAAAAGTTTGGAAAGGCCAGAACTATGAACTGTAATCAGTTCCCTTGCATTTATTTTCCTTTCAGATTTCAAAATAATCTTCCCTCCAGTCTCCATGGCCGGAAAACAAAACAACCAAAACAAGCTCTCTCTTAAACTTTACTAAATGACATTTCATTCATCCTTCATTTTTTTTAAATCCTTTCCGTGTCTACATGCTTACATCCCTTTATGGCTGTAGTTAATATTTCTGTAAGCATGTTTCCAGGGTCTTGCCTATTTCAGAAACAAAGAAATTCATACGGGAATAAGATTCAAGGGGTCATATACTTAAACACAATATTAGATGCTTTTTTTGCAACAGAAAAAGAAGTCATGAATACTTCTCATCCACAATATATTCTTTACACACCTACACTTTTCAGAATATCCTATCTTCCTGAAAATAAAATCACAAGTTCTTTAATCCTGAATTTTAGCTCTTCATATTGTGATCTCACATTTTCCCTATATGTGCCCTAGTTACTGTTTTGGATTACATCCTGTTGCTGCAGTGCCTTTACTATTATCAGCTACAATTTCATACCAAACGATTCACATTTTGGAAAATAAAAATAGATAATAAGATATTATCAGAAACATCTAAGAGCAGAAAAGGTTATTTTAGAAAACATGCATGATTCAAGAAGCCACAGGTATAATATGAAGAAACTATAATAAAAGTGATGAAACCAAATACATTCAACTATGTACCATATAAACTGCCTAGACATTCAGGAGAAGGCAAAATCTTCTTACAATTCTTTGAAATTAGCTTTTAAATTGTATCCTGCAAAATATTTTCCGTGTATAAGAAGTTCTGTCTTTATCATAATACTCTCCAAAACGGTTATTTCTACAACCTCTATAAGTCTTACTTGCTGAATATTAATGTTAGCAGTATCCAGAGAAACAGTTTTCCAGTTCTTGCATTTAGACACGACCCAAAAGCATACAAGTAGTATGAGTGAGTTTCAGCAAAACATAGATATCAAATAAAATTTGATTTCTATTTTTAATCAATATTACTAAACTATACAGTGACTTTCATAGGTTTATTTAGGACTTTGTAAACTAAACAAACTTCTCTTTTGGAAGGTGCACCTGCAGTCCTGCACCTGCTACCACTGGAAATACAAGAGTCAAATCAAGAAAAAATTACTGGACCTCACCTGCTGGACTCTACAGATGTAATGGCAATCAGAGGGGGAATCCTCAGTGGAAGAGTTGTGGGCCTTGGGTTAGTCTCAGGATCTGTCTTTTTATCCCAGTCAGCCTGTTCTAATTGCCTGAAAGCCAGGGGTGGAAGCTGGATGTTACGGCACGATAACCTCCGCACAAGATAGGGCTCCATTCCCTGGATTGAGTCTTCGTCCTCAGTGCTATGGTGCAGTGTTTCTTCGGAAACCTACAATGGAGGAAAAAAAGCAATTTTCATGTAAAAGAATGCCCATAATGTTAATTTGATAAATGGTTTTACCTCTTAGGCATATTATTTAGGCTTAAGCAGAACTAGTGAGAAAATAAGAAAAAAAAAAAAAAAGTAGTAAAAAGTCATATTTGTGGGAAAGAAAAATATGTGGTTGGACTCTAATGGTAGACAGAAAGAGAACCATTTCTATTGTTTAGTTGATTTGGGATTTTAAAAACAACCTAATTAAGACACAGCTATCTACAATATGCATTTATACCTGGATGGGGACAAATAGAGTCTGTGTACATTAGACAAATTTCTGCTTGTTTCCTTACAAGTTATCTATGTTTTGAGAGCCCAATTTATTTTTTATCATTTAAAAGATCTCTCCAATTCTCCCAACTCTCACCTTTCTCCCTTGCACAGAGCAATTTCATGCAAGCTGCGATGACTACTTAAAACAACCAATACAGTCCATCGAAATGACAAATAATCAAAACTTAAAAAGATCAAGCCTCAAGGAAATCTCAAATGCAAACGTTAGTAAACATGTTGAGTTTTTTTTATTTTAAACATCCAAAACCCTGGTAAATCTCCAGGTCAAGGAAGAATGACAGTTAATCTATGAAAGAATTTTACAAATATGTTGATAGAAAGGGGAGAAAAAAGGCTTCTGAAATATTATTGGAACTTCTAATAAACTGATCACCATGTTAAAACAAATCTCAAAACAAATACTTTTTTGAGATCACATATTCTGGGAAGCCTTTTGTAATAATGAGGAAAAAGAATGTATTTTGTTTTCCTTCTTGTCTTATATGACGTTTCATATCATTTCTTAATAAATTCCCCAGTACAGACACCACTGTCTGAAGCTATGGACTTGGTAACATTGTCATGAAGAAACCCAAGTTCTGAGTAAGTCTGAAGATTTCCTATACCAAAACTAATCATTATGAACATAACATACATTGGCATATACTACTTCAAGAATATACAGGTATATTCTACTCCATCCAGTTCAGGTATCAATGGTCAAATCACTTGAGACTGAGACACTGAGCATTTGCTTTTGTCAAGCTAGACTTCACAGTTGTGGTATAGGATATACAGTATACAAAACAAAGAAAGCTGGACATGTATGCAAGGAAAGCTTTTCTATTCTGTGCAGACAGGCAGAGCATTAATGAAATATATTTCACAATGAGTAATATCAATAAGCTCAATTTATACCCGGAGCTTGAGCAGTTGTTGTGAACAAACTATTTCTAATTCAATCTTTAATCAGAAAATCTAAATGCATAATATAACTATTTTTCTTCATCTAGCTGTATTTTTTAAAAATAAATAAGGATTAGAAAATGGCATGCATTAACGCCTGCCCTCTGAAGTAAATCAACAGCAAAATCAATCACTATAAAAACACTACAAGAATTAATGTGTTATAGTCATCCAGGGAGCAGTATAACTTCAGGCTTGTATTTGAAGTGCGTGCATAGTGAATATTCAAGAGAGTTGAACATGTTAAAAAATAAAAATGAAATTAATTATAGCCCCTCAAGAAATGGAAAACATTGATATCAGAGCTAAATATCGTCTTTCACGTGAGGTTATTTGATCCCCTTTGTCACTGACAATTTTAGCAGTTTTTAAGTGAACACACTGAACTGGCAGGTGCTTTGCCTTATGTATGACAGGAGTGCTCGTATCCACCCTGCAGTCCATGGAAAGTCTTTTTCAGCAAGCCTGTGACCCAGTCACTCCCTGGGCTGTGTGAGCGCTTCAGGTGAACCCATGCAGGTGCTGAACCCCACACTCCTCCTGTCTTAGCTTCATGGGGCTCCTGCTGGCCCAATCCTCCACCGCTTGGCATGTGGGTACACTCCTTTGCTGAGCGTCATCTGCATATTTGCTGGCAGTTTGCTCCCATGTTTGATGTCACTCTGTGCCATCATCCAGATTCCTGCTTGAGCATTTGCTGCCAGGTTTGACCCTGCCAACCTGTGACAATCACACAGAGCTCCAGTAGCAAAACCCCATGGTGACACACTCACTTATAGTACCCAGATATCTCTATCTGTTTTTTAATGGAATCAGTGCAACTGGAATTCTAACCACAATAAAAAAAGAATTAGGAAAAACAGTGATACAGTGTAAGAGACATTTGATGAAAGGAGAGAGTCCAGCGCAGGGCTACGAGGATGATCAGGGGCCTGGAACATCTGCCCTGTGAGGAAAGGCTGAGAGAGCTGGGCCTGTTCAGCCTGGAGAAGAGAAGGCTGAGAGGAGACCTGAGCAGTGTCTG
>VZSV01000003.1:10217393-10229494 GCA_013398735.1 Nothocercus julius
GCAGGGGGGTTGGACTAGATGATCTCTAGAGGTCCCTTCCAACCTTAAGCATTCTGTGATTCTATGATGATGTAAAGGTCTCCAAAGAAACGTCCAAATGAGACTCTACAAAAGTACATGTTTATAAGAATGAAATCCAGCATGCTGAGGGTAAAGATATTTGCCTTTGGATTCAGCATCTATTTCAGTACAAAGTCTATGAGAAAGCAAAAGAGATTCCAAGTACCTAGATTTATATAGATTTGTGAAAAAGATGGAGCAGAATATGTATCTTTATCTAGGTAATATTTACTACAGTGATACTGTATGAATGACAAGAAAACTACTAGTAAGTCTGATAGAAACAATAGTTGCACAGTGGTAGAAAGAGTACTTTTATGAGATCCTAACAAGATGGATAGAGGTAAACAACTGAATATCTAAAGATGTAGAAGATCTGAATTTTCAGAAATTCAAGCCATACATGAAAAATAGAAGAGTTAGTGCTGGCTATCTTCCCACTCCCTCTATACCACTTTCAGAAGCAGAAGTTTTTCTACAAGGCTCTTGTGTTATTCAATGCATGAAAATGGTGCTTCTACCTTAATGAACAGCTATTTAATATTTTATTTCCCCTCACTGTTAACTGTGACTATGTGCTTTACTTACTATGTGCTTTACTTTACACAAGTTTTGTCTCAAACACACTTTTTTTTTTTTTTCTCATAGGCTCTTTCTTAGGTGTCATCACAATAGCAAAGTGCTTCACAGGTATTGATTTATTTTCATAAAATCAACAGAAGACATAAGAATGTCACTATACCTTTTTTTTATAGACAAGAATCGGAGACACAAAGAGAGAAGCTGAAAAATAGTCATTAATGTTGCATGATTTGGGAAATAGGAGTTTCAGAATACTTCACATTAGCTTGCTCTTAATATGATAAGGCATATTTTCTCTGACTTTAATTTGTAGCAGAATAGCTAAACATGTCTGCAAGCAACACTCCAACTCGTGGTGGACATTCAGAAAATAAGGAAAATAGGAAAAGAACAAGTTTTCTTTAAGCAATTTATCTAGCATTACATAGTAGTATGAGGAGTAGAAGGAAGTAGTCTGTAGGGTAAGAGCCTATTATCTTAACTTTCATGCCACTGTTTCCTTCTCTTCAAATCTGCCAACATATTTGATAAACATCTTTAACCTACTGCTACAAATGTGCAGAAGACTAGTTACCATTACTGATTGTGCAAGCAGTTTTGGCCTGCAAGCTTGGCTGGACATAAGCCTTGTCTAAGAAAATATGTGATCATGTCATTAAAGTCTATCATACTAATTCTAATATACATAGTGTCATATAAATATCGTATAAAGGAGAAAGAACACAAGTGAATCCTGCAAAGGTGCTTTTGTCAGTGCCTGAATTTCTACCTTAGGCATTTTTATTTAAAAAAAAAAAAAAAAGTAATGCTTAATTTTCTTTCATTACCATTATGAGGAGCGACATTGACACTGGCTTTGTTCCTCAGCTTCATTCCAAGACTGCTGTCAACCGTCTTCTGGACCCTGTAACAAGTTCCCATCCCTGGTTGCTCTTATGTTTTTCAAGTGAGTATCATATTTTTACATAGGACAAATGTCCATACAAGAAGATGCAGCGCGCACATAGAATGAAGTTTCTTCTTGGTGAGGAAGAATACATGTCATGGTCCTTTCTTCCCTGTCTGCACAGAGAAGCAGATGCCAGATGTGCATGATGTCCCTGGCTGCTCCTTGGGGTCAGAATCATCATGTTTTTTTTCCAAAGGTTTATATTCTCCAGTCCTTGGGCAAATTTTCACAAGGATGACACAGATGCATCTCTGGCAAATGTCAAGTCTAAGGTCTACTTTGTGAGAGTATTAAGCTATTTTGAAAGTTTCCCAAAAAATTCAATGAGTGAAAATAGCCTCATTCTGTTTAAGAATAGAAGCATCCCAGGTTAGAACTGCAAAAGCTTCCTAAGAAAAACAACTGATATAGATAATTTTATCCAAGCTTGCAGTTAAGGCTTTCCTCAGTTATAAGCAATTTAAAAACATATTTTATTGTGGAATTGCTGGGCAAGCATAACACCACCAAATGCTGCTATTAAATCAAAACTATCAAGAATGAAAACCAAGTTTTGGGACAGCAGGTATCATGCATGCCACATAACACCGTTCAATATCATAACTGCAGAACAAAACAACTCCAATAAACAATTCTGTTGTTGACATGGGAGAGTGTACACAAGGAAGAGAGTTCCTGTAAATGTTTGTTAGCATAATGAGTCAATAGGACATCTCATGCTTTTTTGTTTTTTTTTTTTTTCTTTTGTTTTGTTTTGTTTTCCTCTAAGGTTAGAGGTTTCAGAGACTTTCTGTTAATACTCATTTAATTAACTGCATTCAATTAACTTAATTCCAGGACCAAACACCTTTGTAGATACTAAGCAGCATTATGGTACAGGGCAATCTTCAGCTTGGGTCATTTTAAGTATCTGCCTCCTTATCTCATTCCTTCCTTAAGTTCCTTTGCTAGTATGCTGAATCATTAGCTGGCTAAGTTACTCTTTATGAGACCCTTTGCTAGCCTTCTAATTAGCAGGTATGTTTATTAGTTCTTATCAGTAATTGCTCATTAGCAGTCATGGATTGTCAAGCAGCAAGAACTGATTGCAATCTAATGAACAAAAGTCAGTCACATATCACAAGAGTGCCAGAAAATAAAAACAGTCTGAGGGAGTTGAAAAGCAAACAGCCTCAGCATAGGAAATGTGGCTTGCTTTTTGTTGCAGTTTCTCTTCAGGCCTCTCAATACACTTAACAAGATTACCTACTTGCCTTCAACCCTAGCTCTACTTTGAAAAACATTCTTTTAGAAGTATGGCAGTGTGCATCTCTAATGAAGTGGTTTTATACTCTTGAGCCATCCGTGCCAACCCGCCCTGGCACACCCTCCTGTCCTTTCCCATCTGCTGCTCTGTCTTGTCACATAGATCAAATGACTGCTGACATCCTGACATTTATTCGCTCTTCCAAGAACAAATAAGGATTCCAAGTGGTTAAATACAAACACTGCTGTCACTTTGCTAACAATATTGACACACCAGCACTGCATTGTGTTCTTCAACTGGGAGAAAAGGTATAGCTTCTTAATGTTGTGTCTGCCCTTGCATTACCGCGTCACCATATACCTTGTGCCCACTCAACAGGAGAATTAATCCAGACAGTAGCTAAAAAAGCAGGTAAAAATGATCACCTCAGTTTGCTTATTTGCAGCCCAGAGGAACACTACGTGCTAAAGAGCCAGCGGCCACATCAGAAATTTATTCTGGAGGTTTGACACGAGGGAAATAGGTTCTGCTAATGAATGATGGGGTTGTTTCTAGCCCACCTACAGGACAGCCTCTTGACTCAGCTCAAGGGTTTGCCTGAGTCAGAGAGAAATCATCTAACAATTCAACCTACATCTGTACAACTCATTCTCTCATTTGCACCAAAATATTTCAGACAAACTGCCCAAATATTTGTTTTATACGTTTACTTGGAAGACGGATTTATTATTTTATGTTTTACCAGAAGCTGACACAGCAGTTTTTTTGATAACTTACAGTATCAAAACAGTTCATACAAAAAGATAGCGGGTGGGCACCATCTTGTTTTCAATGCCTTTAATAGTCACGGAGAACAGGTGCTGGGGTGAGAGTCTGAACATCTGATTCTCTCCTCAGCTTTATTATAGATGTTCTTTGCTGTACTGGCAACTTTCTTATCATCACTATGCCTCAGCTTCTGTATTTCAAAAACTGCTGTAATAATTCTTGTCCAACTATGAGTCTGATGAGATCTACTAGCATTGTTTATTAGCATAGCCATTTAGATCCAGACTGAAGCCACCGCTTCCTTCAGGCAATTCTCTACTTCTCATCCCTCTATATTTTCCACTGCTTTTTCTCCAATGACTTTCTTCATATTAGTATGTTGAAAATGTAACTGAAAGAAACTGTATCAAAAGTAAAATTTTCTTGCTCTTGGATTCTTTTAAATTTTTTATTAAAAAAATAACTGAACGTATATTATTCACACACTATTTCGTCGTTGCATTTCACTGTGACTAGATTCATTGCTGTTCATTATTTGCACTAGGAAAAAGAAGCGTGATGAGTCATACCCTTAATCTCACAGCTAAATAAAAACTCCTATAAAATCAGGCAATTCTTTCCCTCTTTTGTCTGTGGAAAAACCTCTAAAACATGGTCAGACTAAATCTATTGCTATATCTTTAATCCAGTAATTTGAAATAATTCTTCAATTAAAAAGTGATTATGTATCTCAGCACAAGTTAAAAGGTAGTGAAGTACAATTCTTAGCAATGGTAATTAGATGGAGATGGTAGAATGGTGCAAAAAGTACCCATATTTATTTCTGCTTTCTATTTAGAATGTGGAAAAATATTAATTCAGAGATTTTCTAGGCCACTAGTAAAGTCAATTTTCTAAGATGAAAATATCAGATCAAATGATTTCCAAAGAATAGTCTTAAAAAAATTTGGCAGTCTCCCTATGTTCAGCTAGCAATAATTAAACTTTGGAAAGAAAAGCAAGCCCTAAATGTCTAGAATAACGCATATTCTAGGAGAGCAAACTATATGGCTTGGATTCCAATAGCACAGATAGCTTACCAACCTCACAAAAAGAAATAACTCATATTAATGTAGGGAAAAAAATTATATTAATACAAAGACATAACAATAATACAGTGAATCTGCCTTCATAGAAAATAGACCTTCTCAAACAAATCTCTGTGGTTTTGGTTATACATGGAATAGAATTTTGTAAGGCACTGATGTAAAACTGGAGGTAAAGATAATGCCATAGAAATATGATTGTCTGAGAGCCAGATACCTTGTGAACCTGTCACAGGACTTTCAGGTTCCCAGCCTCCATTCCATGGGGTTTTAGATTACTCAGTTTAGCAAAATGATCTGAGCTCTAGTTCAGGTGGGGACTCCTTAGTCTTGAGATTTATTCTCAGATAGGTCTTTCCCACAGGTAAAAAAATCTAGGACTCTAGCCTCAGGTCCATGCATTTTCAATGTCCTCAGCTCTCAGCTGAGACACTGATTGATTAGACAGGCTTTCCTGCTCTTCTTCAATCATAATTTTTCTACTAGCTTTTTTTAAAAAAAAATCTTAGGGGACTGTCTGACAGTGCAAGTTTTTTGAAAGCATTAACAGGATGTGCACAGTTAGACAGATGCTCAAGAAAGAAAGATCCAAAAGCTAAAACAGAAAAACAAAAACAAAGAAACAAAAAAGACACACACACACACACAAAAGCAAGTTCCTCAGAGCCCCAGTGACACCATATACAGTTTCAAATTTCAGATCAGTTCATGCAGAAGTTCATGCTAACAGTACAGAATTCTCTGCTACTCATATAAGGAAGAAAAGCAGGTATACGGATTTAGATTTTGTGGGCTTTACTAACGCAGAACTACACTAACTTCAGCTCCAAGATGTACTGTCAATTGTGTAGGAGGATCTCATTCAGAAATAATCTGAAAGCCTGTGGTATTCCAAAACTAAACTATGAACATGTGTATAAGGCAGCTGCTGACATACTTATCCAAATGTTCCCAAAATGGCTATACAAGATTTAGCCTCTTAATGGCAGTTGAAAAAATCAAGGAATAATGGCTCAGAAACACTGGTCCTGTTGTTTGGTATCTTTCTTAAAAAACATAAACAAATAAAAATAAAACCAACTAATTTCCTGGAGTTCCCATGCTAAGTGTATAGGGGTAGACTGCCCTCAGCAGCATGATAAGGAAGTTGACATGAAAACATAAAAAAATAGACTTCCCAAAATAGGAAAATACTTCCTCTGTTACTTTCAATATTGAAGAGAGTTATGTGGCATCATGGATGTCAGATCTTTCAGCATGAATGAAAGCTTTAAAGGTTTCACTTAAAGCTTTAAAATTAAAGCTTTAGTTAGGATTAGTTGCACCTTTCTGAGAAAATCAAGGTTGTACAAGAGCAACCTGACAAAAACCTAAGATGAACGCTTTTCTTTCAGTTGTTAAATAGTAGTCTGAACACTTCAACAAGTACTTTGACTACTCCAAGTGCTGGACAGTTTAGCTTAAATTGATCTAGTTCAAAATCTGAAAACAAGGATATTCATTGATAACAGTATTTCAAAAAAAATGTCCCAAATGAAGGCTGTGATATTACAAGTACGTAACAAAATCGATAAAAATACTGGTTAACGCTGATAACGGAGCTTGACTGTATGATATGTTTTTGCCATAGCAAAGTACTGGAGAGAAGTTCTTCCTTGTCATTTGTTTCCCAAAAGAGAAAAGTTTTCCTTTCTGAACCCTACTCAAGACACAGTTATGAGCATAAACCCTTTCTTCCTACAGGTCTTCCCCTCCACCTCAGCTGAATATTGAGAAGGTATTAGATATTAGCCATTGAACAAGATTAAAATTAAAGATAATCTGATAAACAGACTCCATGACCCAAGACGGTCTTCCTTAACTTCATAGATATGTAATTGTAAACATTTCTTTACATTGTGCTTACATACTGCTCTCCCAACATTTAAAAACACCTTTAGTACATATCCAAGAGTTAGATTTTACTGGCATGAAGATCTCATCAGATTGAATCTTCCTTCCCACCTTGCATAAGATAAGGTATTTACCTTTCTTAAACAACTATAAATAAGTTTTACACAAACAATTTCTAATATCAAGCTTTTCAGAAGGTAGTCTTCCGGCCATTCAACTATTATTTGCTATCACATGTAAAAAGTATGCCAAGTTGATTTCTTTCCCGTCATTGATATGGTTTCATTCCATTAATTCTATGGGTTTTTTTGAACAAAAAAGATAAAAGAATGAATATTTCTTAAAAAAATCAAAGAACTGGTAGATCCATTGACCAACAACATATTTTACAGGAACTAATACATAAACTAGAACTCAGTAGGAGGATATTTCCAGTTCAAGGCTAATAAACACAAAATAGTCAAACAATCATCACTAAGATAACCATACAGATTTCTCCATGGATATGTTAAATATACCTCATATTTTATATCAGATGTTCCTGTATAGAGAGAAATATTGAATCTTTAATAGTAGCATTTACAGTGCACATATATGAGTATTTTCACATGACTCACAAGTAAAATTATAGAATTTTACATCTTCTGCAGCATCATGTTTAGCAATGGAGATGAATGAGCATGTTCAACCAATTCATTGCTTAACTGTGCATCCTCCAGCACTTCACAGACTCTCCTGAAATAAGAATTTCACATCAAGCTGGTGATATGAAAGAGAAAATATTTGAATAATTCACCGTGTTGGAGCTAATCAAGATACAAAAAGTGAAAACACACATACACACACAAAAACTTATCAGCCCTCATTGTTCATTACTTCATCGCTTGACTACTTCATCACTTGATATCAGTCATAATTTTTTTGCTTTCTTCTCTTTAGAAATAAAGACATAAACTCAGAAAGGACAGATTAGGTGGCAATTATGAAAGCAAGCAGGCACACTGTAACATTATTACTATAATTCAACAAATGGCTGCTTAGCAAACAGAACAAGTATACTACTGGCTTCTCATAAATGCAGAGTAAAGTATTTTAGCCTCAGAGAAATAAGTTAGGTATTTTATTTGGCACTGACTACAGATGTGTACTTTGCTGGTTGTTTCCACCTTTATTACTAAACTTCTACTAAATTTATACACTCTGTTATTTTGTACTAAAATTGTATGACTGAGTTTTGCAGGTCATTCACACATTTGAAAAAATCTCACTCCTCAAACTTGCTATAATGAATAATTTTTGAAAATACCTCCATCACCAAGACAAGACACTAGAATGTTTCATTTTCTGGAGCAAAAATTTTCTGGCTAAAGAAAAAATTAATAAATAGTATAAATTTCCACCTCAGCAAGAAAGAATGAATGAAACTTGTTCCACAGTCATCTATTACGAGGGATAGAAAATGACCTCCTTGGGCTAAAGAAACATCTCATAGTTGAAAAATTCTCTTCCAAAAGTGAGTTTTACTGGAATGTTTTGCAATCTACCTGTGCAAAATTCCCTTGAGTTAATAAAGTAGTTTCTCCACTTCCCTTTGGATGCAGATGACATCTAACACTACCTGTCAAATGTCTGTAGAAGGCAGTATCACACTTCCCACAAAGGATCTCTTAGTGTGTTATTAAACTAAAGGTTGCTCTCAGGATGGTTTCTGGATTAACATGATTCTTTATCTTCTCTCTGTGAGCAGAGTTGAATAACCTAATAAGTTTCCTAAGTTGAATGAAGAATAAATTTCAGAGGACTAGGAGCCAGACAGGATAAAATCTCGTACTATTCAAAAGAAAGTTTTAGGGAAGACTAACTCTGAAAAACATTATAATAGAGTGAATTATTACTTTGAATAGAGGCCTCCAGTTGCACTAATAGGAAGAAACATTAGACTCTGATCTAGGCATAATCTAGCTCAGTTACTTCCCCCTAGTAATTAATTATTAAAGTAGCCATTGTGCTGGAATGATCAAAACATTCTAAGATCCCTGAATAAGGAACAAGACAAAAAAAACCCGGTTCTAGAAACTTGCAAATTAAACCTACTTTTTTAAAATTTTAAATTTGTGTACATTTTAGCAGACTGTAAAAAACAGGCAATGTCAAAGTTTAGATGGGTAGATGATATCCATAGCTACACAGAGAAAAATATATTCAGAGATAGTCAAACTAATAGAACAAAACAATCTTCTATAATACCATATGTTAACAGGTGTTCCTGCGTGATGTGAAGCTACAAGTAAAGGAACCTGAGAAGTAATTTTGTGCAGATCAAAAAAAATTTCAAGAGCTCTTTTCAAACTTGTGATTTTATTTTAGAAGGTTTATGATCAGGGCCTAGGTCTACCTTGAAGCAATCCTTCTATTACCTAAAAGGGAGAAACACTTCATTTCAAGTTGTTTCTAAGTCCAGACAATACTAAACCTGAATATGTGCAATTTTGGAGGCATGAAATGTAGCTTCAAAGTATAAATTATACATACTTCATTTTATCAAGATGTTTCTCCATTTTACTCTATAAATAAGTATGTCAAGGCTGCTTTTGAATTCTTCATCGAAACTATATGCCAAGGTACAAAAGCCAAGTCCTTTTAATTCAGAAAGATTAGACTGCTGTGTGAGCACTGATTAGGGATCTTTATTGTTTACTAGCAAAGACTTCAGTTTTATCAGGATGTTCTATTTACCTGCCATAGTAAACAATCCACACCAAAAATCACGCTCCAGAATAAATGCCCAGTTTAAATGCTACGGTAAATCAGATATATTTCATACCACATCAGTTTCTTTGTCTTCTTGTACCCAGGGAAGGATGGCCATACAGGTTCATATTAATATTAGACCTAGTTCACCATCCTCTCTGATGACAGGTTAAAGGAGGTGCTTAGGGAAAGTGCATTAGAAACAGGGTAAGACAAAGAGCTACTGGCCTTCATAGCGACTACTTTCTTTCAGCCAACAGCTCTAAGATTTCCTTAGTTATGAGTTGCATTTCGACTGCTGTATTTAATAGTCACCAATAGAAAGTGGTGGTTAATCCCATGAATTTATCCATCTTTTTTTTTCTGAATCTGTCTATATCAATATCTTTCACATTTTGTATTTTTAATTCTACAATTTAATTATATTCTCTGTCGAAAAAAATCTTTTTGTTTCAAACCAAATTCCTGGTAATTCCTTCACTCTCCATTCCTTTCCTGATAACTCCTAGTATTCTATTTGATTTGTTTGACAACTGTATTGTTTTTTTTTCCAGAGAAATACCCACAGTAACACCAGGATCTCTTTCCTGAGTTGAGATAGATCACTATTATGAATGCATATGCCCTTACTATGAATATATATTTAGGGTTATTTTTTCTATGCACATTTGTCAGTATTTATCAATATTACTAGGCAAAACAGAGAGTCTTTGAAATACCTTAATACCATTTTAGTGGAACTAGTACCTGAAAGGAGTTTAAATCAATTACTTTAGCAAATGCTAAAGTAGCCTTTGTTTCTCAATGAATTCTCTTGTACCTATGGTACAAGAGGTACCTAGTAAGCATTCAGTCAATGAATATAGAAAAGTCCCTGACAAAGAATCTTGGTTTGTACCTAGAGGTTTGGAAAAGAATAATAAAGAGAAATAGCAAAGCAAGGCAGTTCTATTTCTTACTCTCAGGTCAGTAGGGAAATAAAATGTCTACAATTGTATTTGGAAAGATTTTGTGCACTGCTAGTAGTGCAGTGTAGAATGACAGACTGGGAAATCATTTGCAATTGATTTCCTACAGAATTATCAGCAATCTGACAGGAAACAGCAGGTTGAGGTTTTTGTTTTGTTTTTTTTCTGAAACATTAGCTAATAAGAGAATTCAGATAAATTAGATGCTTTATATTCTATTAAGTGATAAAGAGGAACAAACATTACGGTACATAATTGTAAAAATATAGATCGTTTACATGTAAGAAACATAAGCAGTACATACAACAAAATGAAATCAGAAATTCAGGACCGTTCTTTTGTTAGTGTTAATAAGTCAAGATTTATTTTAAAAAATGGAAAATTTGCAGCAATTAACCAAATGTAAATTGCTGATCAAAAAGGCCTACAGAACCTACTGTTTCAGTATAAGTACACAAGGAGTTCTACTAAAGACATCTGTGACAATTATAAAGGCACTTTCATATCTAAATAGTCAAAATAGAGAAGCCAAAAAGAGAAAAAAAATGAAAAAAAAAGGAGAAAAAGTGAGAGTTTAAATCCATTTTGACTGTGGAGTAATATTCCCATCATTTATACTTATTCAAGTCTATGAATAAGCCCAGGAAACTTTATTTCTATAATATTCTTCTCTGTACAAATTCTTGCCTTCATTGCAATCAATATGTATTTTAAATACAGTTTAATTCTGGCACTCCCATCTACACATAAAAATCTCTGATCTGAGCTGAATAACAATTTAAGCTCAATTCAGCTGAACTGCCAGGTGTAAGGATAGAGATTCAAGTGCTAATAACATTTAAGCTCTTAATCTTAGGGGGTAAAACCATAGGGCTGCCACATCTCTATATTCACACATGGGATTATTATTGCTTGAGTTAATTCAATTATAACTCAGGCTAAATTTGCAGTAAAAACAGTTCCATGACCAGGACATCATATTGACATTTTACGTAAGATTGCACTAGTGTACTTTCTTCCGAGAAAAAGCATGCCATCAGAGGTAAATAGTAAATTGTTTTTCCACTCTGATAAGCTGTTCAACTTTAAAAATGTTCCTTTTCTATGTCTCCTGGAAACATTTTCATAAAGAGCAAAAAGTTTGATTATATATATATATATATATATTTCCCATCACCACAATCAGCAGTCCAGGACACAGCACAGCTTCTTGGAACGTGACTCCCAGCTCTCTTAGGTTCTCATTAGGCCTTCACTCACTTATGGTCCTCTCAGACGGACATCATTAAGCTAGTGACTGCGCTTGGGTAGATCTTGCTCAGCACCTCCTGCTGAATCTGATCTTACCTTGCAAAGTTACCTGCAGTGGGAGAGACTCACCTTTTATCTGAGCAGATAAGTTTAAAACTTAACTAAATCTTAAACTAACCTGTTGTGTTAGACATTCACATGAAGAAAAGAGCAGAGAAGAAAAGGACGAACCTCTTTTGACCAGAAATCCAATTCGGTATCCAGAACAATCCCCATCAGAATGGGCACATTTGTATAAAAAGTTTCAATTTTCACAAACTGATTTTTCTAATAATGAATGTTACAAGACCTTGAACACACACCCATGCACATGCACACAAGCACAGTCAGTGTCTGCACAGTAATAAAAAGGAAGTGCTTTAAGACTGGTCATGCTCAGCTGCAGAGCCCCTTACCTGTGTGCTTATGCAAGAAACTCAGGAAGACAGAGATATCCCTCATTGCCTACAAAATGTTTCATACAGCAACTAGAGTAAGACCAGAGACAA
>VZSV01000003.1:10229597-10247295 GCA_013398735.1 Nothocercus julius
ATTTTTTCTTTTGAGCAGAATTACCTAAGGAGGCAGAAAGCAAATAGTATATTGCTGATTATAAATAATTTTCTTAGAGCGGTAAGTATATCTGATCACTTTCTTAACTTGTCATACAGAGTCCAAAAGACATACTGCTTGGTAGTTTTGACCTACTGGGTTTGACATTAAAAAGTAAAGAGGTATGTTCATATTAGAAGGCACTGTTTGTAAGCAGGACTGAAACAATGATATAGTGAGGGGTGCACTGGATTTCAGTGCAGAAGGCAAACTCAGCCATGGACCTCTACCATGGCAGCAGAAAATTGTGTGGTCATAACAAAAACATACCCATTCCTCCAGTCAGTCAATGTTGGATGGAGGGAACTGCATCTAGGGTGCGTATTTGCAAGCATCACTAAGTCCAGCCTCTATGTCGCTATATTGCAAGTGTTAGAGACCAAAACATGGAAAGAAAGATAAAGCAGCAAGCATAATACACCAGTTCTTTAGTGCAGTACAGGAATGGCAGCACTTTACCAGGACAGTCTGCAGAGCAATGGGGAAATCCTCCCTTCCAATTCAATGTCCCTGACTCCTGCCTACTTACTCAGCCTTGCCAAAGGTGCGGGATAGAACAAGAGGAGAAACAGATTTCTCCCTTTATAATGCAGAGATATCCTGTAATGACACTGTTGTGCTGTAAGTATGTAGCTAGGAAAGCAGAGTACCATGACTTCCGTATGGCAAAATGGGTTCCATTCTGTGTATTATGCTAAGTGATGTAGCTCTGTTACCAAATAACACTGCTGCTCTAACATTTCAAGGTAATAACATTTATCATCATTTTAAGTTATATTTTAATATTTTACATTATATTGAAAAATACTTGTATATATATACACTAGCATCCCCTGGAAAAAGTACCTTTTTTTTTTTTTTTTTAAACCAATAATTGATAGCTATTTTCTGAATAATCTCATTCGGTTCCTTGGGATTTGCATAAAAATTTTAATAACCCTTCTTAGGCACCCATGCATATGTCACACTTCTCTTTGCTTCTAATTTATATCTTACTTCTGAGGTTCCCTCAAACTAAAATGAAAAAGACTACCCCTGTTGGAAATCTGTACAATTTTTCTCTACTGCAGATCTTTTTCCTCACATTATTCTCGGTGCTTATATTCTGAAATCCAAAGCAATGTAACAGATGACTCATCTTCAACTATCAGACACTCATCTATTCACTTTTTGAATTTTGAGGTCCTTTATTTGAAATTACACTGGGTCTCCAGTTTCATCTTAATTCATATTTAACATTATCTCTATTTGATTTATTTTCTTCCATTTCCATGATTAAATTACAAGTACTTTATTAGAGTTTTTAGCTAGACTGTGGCTCTAGATTTATTACTTAAAATCATGAACGTGAAGAGTTGTTATTATTTATGACAGCCAAATCATTCATCTGCATTCATATTTTTGTCTTTAGGGTGTAGGAGTACTCCAAAGATACCCTTATCACTAGACAACCCTGCTGTTTCTTCTGTATCCATGTTCATCTTTTGACTTTTTCACAGGAGAACAGGCTGTTCTGTTCTGAATCGGCTAGAGCATGCAAGCACCTCTCACTCTTATTTTGTCTACACATTGAACACTGCTCTCTCTATATAAAAATGGCAAATAAACCTGCACTTCCTGAGCCTTATTTAAGGTTCGAGAAAATACACATATATATCCCATTTTTCATGCCCTCTGTCTTGTCTTCTGTAAAAATCAGTGGCACTCCTTCTTCACTTACGTAGTTTTATAGACATAGGATTATTTTTTATAAATATTCTGTGGCAGTAAGTTTTATACACCCAAAATTATTTTGTCACATATCTGTGAATCCTTAAGATTAGCAAAATTACAGCTTATTGTCAGTGTTTGAAATCTGTGACGTTGCAGAGAATATTTTCTTTTCACTTTTCTCTATTGTGAAAATTTCTCTCTTCACCATTTTACTCTCTGTCAGGGTTAAACTTTTTATGACTTCACCCAGATTTGTCATGGCTGCTCTTTGCTTCATTTCAAATTGAACAGTGCAATGCTATTTGTCATAAGAGGGTGAGGCATAATATTTCTTTTCTTTCCTACACAGCAGTATTGATTCATTAAAATCTGAATATTTCCTCCATCTTCTTTACATATAGAAGATATTTTCAAAATTACAATTTAATTCCTTTAGGGTATTTTTATTGTTATTTCTGCTTAACTATTTCTATGGATTTTTCTGGTCATAATTTTCTTACAACATTTTTATTCTCCATCTGCTTCCATCTAAATTATAGGAATATTGCACATTTTCTTTTTAATTGCTAAGCTTAGCTTGTCAGGCAAAGAGATTTTAACTCTTTCCATCACTGCAGTAGTTTTGTTCTTTTTCTCCTGCTAGCTCTGGTATCTCATTTTAGAACAAACTTCCCTATATCACTAAAAAATTCAAGCTGATAAGAAGCATTTGATAAGAAGCATTTGAAATTGCTCTTATAATACCGGCTACCTTATGGTCACAGAAGCTCCATCCAGGCTTTCCTGATACTTGCATTGCTGGAAATGATGAAAATGCCATTTCAGGAAAAGAATGAGCACAGGATCCATGAAAACAGGCCGCCCACCTTCACAGAACTCTACACACAGATGAACTCCATGCATTTGACGCTTAGGCTCTGCTTAAGACAAGTTGTATATATGGAGAAGGAAAGTCTTGCATGTCTCAGACCTCTGCCCTTTTATTTCTAGACTGAATGTCAATTCCTTTCAGTCCAGGGATTGTTTTAGAAAGTGGGAAAACTCTACAAACAACTAGTATGTCCAAGGCCTTTTCTGAGAGCAGCAGAAACCATCCTCTAGGTCTGCTACCTAAGGACTTTTCCCTCGCAAACAGGACTTTTCCCTCCCTCCGAAGGTAGAAACAAAAGAACACGAGGAAGAAGAAAATCCCATTAAACTTCAACAAAAATTTCCCAGCCTATCTCCCCCACCTTGTATAACAATAAACACAGCAGATAGTCATACATCAGCAAAACCAGAAAGTGGGCAAATTCTTGCCTTCCTAGTACATCAGACTGCCATCATGTGGTAGCCTTTCTTGTCTTTTTTTTTTTTTTTTTTTTTAAACCCTAAAAACGAAATACAAATTCATATAAATAAAAGGCAGTACAATTCTGACTTTATGGTGTATTTAATCATCAATATATCAAATCCATCTATGATAAAGCATACTGTTTTATTGATTTTTGGCTTACTGTACTAATATTGTAACTGTACTACTACATTAGCCTTGCTATACCTGTTCTAGGCATGGACACACATCTAATTTTTATTAAACCAAGATGATCAAGATCACAATACACTGAAAACTAACCACAATGATATAGAAGAAACTCATTTGGACCCAGCCAAGCTGAATGCAAACTGGAAATGGGTTTGCAAGTCTCTGCTTTATTTTGAAGTACTAGCAATAAGCGCTGCTCATGGTGTTGCATAAATTTACATAGTTGTTCATCTTTTACTCAGATATTCCTGAACTTTAAAGACAATTACTACAAGGTATACCAATTGTACACCAAATTCAGATAAGACAGCCAGGAGTATTTAGTTGTTATAAAACATTAGAAAAGTACAATATATCTCAAGGTAAAGCCCTTTTTAATAGAATAAACATTCATTTCATCAGAATTTATTTAACTGATTTTTCTATGCAGTTAGTACCTAAATGCCATTGTATTGCAGAATACTGTGTACCTTTTCAAGAAAGGCATAAACTTAGGAGAAAGAAATAATTATAGTAGCTGTTCTCGAAGCATGTTCTCATAATTTAGGAAGTTAACAATGGACTTATGAGAATAAGCTTATGTCTGATCACTTTATAACAAAGTACAAAATCTTCCCCTGACGCTTTAAACAAATACTGCTTTGTGGTTACAAACCACAATATATATCACTGAAAAGTCATTGTCTTTCTCTGGGATGCGCGCAGCACACTTGGAAGAAATCTTAGCCCACCTTTAGAAAAATATACAAAATAAACCACACTTTAAATAACCGGTAGTTAATAAATCAAACTTAAAATCTCCTTGATATATACTATTTAAGTAGTAAATATTCATTTTATTGCGTATTCAATACAAGGTTTTCTGCAATTTTTTTCATTTGAGACACATCCAGGCTAAATAAGTTCTATATGGTTTTAGGTAATAATCCCACAGAAATAGTTAGACCTGTTGTCATTTACTAGGCACATTGCTCTACATACTGTCTATAGAATTCTTTGAAAGCTAGAATAGTGAGTGTAAACATCTGCTGTAGGAAAAAAGATAAAATAAAATACTAAAAGTATATCATCTTTACAAATATCAAGTTTATTTCTTAGACAATAGAAGGTAAAATCTACCTTTGGACCTACAGTAACGTCAGTATTGCAAAATTCCATAAATAAACTATGAGTCATATTGTCAAAGGATACAAGGATACAAGGAAGATTCCTCTTTCTCAAAAACAAAAGCTCCTTGAATCCATTTTTTCTTCTCTATTTAACAAGAACACCTTTGCAGTACTTCACAGTCGAGATTTTTTCTTACTCCTGCACCCTGTATAAGAACTAGAAACTACCTTTCCTAATATAGAGCAGTCATGTTTGTGCAGTCATATTATCCTCAGGATCTGAAGTTTTGATAAAAACATTACCAGGAGATTCATGATATAACTGCAATACTAATTACTTGATGACATGTACTATGACAAGAAATTTCAGTAACTCATTCAAGCAGTCTTTGTAAGCTGTAACAGATGAGAACTCTTGATGGGTTCTGGTTTCACTCACATTGTCATTCAGAACTGCAAAGTACAAAATGCAGCACAAACTGTCAGTCTAGAGTGGTCTAGCCAAGGCATTCCTTTCCAGGGAATTCACTATGTCTTAGACAAGATTAGTCCTGAAAGCATCATCCTGAGGTGGAATGCAGCTTTCTAACAAAATGAGTGAGCAATATCTCTGTGTGCAATGAGACAGTACCCTACTGACACACCACCTGGCTTCAGGGGACAAAAGCAATCATCCACAAACCGTTCCATTTTCCTAAAGTGAGCAGTTCCCATTTCAGTTAGCAAGGTGTTAATGAATACATGAGGGTAACAGCCTACACTCTGCTTCCAGAAGTGTGAAGAGAACGGTAATTCGATAAAAACATAACACTTTTTTTCCCAGGAGCATGCTTCCAAGTTCACACATGCAACCCTCCTTGCAGATCTTGTTAGGGGAGAGAAAGCAGCCATCATGCTAGTCGCAGAAGTTTACATCATAGCAATCTCTGAGCACATATTCATTTAAAAATGTTGCAGTAAGCAGAATTAGCAGAATTTCTGTTTATGCAGCTTTTTTAGTTTGCTTTATTTTATTTTATTTTTTTTAAAAAAAAAAGACGCTTACCCTAGCAAAAGAAAAATTCAGCACAAGAATCTTATCATCAAGCAGTAAAAGAAATTAAGTTTGCACTTTAAGGATCAAATCAGCCCTCTTATGGGTGGGGAAATGCACTGTAAGTTCCAAACCTGCAAAATATATCAACAGATGACCATATTCTGATCACTATATGCCATGGCTCAATTAAAAAGAAAAAAAATAAAATAGAATTCTTCTATATTTTTAAGCCTTATCTACAGAAATCATCATCTAAAAGAACTATTTCCAATCTTCTTCTTGTAGCAGTAGCTGTTTGAGACATTGTTTTTTAAAAATGCCTCCAAAATATTCTATGATACTGCTTCTAATAATGATGGATGTCATTAAACTGTAACTACAGAGACAAAGGGTTATATTCTGGGTAGGTTATAGTTCTCCAATTGCTGACCTTACAGTTGCTTCTATATCTGGCTAGAAAACAGAAGAGGTCACTCATCACCTGAAAAATCCATAGTTCTACAATGCATCATTTCTAACAGAGTGTAATGTCCACAGGGCACCAACAAAACACATTTCACGCAGACCGTGGACCGTTGCTGGCTGTCACTTTACCCAGACTCTTTGCAGGAACAGGTAAACCATGAGCTGTCCGGTGGCCGCAGTGGCTTGCTTCAGACCACCAGATCTGAGGTCTTACAACTTTCCCCTCCTTAAAAACAAGTGCAAAGATACAAGAAGTTCTCACTCATAAGGCCTTATGCATGGCCTATTCTTTGTAGAGCTGTGCACCATTTTTAAAGACACCCTCTTCATCTTTAAACTTACCTGGACTGCATCTTAAGCCTCTTAACAGGCAAAAGCAGTATCTATTGTTAAATAGATTAGTCTATTTTTACCTCTGCCTGATCAATTGACAATATTCCCTCATAGTGAACATTGATAGTTTTAAATACTTTACCATATTTAGGTTACTTGGGACATTTTCATTAAAAGAGATTAACATATGATCCATTCTTTTAGATTTTCTTTAAAAGAAAACAAAACACCAGGTAGTGGTTCCTGGTGTTTAAGCTAATTTTTTTTTTTTTCTACAAATGTACTATGCAAACAAAAACTAATTGCCCATGACAGGTAAGAGCCTAGCATAAGCCTGTCTTGATAGAGGTAGGCTTAAAGAAACTTTGTTCTTTATATAAAACAACTTTCCATTTATTCTTGCAAGTATAAATTTGGTACATCACTGTGCAACCCTATTTTTAAAAAAAAATCGTTCTCCTTTTAATCTCTTTCAAATGCTTCTGTTTCTCAGCACTACTGTAACCACATATACTTTTATCAGTTGTGATGTGACCTGTAACCTTTGCAGCAATAAGTTGCTACAGGAAAAATCTTTGAAATCAAATCAGAGTTATACCTGTAGCAATTCTTACTGGCTTTCCTGTAACTCCTGTAAGTAAAAAGGGAAAAAAGCTTTAAAGAAAGTTTTAATTATATTAGAAAAAAAAAATCTACCATCTTTAAACAGAGTATAAAACATAACTCCACCTACAAAAGTGTTAAAGCAACAGCAAATGTGTTGAAATAAAAGTTATTTTTTTCAGGCTTACAGGTGAGATGACAAATTAAAGATTAGTTGAAAAACATAGACACCATCCTATGATTTTTCTCTTTCACAGCTTAAGAATCATAGAATGATAATGGCTGAAAAAGGCCTTCAAGATCGTCAAGTCCAACTGTAAACCGAACCCCACTGTTAAACCACGTCCCTAAGTGCCTCATCTACACATTCTTGAACACTGCCAGGGATGGTGACTCCTCGATTTACAAGAGGGTTTAGATACGGAGAGTTTGGCTGAGGCTGTTCAAATAACTGTAACCTTCCACTACAATGGTGATTCTGAATTATACCTTAAATTCATATCTTTGTATCCATACAAACACACCCCAAAGCAAAACAGAAAACATAAACAAAGGAACACACATGGGACAAACATCAGGCTCTTTTAAATATCTACACTATGTTTGTCAGATAAATGACTCAGTGGATTTTCTGCACTGGATCAGCTCTACAGTTATTTCTTGCAGTCTCTGGCTGTGGGCAGCACAAAATGTATCAGGAAAGGGTAGAGAAAATTTTGCAATAGGATTAGGTGGGTGGGAAAAAGATCTTCTCTTATTACTGCAAGGTTTTCTCTTCTATAGAAGACACAGCTAATCCTTACAAAAAATAGCTTAAATTCAAAATCACATAGTTTTGTATCCTTTCCTTTCCTCCTTTTTCTTTCAGGATGAATTGTTGTAATTCCAGATGTTATTCCAGGTTTATACAAACAAGTAATCCATTCATAAAAGTCAGTTAAGTTCTCCTTTGGATGAATCATTTTTTTTCCAGGTTCCCTCCAAGTCCTTAATATTGTTCTGGCTGTGTTTTGTGATACAGTCTCAGTTCCTTAGTTAATCTTTTAGGAGATGAGACAATCAGTATATTGTATATATTGCATTGTATATGACATCCCACAATCAAAAGCCCAGAAAACCTCACTATTTTAAAACATCTGTGTAAGAATATTTTAATATTTTTAAAGAAGGCTATGCAGACATCAGAATTTCCAGTTCTTACTAAATTTGATATTTCTAACTACTTTTAAATTCAGACTGAAAAAATTTTTTAAAAGAGTTTCCATAGAGTATATTTTTTCAATATTCTGTTTTCAGAGAAATCATAAACAGTGTTGAAAAAGTTAGAGGCTGGTTGTTACAACAACCTGTTATGCTGGATTATCTCCAAACTTCCACCAAACCAACAAATAGAGAGTCCTGAAGAGTCTGCTGGCCTGCCAAAAATTTTCAGAAGTTTTGACAGAATTATCATATCCTCAGGGTTCACAGATTCTATCAATTCCCCTACTGCCTTTTAGCAAACCATTTCAATATAAAATTTTTACCCAGTTCCATTCTTCAAATTCATTTGCCATTTTCTTACCACAATAAAATGGGAAAAAAAAGAGTTATTCAAAGCAATGCCCTAATTCTTTTTCTTAAATGATCTTGTTTTTATTTAGAGCTCTCTAAGCAATCCACTAACCTTTAACTAAATAAACACTGAAGGAAAATATATTTTAATAGTCAGCATAACCTCAGATGAGTTGAAGTGCCTTAGGAAAATATCAGATACTTCTATCTAAGGAGCCTCCTGAACACAGGTTCACAGGCATTTATAGCTGTATATGAAATCTATTAACACTAATTACATTATTTAATAAGTACTCTAACATTAATGAATTGGAACAAAAAGGCATTTTATAGAAGAACTGTTTCAGCATAGCGATTTATCACAAGTGTCCTATAAATTTCCATGAAGCTGGAAAAAGAACAAGAAGAATTCACCCTGAAAATAATAGTCTTACTAAAATAATAATAAGGAATGGGATTCAAAGCCTTGGGATCCTTACCATTTGCATTATACCTGAGCATTGAAGTTTATTTGGCATGTTAGACCATTCTCTGCTCCTGAGGACCCTGAGAGAGGAGTATATCAACCACCAATATGCTGAAGCCAACACTGGGTTGTCTCAGAGTGTGGACCTTGGGACTTGGCAAAACTGGTATCCTAATACTTTGTATTCATAGGTTGATGCCCAGTGTCTGTGATCCAAGAAAGAATCTAGCAAAATGATCCTATAGGCAAAGCAGATAAGGGGATGTAAGAATGTTTGTAGTACTGATGAGAAGTTGGCATTGCAAGTATCTCTCTAGCTCGGGTAACAGACCCAGGGTTCTGCTCTTCCCCTGCTATTGAATGCATTCCGTGCATCACAGAGACTTAGTCCAAAAATAATCTTTTATCTCCACAGTAAGAGTTGAAAGTTTATTCCAATTTTTGCCTGGGACTCCTTCTGAGTTTTCTTTGAAAGAGGTGAACAACAAAATCATTTACTAATCATCAAGACATGTAGGTTTAACATAATTACCTACTTAGAAAACAAAAAGTCCTGTCAAATGCCTAAGATCCAGGGGATGCCAATCCACAGACAGCAATATGTTTCTATAACTTCATCATGTAACACTAAACTTTGTTTGTTTTTGATTTGGACACGCACAAACAACACTGAACAACATTCCATCTACTAACATTTCATTAAAACGACTTGTTAAACCAGCAATAATTTCTGGTGGATTCTATATATCTACTTTCTGGAATCTATTTCAAATTCAAAGCAGATAAATAATGAAAAAACAAAGAATTTAGGATGAGCATGTGATAACAGTATGTTTTAGATTCTAGATTTTTAAGGGCTCCTCAATTAGTATAGCATACAAAAATACACTCAACCCACATGCTTTACAGACAGAAATTACAACTTTGCTTGAAGGACACTGTTTTAGCATTCATTAGAAAGGCTGACTTAAACTACGTGCTTATGGGAAGGGAGAACCATCATCTGGTCTTTAACTACGGCTTATGCCAAGGTACAGTAATGAGCACTCCTAACACAGACCAAACTTTCCATCCTGCCTCCGTTTGTTCTCCAAAAAAACTACAGAATGCTTTTACAAGTAATGAGCCTGAATTTAATGTAGTTTTCTGAAATCATCTACCCTGATGCATTACTATCTCTACTAAATTTACATTTACAGCTTTCTTACATATGTACTTCTATCATCTTGCTAAGTTCCACCAAAGTCTAACCCAAAATCACAGCAGTGTTGTCTCTCTCATGCTCTGACTCATTCTATTTTGTTTTGTAATTTGCTTGTTTTTAAGTACTTTCTAATCTAGGGTAGCTATTTCCAACATTTGAATATAGTTCCTCTGGGCATTGTAATGGCACTTTGATTTCTCTCAGGTTTGAGGCCCACATGCAAGCCCCCAGCCCAGCTCACTTAGGTGCTCAAGAGATGAGAGCGATGCTGGAAACTAGCTGTGCCAAAGAACAGCCTAGGGCATTGGAAACTGTTCTGTAGGAAAGACATTACAAAAATTTGGTCCATGCTGGTTGGAGGAACCAAGCAGAGCAATAGCAAGGGGCTTTCTTTGTTATTTGCCTAAGCATTTACCAGTCAGCAAGATTTTTCCAGCTATTACACTGACTTCAAGAAAAGCCATGAAGGGGAATGAAATGGCTCTGTAAATTTGGTGCTGGAAAGTGATTGCTTGAGGCTGACGACATGTCAGAGAACCGAAGGAGCATGCTGCCATATTGTTCCTTGATGAACACAGAAACCACAGCCAAGTTCTAGATCAGAATGGAATTTTATGTCTGCCTACCATCTCTTCAGCACAAACAGCCTTCTCGTTCAGACAATAGTAAGCCAGTTAAAGATTTTAAAAGAAATAAAAGAAAAAAGGCAGTGGCAGGTCTTCTTTCACAAAAAGTTCATGCACAAGACTTTTGAGCACTCTCCTATACTAAAGTAACTTCTCACAGATAACTCCTTCCAAATACAATTTAACTAAGCATTCAGCTTTTAATTTTTCCAACATTGGCATCTGCTGCACGTGAAGCTAAGGAGACCAGACTGACCACAAATCAATTTATTAAGCATTTCTGGCTTACATAAAGCAATTGCATATCCTCCTTCATCCCTACTGACAAAAAGTCTGCATTCAGCTATGTTTCCTTTAATTTTCCTTGCACTGCATATGTTACTGGAAGGATAATGCCATCACACATTTTGCTATCACCATTTTGGCATGCGGGCATCACAGTGATCTAGAAAAAAGTTTGAGAGAGAAAGTTTTGAAGGGCTCCAAAACCCAGTTCACAGCAACACTTCTCTTATCAGTGATAAGAGAATCTTATGCATCTCATAGGAAGAATGTCAGAGTGACATACTCACATAAAGAGTGTTTGGATGACGGTACAAGACTGGATCGGAATTCAAACTCTGGACACAGTATGGAAAACAAGTTACTTAAGTAAATGAACATCATCTCTGTCTGGTTCTGTATACAGAATACAGTTTGGGGTTTTTTTCTTCACATGCCATGTACTTGAGCAAACCTCTTGCTTAAAACAGACTTTTCCTGAACATTCCTAAAGCAGCAGCAGAAAGCATAGATTGGGCAAAGCATTACACAGATATAAGTTTTAAAATTTGGACCCTGTTCAGCTACCCAGCATAAGGCACGACCATTGAGTGGAAAGTTTTCTTGTAGTTGACAAAATGGCCTGTCTGAACTACTGCACTCAGACTCCTATGTACGAAATGTACGCTATTTTTATTGGTTTATCCAGTAGATTGCTAGCAAGATGGCTTATTTTGCTTGTGGCCACTGCACTACCCCACCCAATACGAAAATGTTCAAAACTAATAAAAATGCTGGATTCTCAAGTACCACACAGTTACACCTCTCTAGCTCTTCTGGTTTCATTGTAGCTATATTCCTCCAGAAATTAAAAACCTACTGTGCCAACTAACAGTGCATAAATATGAGATTTTCATCTTTCCAATGCTGTTGACTCCTTGACATCCATAAAAAAAAAAAAAAAAAAAAAAAAAAAAAAAAAAAAAAAAAAAAAAAAAAAAAAAAAAAAAAAAAAAGTCTCATTGCAAAGAATCATCACTGAGCACCAGAGGAGCAGAAACAAGACTCATTCCTGCCTCTCTCCTGTACATGAGCTGAAATTTGAATGTCTGAATATCCAACTTCTCTGCTCTGAACGATTGTTTCTGGGTTTCATGAAAAGCCACTACTGTACAGAATGCTTTTATTTCTCTGATACACCCTACTGGTGTGGTAATTCCTACAGTAACTTAATTTAGCAAGCACAAATGAATCATTACTAGGTAATCCAAAACATAGTCTTGCATCTGGCCTCCCATCCCTTGTGGCAGCAGTTCAGTCCATGCCTAGCCCGTTAAGTCCCCTCACAGGACAAGAGAGGTGGAGGGCTGTTCATTTCCCACTAGCATAAAAATGTATTGGGCTTTTTCAGGCTCTCCCTCTAAGCATAATATCTAACCTAGTTATAACCGGGCATGATCCCAGTAGCTTATTTTATTGTTCAGTCTTGAGTTTGTACCACAACAGAGCAATTGCCCATTGTTAAGACCTGAGTGTGAAAATTCTCAAAGATGAGATTTCAAAGCAGCTTGACATGGATACAACAGACTTTGGGCACAATTTCAGCATTTTTCAGTGTACAGCCCAGCATGGAGTATATGCACATAGAAGACTGAAGTATTCAAAACACAAGGAACTGCTGAGGTTAAATAAATCCTTTCAATCAATCCTTAAAGCTATTTGCATGCATCTTTTGAAGCTTTCCCTCTTCCATATTCCTTCACTTATTTCCTTAAATTTTTACTAATCATTTTTATGACTTTGGCATTTTGCCCTGAAATCTTCCTCTAAGCAAATGCTAATAGTTAACATTTGCAGCAAGTATGTACATGTAAGTTACATGCAAAAACTAAACCTCCAATTTGAACTCTGCCTACTCTAAATACTTATTTCTGCTATCAAGGCTTCCACTAAGGCTGAAAATAGTACCCAAGTGCAGAATTTTTGGTGCAACTTTTACAATACATATTTCTTCAAAATGTTCTTTCCAAGGTCATTCATAAAATGGTATCAAACTTCAGTATCTTAATAAAATCTGTTTGAGCAGGTGCTGTGACAGATTGATTCAATTTTTGTTAGTAGTTACAGCACAATTACTGTTAGACATAGCAGAAAAGCACTATACTAACAATTTTACTTAATTTATTCATTCATTAGATTAAAGAATTAAAAATGTGATCATATTTTAAGTTTTCAATTTAAAATATGACTGTGATGACTAAACTCTACAAATAGCTACTTGCGGGTATTTATAAAGCTAACGGCCATATTTTTTTTTCTTACATAAGTAGAGTCATAAACAAAAATACTATTTCACATAGCTGCATTTATATCAGCTAAGGCAATTTAATAACCTAGCAAACAAAGCAGTAGGCAAAATCTCAAGTTTTTTCCCTGAAAAGGTAAAGAAAGAGATCTATTTCAGTAACCAGTAGTGAAGTACATGCTAAGTGTCTCTCATCCTAGAAAAAGAAAACTTGTAGACCTACCATGTCAAGTAACCTACTAAACATCAGTTTACCTGTGAGGCACACACACTGTGCTTTGGCCAAAAGCTGGCTGCTTTCTTCATTCTTATAAAGACATTCTAAAAAGCTGGATCCCACCTCCAGCAGATTTCCACCTTTCAGTTCAAAAGTAGAAGGCCCATTGATCTGCCTGACATCAGTCAGGCAAATCCAGCCTTGAATTCAGCAAAATGAGTGGAAATAGCACCCATCCCCCTGCCAAGTTTACGCAAAGCCACTGCTCAAATTTCTATCATGCTCTGAGTCATGCAGCAGACATTTGCCACAGAGCATTGAATAGACACTAAAGTAGACAGATAGCCTATTTGCATTTTCACTGAGCACAGATTTTCTTTGCAAAATGCTAGCGGAAGACAAAGCAAGGTGCAGATCCTTGGCTTCTGTGCAGCATGAACTGAAAAGAACTGTACGTCTTCTCAGTTAATGCCTTCATTTGTTTTGCTGCTCTGCCAAGACAGTTGGCATTTCTGCCAGTTCATTTTCTAACTATATGTTTTCCTGAGCCCTCATATCTTTGCGATTGCACAACTTCATCTTCAAGAATGGAAAATACTTGCAGCAGAGCCAATTGTCCTCCATGCAGGCAATCCAGCCACAAGGGACGTAAAGCATTACATGAAGGTAACGCTTATCATGCTGCCCAGAGTTTCCTCTGTCAGGAACAGATATGTTTTCCCTCTCTGCACAACGACCACATACGATGCCCCATCCACAAAATAACTTATCTGAGCATTCCCAGGCAGGTCCTGCACATACAAGGCTAAGGTCACACTGTTATAAAGATTATTTTAATGATTCTTCCTCTTCTGGCCTGATGCTACAAAAGAGATATTACAACTCTTAACCTCTCAGGCTTCCTGGGCTTCAGAAGAGACTGTATACTGAAATTGTCTACTCTTTAATTATGAAGGTCATAAAGACAACAGCTTTAAAACAAGCACTTATCTTTAAAATACACCTTTCAAAAGAGGTCCCTGTTTTTAAAATAAACAAAATTGTTGGCCACACCATCAGAAAATACATTTGTCTGTATTGAAAACTTAACAGACAACATTTGCAGAATCTTAGCCCCTATTGTAGGCTAGTCTTTAGACCAGTATACTTAAGGATTGTGAGGATAATCAAAGGCAGACTAGAGTTACTAAATATAGCACTGTGAAAAAAGGTACCCCAGATCAGTCATGAAATGGAGTTCAGCTGCACTGCACAAAATCTTGAAAGCAGAACTGAGTGCAGACCAAAGCAGCTGGACTTTCGATGGAATACAGCCAGGTGGATATTGAAAACAAAACAACTATAATGGATAAATTGCATCCAAGGTAGCACTGAAATTTCATGTAAGCCCAATAAAGAATTAATTCCAATGCAGCACAGATTTCAGAAAAGGCTCAAGTAATGAAATCAGTGGGCCAAATTAATCCCTGGATTATTCCCCTGAAATCAAGTGAACTAGGTAAGAGTTTTGTCTATTTTGTTATTTCTAAACGGAATCAGTACCAGCTGAAGCTGTACAACATACCTGATAAAACAAAAACAAAAAAAAAACAAAACAAAAAAAAAAAAAAAAAACCTCTCTAATAGGATTTCTGTGGAAGAAAAAATGCCTGTCCAAAGTGATACGTTAAAGGGTGCCCCTTAGCATCCTCAGCCCTACTTACAGAGTAGAAGCACATATTTAGGTATGACTTCAATACACAGATCCCTTTGCTGTTGAAAATAAAATTTTGAAAACTAAGTTCATGTTAAAGTAGATGCAACTGTGAAGTACTGTCTTTAAAGTGAAATAAATTCTGAATTAATAGGCCAATTTCTGACCTCAGCAGCAGCAAAAGTGAGTCAAAACTCAAAGACAGCTGAGTCTCCTACCATCATGGTACCCAAGGTCAGGAACACTGAATGGCACTTTACAATTAACAATTTCTTGACTAACAGTCAAGAGAGGTTCATTTAGTTCAAGATAGACGTAAAGGCCTTTTCTATTAGTTTTACATAAAATGTATTAGTGTATATTAAATGGATTTGAATTCACTACTCTTTAGGTCTATCTGTCTTTCAACATATCAGCATCACCAGATGCGAAGTACAAAACATAAATGACAGCAAAAGCAATAAACAAATTTCCTACAGTCAGACATAAAACAATGGCCTTTACAGACCACTAGGCCATTTACCCCAGAGAATTTCTATACAATCACTCTTTGATTCTCACCTTTCAATATTAAAAGAATGGTTTGAAAATACTTTACTACTCAATTTCCAGAGAGTAACTGGATAGAAATAGACAATTTCATGTTTATTAAATGATGTTATCATTAATGTATTTTTTAATATTATGGCAAATAAACATAATACCATCACACTAACTAGCAAATCATTTAAGTGGACATATTCAGCACAGGATTTATCCTATAATTACAGACAGAGGAAAAGAATAAGTAATCTTGATTGTTAATTTAATTACCAATACACTGATTAAAATACGCATTGATCTGACGAGACCAAAGCTGAATATAACAGACCCCATTCCCTCCCCAAATGAGCCAGTTCTATGATGCAACACAAAGAATACACAATGATAAAAATACTTTAATCGATAAATGACGAAAAAAATTTAATATATATTTGATATGCTCAATTATCAAAATTTATTGTCTGTAATATGAATTACAAGTTAATTATAACTTGTCAATAGTTACGTGCTACTTTTAAGTATACTTAACATATTTTTATTATGTATTAACAATTATTGCAGAAACATCTTTTCACATTAGGAGCATAAGCAGTTTTGGCAAAACGAGAAGAAATTTTACTGTCTGACAACATGACATATCAAAGAATATTGCCAAGAAGAGTTAAAAATTTTCAAGTTGTTCATCTGGTATATTTCATGAGCCTCACACCCATTTCCCTCCTTAATTAATGAGAATGCCTCCCTTAAAAAAAAACAACCCCAGGTGAATGCTCTTATTTAAATATATATGTAAATAAATATAACACCACCACAAAAGCTATAGCATGAATAGATCAACAGGATCCTCTCAGAAGCTCATTTCAAATGGCAAATTTTGTGCCTACATAAACTACTAAGCAGAAAGAGGAAAAAAGTCTGAAATGCTTAAATACTTAGTTAAATACTGATCTTCCTAGAGAGATGTTATGAAAATTTGTTATAAAGCAAGGTTTTTATTTATTCATCCTTCCTTCACTTGAAGGATATATTATTACTTTATGGTAAGTGCTCGAAAGACATCTAGAGGCCAAAGCTGGCAGTGTGGTGACAAATGAGAGGACAGAGCTGGCTACTAATCTGAGCCAAGTTTAACTGAACTTGTTTAGATGTCCAAAGAAGAAAGAGCTGCCTCCCTTCACACTCTGTTTGCGAAGATTACTGTTCACACAGGAGCGTGAGCAGAAAGGAGAATGTGTTTATCAGTGGCTTCAGTGTAAAATTTAGGGTCTTAGACCACCATTTCAAATAAATTTAAACTAAAAATTTAATTAAGTTCCATGGTTCCAGAGAAATTTAAACTAAACGTGCTGTCATAAACTCACCCACCAATTTTCTCCCATCATACGATCCTACTCTCTCGCACTGTATTTTATTTGCTCTTATAGCATGGTAACTAATGAGAACTGAACCAGACAAAACTACCCATATGCATTTTATACACATAGTTTTCCTTCAGGATATCTTCCCAAACCCCTTGTAACACGCTTGGAGAAGAACCACTACTGATGCAAGAGAGGGATCATGAATGCACTCTCTTGGAAAGGAAGACAGACCGACCTTATCACCACTGACTTGGACCAGCTTGGATCTCAGGGCGCCCTCACCCTTTTTACCCAGAAAAAAACAGAAGAGATGATGTGTAAAATCTGGCTAACATTTATAGTGTTGTGTCAAGTTCTAGGCTCCCGGTACAAGAACAATAAGGATGTGTTGGAGCAGGTTTAGTAACCATTCAAAAAGATGACTGGAGCACCTGACATGCAAGGAGAGGCTGACAGAGCTGGGGCTGTTCAGCCTGGAGAAGAGAAACTTTGGGAGGGAGAGAGAGAGGGAGACTTATCACTGTGTATAATACCTGATGGGAGAGTCAGAGTCTTCTCGGGAGCATCCAGTGAAAAAACAAGAGGCAATGACCATAAACTGAATTAAGGGAAATTCTATTTAAA
>VZSV01000003.1:10248815-10270289 GCA_013398735.1 Nothocercus julius
AAAAAAAAAAAAAAAAAAAAAAAAAAAAGAGTATTTCAGGAGTCAAGAATAGATTTTCACATTTACCACAACAGTCATTGCTCCAGAGTTCATGCATTACACAAAAGATTTGGATAAATGAGGAATATTTTAGAATGTCTTCTTGGATAGAACATGCACATTATTATGCAAAAGAACATAACATGGGACAATCTTTAATGCATCACTTAAAATCAGTATTAGTTGAATACATACTCTAATTTTTCTTCAGGTTATTTTGATGGTATTTTTGATGCAAGGCTGTAATTAGTGGTCTACTGGGTAATTATTTTATGCATTTGCTACAGCAATATTGAGAACTCTACATTTCTGGCCAGCCCCAAGATAAACACCAAATGTACATAACACAAAGGAGTGAATGATTTTCAAAACATGAACAAGTGTATGCCATTTTTTCATTCATCATGAGGATTTTTTGTTCATATAGTCTCACAGAAAACATAGAAAATACACCTCCAGGAGCATTCAAAACTAACAACGCATACATATTCTAGTGGTGAAAAAAAAAAAAAAAATCATTAAATGCTAGTTTTAAATCTTTTATTTATCCTGCTGCTTTGCAATATCTTCAGTTTATCCTCAGTTTCATGATGGAGTTACCTACAACTTTGCCAATGAGTCATAGCGTTTAGACAGGAAAAAAAAAAAAAAAAAGCCATGATGCCTGTGTATACTGTGCATACACCTGTATCTCTAGTTCTGTACCTTACTCCCATCATTTCTTCACCCTACAATTTTAAAATCTGTTGACCAGGATCAACAAAATCTGACTAGAGTACAGGTATTCCAAATATATAATTCCTATGTTTCTGTGGAAAAAAAATTCTGAGAAGAAACATTTTATAAGTTGCCTGATCCTGAAAAGCTCTCTCTCTTTATATATAGCTATGCATATATATATATCTCAAACATATTTTACAGGAAATACTGTAGGGACCTTTTGTCACACTTAAAGAAAAAAATAAAAATAAAGCCCACAGTTTCTTAAAAGTCAAATGAGTCACAGAAGCAAAAATCTGTAGAAATACAGCATTCACAAGCGCTAGTTCAACAAGAACCTCATGAACTTCAACTGGGAGGGCTAAATCTAGGGTATAATTCTCCATTGCATATCAGACTGCATCAGCAGCAGCAGAGCCAGCAGCCAGGGGAAGGGATTATTTAGTCCTGCTTGGCATGGCTCAGGCTGGGTCTGGAAAACCAGGTCCTGCTTTAGGCCTTCCCAGGAGGGAAGCTCCCAGGGTGCCAGCAGGCAAAGGACGCTCAGGGGAGGCTGAGGGAGCTGCATTGCTTGGGCATGAGGAGGAGAAGGCTCAAGGATACAAGGGGCAGACTTCAGTCTTCCATGACCTATTGGGTGTGTCTAGAGAAGACAGGGCCAGTGTGCATCTCCAAGACACACAGCAAAAGGTCAAGAAGCTGCAATCAGAAGGTGCAGAAAGGGATAAACAGTTTGCGTAAAGGGAAAAATTCTTCACAAAGAGCATGCTCTGGCAGGGAAACAGTTCTTCTGGGACTGAGAGTTGCAGGCTAGGGTCACTAGGGTGTCTGTATGCATGTCTTAACCTCTTACCCCTTACAGTTGATCTGATCTTTATGACAGTTTTACCTGAATGGTTTCCTTCTCTCCTAGGGCACACGATCTTTCTCTCATATGAATAGCAACCAGGCTCTCGTAGCTTGCTGGGACAGCAACCACCAGGCAAAGTGCTCCAGGACACAAGCAGGGAAGAACAAGTAATCCAGAAGTGCAGCCTAGGATTGCAACTGCTGGTTCAGACGGCACTGCCTCAGCTTTGGCAGGGGGACACCGCAGCTAGGCTTTACTGCGCGGCACAGTAGCCACAAGACATGGGTGGAAGAAGTTCTGCCAGGAAGCTTTATAATGAAAGTGCAAGAAGATTTTAGAAAATTACTACTATACTCTGTAAAACAAAGTAGAACAAAACTGTGACTCAGTGTTTGAATAGAATGATTCAACTCACAGCTATTTTAAAGCCATTTTAGGTCGTAAGATATAAGAAGGGCAAGACATATGTGGATCTATTGTCCTCTTTCAAAGCAGGGACGAAAAAGTGAGAGGTGAAGAACCAGTCAGTCAGTCAACCCCAGCATCTTTCTCCCACTGCCACCACCTCCTTCATGGAGACATGGCATAGCTCTGTTCCTCCACTGTTGCACTGATATATAAAACAGCATTATAAAACAGCATTTGCCTTTAAAATGAGGCAGTTATAACAGCAGAAATTTGGGGGAGAACTGAGAGAAATGCAGAAAAAAATGACAGAATATAATGATCTGTGAAGTCTGTGGAGAATAAGATTTGTTTTTACAATATTCAAGTATAATTAACTCTTGAGGACGAGATAGGAAATGACTGCCACTTTCTGTCATGTGAATGAATACAATACTGTTAAAATCTTTTAAAATTCAACAGCTTGTAGAAGGAAGTCTTTATTTAAAGTTGCACTTGAACAATTGTTAGTTTCCATACCATTTCTAAGCAGCATTCTGAGGAGATTTCAGGATTATTTTAAGCTATTTGATGGTCGTCTGAAACAGCAAGGCTTGTGCTGGAATGCTCTTTTCATGCTTGGTGAAGCCTGAAAGACCTAGGCTTTTCTGTCAACTGCTGGAAGGCAGTTCTATATAACCTTTAATACTTTGGACAGAGTGAGAAGATGAAGGAATAAACTTCTTCTTTCTTTCCTATCACAACTTTAAAAAAAAAAAGAAGAAAAAAGTAATCTCTAACATTTTCACAGATCAATTCCACAATTTATTTCTTTTAATAACACATTCTGTGAGACTGGAGATTAAGAGGGGCCTAAAAAGCCTGATATGCTCACAGGACTATTTGAACGATAAAGAGGCTTTTTTTTTTTTTTTTCAGCTCCAGTTCACTGACAAGTGCCTCGGTATAGGCAGGGCTGGAGAGTGGAAGTTGTTGTCACCTGACAGGCACAGGCCTCTGAAACGATGGTTGTGCACCAGTTTCTAGTGTTTTCTCTGTAACAGAGCTCACAGTTCTCAGAACTCATTGGAAAAATAACCTTGTTTTTAATTTGCAAATGGGGGAAGTGAAGGCTAATCAACTGTGCTAAGAATTGGTTGCAACCCCGGGAGCAGAATGCAGCTTCTACTTGTAATATACGACCAATTTGCCTTCTTCACATCTAATTACCCTTAATCTGTATAAATAGTTTTATATAGGTTCTTTGAACAATGGAGAGATGCTGCTACTTTTTTTTTTTTTTTTTTTTTTTTTTTTTTTTTCCCCCCCCCCCTCCCCTCAGCATGAGTGATAATTGAAAGCCTAGCCTGGGTGTTTGGGTTTTGTGTTTTCTTTAGATTACATTGTAAATTGAAGGCATCCATACTAGAGAAGAGCATAACAAAATATAAAACTAGAAAGTACAAACACTGAATTGGATCATATTGCTCTTGAATAACAACCCAGGTGTTTAAAAAGGCAAAGTATAAATGCAGAATAATATACTCCAGGGTAATAGAATTTTTCTTCCAGTAGTTAAACTGATTTAAAAAGTAGTGTTTGCATTTATTGCATCTGTCACAGCTATGTATATTCACATAGCCTTTTTAATATTATTTAGATCCCATAGTCAGAGGAATCCATGTGGGAAATATCACTGTAAAAATCAAAAAAAATCCCTAATCCCTGGATTATTTAACAAAAGTCTATAAATGACTACATTTGCTATTACAAAAAAACAACAAAACAAGACTAAAAGGATGTTATTCCTGTTAATATTAAGTAGGGGAAGTTGAAATAACCTGTACAGTACTTACAGACGAAGATCCTGCTGTTATCCAGAAGCTGATGAATCACTAATGTTAGCTGACTGCTTTTAAGAATCATCGCTAGCTTATTTTAAACAGAAGTATTTGGTTTCTTAAAGTCATGCTAATAACCATGAATGGGAAGATTGCCAAATCAGATAGGACAGGATTGTTAAAACAGCACATTAACATAGCTGACTATTTTCAACACTTCTTCTAGTTTAGCCTGACATGATACTGTCCAAGTCTTTGTTTTCTCGAACTACCTTATGTGGACTTTTAACAGTCTCCATATGATCATTTTGAGCAGAATGCTTTGTGTGTAGACTTATGGTGACTAATACACTGCTAAGTATTTATGTCCTGACACAGTCTGATATGAAACTATCTATAGAGCAGAATCAAATATAATCAAAGTTGTCATGCTTCGTGCACCATAGTTTAGCAAGGAGAATTCTGTTTTTCTAAAAAGTGAAGGGAAGCATGATATATACACTCCATCTGCAAAGTTCATCCTGGCCTGGATCATCAGGTGTTCTGCAGTAATAATATTCAAAGGGGAAAACAGAGTTTTAAGATGGGTGGATAATTTGATAAGAATATTTTTGAAAGTTGGATGAGAAAAGGAATGTCAGATGAAATAACACACTGAAAGCTATGAAGGGCCAGCATCAACAAGAACTACTCTGGGCAGTACCACCTATACGGGAAAGCAGTAGGAAAGCTTTTTAGTCAGTAAAATCATGAAAAAAAGTGCAACCGGAAAACTCCAAGGGGAATGAGGAACAGTTAGTAAAAACCCAGAGGAACATTCCTAAAGAAATAGGACATCACACAATTTTAGACGTCTCTAGTTGAGCAAAGAAATATAAGCTTCCTGAAATGCTGAGAAATTTTGCTGTGTAACGAAGTTCCTGCTGATTTCACTGGAGCTGAGAATCAAATAAATTAAAATGCCAACAACAGCATGGACTGCTAATTCTTTTCTCAATCTCCCCTTGCAGGTGAACCAAGAATGGCTCCCTGTCCTTCGTGTGAGCTAACCAAAGCCCTGGCCTTCCCACTAAGCAGAGTCTTCGCTTAGACAAGTGAAAAACACGAAAAATTAAAGGTAGACATTGAATGTTGTGTCTTTGTGACCAGCAAGGAATATTACCTACATGCTCCTAGTGAATGAATTCTCATAGGCTTAAATAAGCAAGATTCCATAATGAATAAACATTACCAGAAAAGCTATTGGCCTGGATAACTTTCCTAGTGAACAAGCTTTTTAAAAAAATACAGAAGATATGGACTTGTCTGCTGCTTCTCTAGATGGGAAGCATACTAATCTCTCTTTTCACCTCTCCATTCCAAATATCTTAGAGAGCTTCCTTCCTCCAGGAATATGTTTTTTTTTCCAGTCTTATCAGAATAGATCTATAGTGCATCACTTGAAGATTTAATCAAACAGATTTTTTTATTCAACTATCTTTATCCTTAGATAGGTTATCTGAAATGACTCTGCTGTCTGCATCACTATCATTGAAAACCTGAGTTATTCCACATTAAAAGCAAGAACTATCTGTGAAAAATCCTAACACACTTTGCAATCTTTTTCCTTTGCATTTCAATATTGCGTTGCATAAGGAAACATTTTTAAAAAGATCTTTTGATCATTTATTTAACTTAATGTAATATATTAATGATTATTTACTTTTTTACAGGTGAGTTTATCAAGTATTTTTAAAACATTTTTACATGCCTTTAGTTAGGCAGAAGAGAGGCTAAACTAGTGATTTGTAAAACCATTTCGGGTAATTTGCTTGATTGTGTTTTTCTGATGGGTGGATCTATAAAAGATTGCATTCTTATGGCGGAACATTAAAAAGTAATTTTTATAAATCATCATTTCTTTCCCTCATTAGTTTAAATTCTAGAATTCTTTTCTATACAAGAAAATTCTAGTATTTGATTGATATTCTTTTCAGTGTACACCGGCTGTCACTATTCTAAAGATGCATGCTGATGCATTTCTCTTCAGCTACCCCCCATTTTAAGGGGCTCCTACAAAATGAAAGTACTCCTGTTTCTAGTGCCACAAAAACAAATATTGATTTAATGTAATATGTTTTATTCAGTCTGCATTCAGAATAATTTTAAAGTTATTTTATTTTAATTGATCCAAATCCTTATTGCAGTAAGCACAACTTAGTACCGGTTAAGAATGTCCCCAAATATTACAATTTTTGATTATCAAGTATTACTATTAAAAATAGATTTGTGCATACAAAAAGATGCTGTATGAACTAACTCTGTTATTGTCATGCAAGTCACACACAGTTTGCAAGATTCAGGCAATGCCTTTGATGTTCCCTGTTGCCTAGAATGCTTAGGACTATATAAGACCGAACCATAAAAAGCCCTAACATTTGTGAAGAAAGAGAAGAAAAACAGTTGGGATAATCCCATTGGTCATTAAGTTGTTAGAAAATATTCATATTCAAGTCATTTTTTTTTTTTTTTAACTGATTGAGAAGAATGGCAATATGAATTGCAAATAATTGAAGTAAGAAGTGGTGCTGACAGCCCTATAGTAACTGAAATATAAATTCACAAATAACATTAAATTGACTCTACGTATTAATAGGCAGGAGGAAACAAATAACTTTCATAACTCTGATTAAAAAGGAAAGAAAACACTGAAAAATAAGGTTAAAAACAGACAAAAATAATTAAAACGTCTTGTGACAGAGCTGTTGAAGTAGCATTATTTTAATGGGACATATTTCAGCATGATCCTCCTCCTACTAGTTCTAATATTCTAATATCCTTCTAATATTTTGATATGTCATATTGAAATTATTCTGGGTCATTATCAAACAGATTTCAGCACAATCCCTCTGAATAATCGTTTCTCAAAGACAGGTACAAACCACTGCTAGCTGCTACAATTTGCTATTAACTTTGTTTTTCACTAATCTGGCCAAGAATCAGATGCGAGTGGCTGACAGCTGTGATAATACCTTTAACAGAAACCTAGCTAGAATCTCTACTATTGTTCAACTTACTGACCCCAACTTTTTAAATATTCAGTGAAGTAAAAGAAATGGTAACAACCAATTCATTATTTAGTCATAAGAGTTCTCTTCTAGAGCTAATAACGCATGATTCTCTTCTAACTCTTGTGCCTTACGAAGGAAAAACTTAGTTGCCACATTTCTTCCCTTGCTAAGGGCAGCTCCAAAATAGGAGTCCAAAATGCTACTCAGTAGTACCATTTAAATAGTGATGGGCTTGACCATAGGGTTCAGATCAAGAAGAAAATATAAACTTCTCCAATAATTGAAGATATCTGATTTCATTTTTTTCTACCTATAGTAAGAGAAGCCAAGCACATAAGATTTAGAAACTGAAAATATTTGGAAATGTAAAAACATTTAAAGATTAAACTTCAGGCTAGGATGATCTTCCTAGGATGATCTTTCTAGGATGGTGAAGAAGCTGTTACAATGCTTGGCACTACTAGTAATCAAAAAAAATTTGAAATAAAATAAGAGACAAGGAAAATTTGTCCACACCAATTGAAAGTGTCATTCCATTTTACAGCTTCATCCAGGTTTATTAATCCAAATATAAACACTTAAGTTTAAGATCAAATAATCTGAAAACAGAAATAACGTGCATTTCTTGTCTGCTTCGATTTTCCAGTGAGTTATGAAGTTCAGAGTTTTGATGGAGATCTAATTATATGAGGATTAATACATTCTTTACCACACACTCATTATCACCAAATTCTTATACTTTTTTTTTTCCTGAAAAGAGGAATATTTTTCCCCAAAATTTATAGGAATAACAGCAAATGCTTTTATGGAAAATATTCTGACATTACTGATGAAATTCTGCACTTGCTTGTTACAACTTCCTGCAGTATTCTTTTCATCTTGAAATACGTGAGTGTATTTGGAGACTTCAAAGATAAGCATATGTCAGGTCAAAGCTGGAAAGTTTCAAGGATCGTTTTTCAGTCTGTGAAGGCAGAACTATAAATGTGTACATCTCTTGCTACACTTAGCATGGAATGCCATTTTTTTGGTCAAGTGTTTTTTTCTTTCTTTCAGATCATATAGACATTCTAGCATGGACACTTTTAATCATTATCTTCTCCATTATGCAGAGATTACCACTGCATTATAAGACAACATTTATGCTTCTCAGATACTAGAAAGCTGAGCTACAAAGAACAATCCCCAAGGGACTGATTGATTGAAATATCAATATAGTTGATTACTTTATAATTAGATTAAGTAGATATTAGATTTATTGATTTATTTTTTCTTTTCAAGTGTCTAGTATTTGTATTCACAGTATCCTTTCCATTTTAGCATGCAGCATAGTAAGGTGAGAATCACAGAAAAAATTAGGTTGGAAGGGAAGTTTGTTGGTCATACTAGTCAGTCTGTTCTCCAAGTAGGGCTAGCTTCAAAATCGGGTCAGGTTTGTCAGGTGGAGTTTTGATGCACTCTGCCACTAAAGATCCCACAGCTTCTCTGTGCAGGCCTTCCCCTTGCCAGAGCATGCTCTTTGTGAAGAATTTTTCCCTTTACGCAAACTGTTTATCCCTTTCTGCACCTTCTGATTGCAGCTTCTTGACCTTTTGCTGTGTGTCTTGGAGATGCACACTGGCCCTGTCTTCTCTAGACACACCCAATAGGTCATGGAAGACTGAAGTCTGCCCCTTGTATCCTTGAGCCTTCTCTTCCTCATGCCCAAGCAATGCAGCTCCCTCAGCCTCCCCTGAGTGTCTTTTGCCTGCTGGCCACACCGTGAGCTTCCCTCCTTGGAGTCCTTCCAGTTTGTGAACATCCCTCTTGTACTGGATAGGCCTAAAGCAGGACCTGGTTTTCCAGACCCAGACTCAGCTGTGCCAAGCAGAACTAAATAATCCCTTCCCCTGGCTGCTGGCTCTGCTCCTGCTGACACAATGTATGGTATACAGTTGGCTTTCATTCCTACAACCAAACACTACTGATATCCTAGGAGATTTGAAATGCAGTCAATGTTGAATACTACAAGTCTCATGTGTTTGAGATGAAACTGATAAAGAAAGTGGTTACTATAAGACTAGTCTATCAAACAGTCTGTTTTCCATAGTGCACACTTTAAATTTCAATATTCTGCAAGTCAATCATTTGAATGAAAATGAAACATTCGTGTTAGTGGGAAAGAATCAGTCACAAAACCACAGATTCCTAGTGTACTTTTATCTAGCATATTTCAAAAGCTCGTACAAATGCTGAACATAATTTCCTATCTTATTACATATTTATTCTAATGTCATAAGACACACCACCGCTCATACAATGTTCAAACAGCTTGTCCAGATTCAGCATAACAGCAGATGCTATTACTAGTAAGAGATGTACTAACAGCTCTCCAAAGGCCGAAGCTCTCTGTGATCTCAGTAAAAGATATGGGAAACATAGTCAAAGTTTAGTGACACTTCCCTATTAAACTGTACCTAAATTCAAAAATTATGTTATCCTCTGCTATTACCTTGTAAACTCAACAAGTTGATAGTATGAATTTAGTACTATGCACTCCTTTGCATTTGTCTTAAGACACCAGTTGCAAATCAGACAAAAATATGGAAAAGAAACTTAGAGAAAGGCTTGACATCACATAAGAGGTTTGAAGCAAAACCCCATCTGCAGATAGACAACTCAGGATTTCCTTTAAAAAAAATTCTCAAGAACTCTACATCAGTTTACATTCTAAAAACATTCAGGTCTGATGAAAACTTTTGTTTTTAGAAAAAATATTCATACATTCACCAGAAGTGAGCTTTGAACTACAACGTACTGCCTAACTTTCACTGCAATTTATCTATTTGTAAAGATTTCTTATTACTTTTGTTTAGCTTTTCATTTTGTGATGTACAGCTCAGCTATGCCAAGCCAACAACTGAAACTATGAATGTAATCATTACTACCACAGCTCTTATACCTGCTTATATCTGTTTTCCTTCCTCCTTTTTCTCTCATTCACTATATTATGCTAGGATTACACTATTAACGCCATAAGAAAAATTTGGTCTGTTTATAATCATTCTGCTACATAACTGACACACATTTTTACATGGAATACAAAATAAGCAATAGTTAACTTTTTTTATAAAGATTTTGCAGTTTTATTTTTGGGGTTTGGGTTATTTCCGTTTGTTTTGAGGAAGTCTGGCCCAACTATGAGATATTAGAAATATCATTTAGGAAAATTACTAGCAATTACACATGTTGGCAGACACATTGATTTTATATACATACATGTAACATCCCTAAATAAAACATGCCCTTATGCAAATTCTTGACTATTGATAAATGAAATAGATAAGACCAGACCCTGAACTCCATTCCATGAGAACAAAGAAAATCCTCTGAAGACAAAGGAAGTTATATTGATATAAAAACAGGGAAAACAGAAACCATTTCACTCCATCTAAAAGATTTGATAAAGAACTACAACAAACTACCGATCGTTCACTAACAAATGACTGCTTACATATCAAGAATGGTTCATAGTTGTGTAGATGCTATGTCATTCTACTCATATTTAATGACATTCTCTTATAAAGCGAAAAACTGGCAGTGCAGACCCTTCTCATTTGTTGCAATGATTACTGTGCAACAAATAGCAAAAAGAACTCCGTGTTGCATTTCATTCTGAATTTGAAAACAATGCACAAAGAATCAGGTGATGCACTATTTATAGCACTAAGAATACTCTGATTCATCCCACATGTCGCCTGTTTTCAGCCTTTTCCCTAAAATAGAATACAGTCCCAGAATAGATGCTACAGCCAGAATTGCAGCATTGCAACACATTAACTCAACTAATATCAAGTGCTCCTGATAAAGGCTTAAGCAGAAAACCTGCAGATTGGCAACAGCAGCCATACTGCCCTATACTGCCCCTGCTACTCCCATCTAGCAAGCAAGTTATACTTGTTACAGCATGACCTGGCACAACCCTCTTCAACAACAGGACCTGTCATTTTAGATAAAGAAACTAAAAGCAGAAGAAAAAATAATTAAAAGAAATAATTGCATTGTCCATATTAGTCCTGTGAAGGCTAGATTAGGTCTGGAGAAGAGTAAATTAAATCAAGTGATTGTTAATTGCAAACACCACATTGCTTTGGGAAGCTGACTTTCTGCAGGCCTAGATAGAGAGTAGCTTGACTAGCCTCTACAGAAATTATGGATGTTGATGCTTGCCTTCCTCAACAGTTATTTCTCTTCCATTACCGTATTCCTACCTTGGAGAATGCCAGGTGATACTTTAAGTTACACTATTTTGAATAAAGTCTGTAACAGGATCAGAGGTAGTAATCAGTTATCCTAGAACTCTATAAAGCTCAACAGGGCTGTGAGAATACGTTTACTCAAAGACTGAGTAAGGCTGGGACAGAGGCATATAAAACACTGATGTTCTATAGGGAGAATCTACAGGCTTTCTGGGACCTTGCTGGGACAAAAGAAAATAAAAATAAAAATAAGAAGATTGAAGTGGCATTGAAATATGAAGTCATATTCATATTTACTGTACAGCCCGAAAAAATGTGCAGGTTAAAATGTTGATCTTAATCTAATGTTATTGATGCTTGCATTTTAATTCTGCTCAGAAAGAAAGAACTCTGATCAGAAAAAGGCTTTGTGCTCTGATATTAACCCTTCTTTAGATAAATCTTGATAATATTCACTATAAGGAATCATAAAACCTTGTCTCCAAAACTGAGCAGTATGACTTGATAAATCATTCACCACTTTTCAGTGAAAAACTGTACACCAGGCACAGCAAGTAAACTAATTTCACTTCCCAAATCTTTATGCTGGCTTTATAATTTAAGTTTCAGGACTCCAACAGGTGCTAGCTAAAGAAAAATATACATCAAATAACGTCCTCCCATTGAAGTCAACAGCAAAATTCCCATCGACTTGCAACCTCATAAGAATTCTAACTAAATACTAATCTTTTATTAAGATTTAAGATCTTAATTTAAGACATTTTATGTAAGCTAAATGTACTGAGCTCATAGGACATTTTGAAGGCAAACAGGCAAAGGAATGAGAACCAAATTCCTAGCAGTCACAGATTTTCCAGTTCCTATAGGTATTTGCCAGTCCATGAAAGGTTAGACTAGTAAGTCTTTTAAAATCCTGCTGCAAAATAATTCAGTTAAATGAGAGATATGACTGCCTACATAGTCTTCATGAATTCTTCAGGAATGGTATCAACAAAATGTTTGGTTTATAGTCAGGCACTATAGTGAAATGTGAACAAGGTGCAACTCTTGCTTTGAATAACTCCATTTCCTGCAAATATGTGAAATGGGGCCATAGCTTCTCTGAATGTGACATATCACATTCATAAACATGATTTCACGGACAAAGAGGTATGACAAAATGTTTATTTATCATTCTTTCTTATGAACTAATCCTGCTTGTTAATGGAAGCAACATTTCAGCAGAAAAATTTTTAAGTTATCAGGACTTCCACTGCAGTATTTGATGCTATGGTGATTTACACTACAACAAAATCCAGGCACAGGCTTCTGTCCACTGCAAACATTTCAGCAAGGAGGTTAATTCGCTTTTTTATTGCATTATGTTTAACATAGATGGCTCTACATTATGAGGAAGGAAACCATTATCAGTAAGCACACAAATCTTTTAAATATTCTCTAACTTCATTTTGTTATTTAGTTTTCTTACCTCGGAAGAAAGACTCTATTCAAAAGAAAGGACTGTATGTCTTCAGTACACCAGGGGCAATTATGTTAATTCTCAAGTTAGTTTAGCAAAACATTTCTCTACAGATGCATTTCATTCTCATATTTCACATAATAGCACTAGCTCAGGAGTTATCACCTGCTTGTAAATGAAGGACTTTATTCTTAGCAGCTGGAGCCTGCCTTGTGATTGGAATATGGTTTAAAATGATGTTCTGCACAGTCAAAGTCTAGAGTTATGCTCAGAATAAGAAAATACAAAGCAGAAATTGAAGGGACAATTAATCTCTTATCACACCAGGCTATGTTGTTCTTATTGGTTTCATAAAACTAATATTTTTTGCAGGATTGTAACCAAATTGTATGTCTCAAAGTCATTACTGCTGAAAAGTTTCTAACCATTTATAATCAACTATAAAAGTAGTATAAGCAAAGCATCTACAAATCAACAGCTAGGAGTTCTTCCAGAAGACCAGCAGTCAGAAGTTATAACTGTTAGCAGAGTGAAGTTGTGCACAGGGACTTTCAAGACACATGTATTAAAATACCCTTTTTCCATAACAGAATATAACATAACATTCCATAACAGTCAGAACTGTCTGCTGATACTATCAGGACAAGAGTCTGATTTTCTTAAAATCTGAATCTGAGTTTTCATTTCAACCATAATGAGAAATGACATGAAAGGGATGCTGTTCCAACACACTATTATGCTACCACACATACAGATTTTCTTCCTAATATATTAGCAATGCCAAACAAAAAACTTATTGCATTTGACTTCTTGGTGCAGAGCTCCACAGTTTCATACAGCTATCTGCTCTAAGCACAAAGATCACTTCTGCATCACTGAATGCTCTGTAGACCGAGTACTTCATTTTGAAATATTCTACACGATTTTTTTTTTTTGTGAGACTGCAAGTGCGAGAAGATGTAAAGCAATTAAAAACATATCAGCAGCTGTGAGCTCACCCTTGCCACCTGAAAGACCATGAAGTTATGGCGTGTGGAAACCTCACTGCAGTCTTCAGTAACAGTTAAAAGAAAACAAAACAAAACCCCACCAGATATTTGACATTATTAAGACAGTAATAGGAAACCAAACATAGATTAGACTGATAATTTTTGTAGTAAAAATACTTATATCCAGACAAAAACTCGCACTCCTTTGGTAATGACCATTGTTTCTCATTCTCCTCAAAGACCTTGGCTTGCTCTTCATAGGAGGTTCCTCACACCACCATGCTGGTCCCTGAAACCTTCTCATCCTGAGCAAGCCCTGGACCCTCAGCCTCTCTTCACAAACAAGTAGTCCAACCTCACATGTGTTTTTATGGTCCTCCAATTAACTCATGTTTATCAGCAACTTTATTATCATAACAGGGGAAGAGGTCAAATAAAGATGGTAGGAATCAGGTTCAGAAAAGGCATGAATAGGAGTCTCCATACAGCAGCTAGCTGAGCTGGGGAACTCTTTCCAAGGCTTTTACAGATGTTAAAAGTTTATGGATGTTAAAGAGAGACTTGGGATGTCTGTTGCAGAAGAACCTACTACTGAAGCTACCAAAAAATCCCACAAACACATAAACCACATTTACCTCAGGCTAAATTAACCCTTTGGCTAAATGAGCCCGATACAGCTATTTGTTTATACACTAACTCTCTTTTAATTGACTTTCAGCTTCTGGTAACACAAACCCCACCATTTGCTGGAACTGTAGATTCATTTTTTCTGCTCTGATTTTCTCCCTATTAGTTCTACATATTGATAGCCCATCTCTCTACCTATAGCTTGTTTATGCAGTGCATGTCAAAGTTCTTCACAGTTTTAAACATCCTATCTCCCTCTGAGTAGAGACCCAAAATACCAGCTCTTCTCCTCTATCCAACATTAAAATAGATAGGCAAGTTAGTAGGCAAGTTAGGATTTGTCAAAAACACCATCAAGGCTCACAAAGCATTAAAAATAACAGTTCTGTTGGGCAAGAAATCTTTCATGAATGCTAGTCCTCATGTTGTTAGGAAAGCTGAATTTAGTACCCTTGAAAACTACAGATTAATGTTACTTGCTACATTCAAAGCACTCTTAAAGTCTTCCACAAGGGCCTCCACCAGTGCACTTCATGACTACCTACAACCAATATATCATTCGTTACTAAACCTCTCACGATCATATTTTACCGGTCATTAGATACTACCCACATGTCCTGCTTCATACTACACATCAGCTGGCTCCAAAGTCCAAAACGGACTTCAGACTTTTAAGACACTTCCCTTCCAAAACATGAGGAAGGGAGGGAGCAAAAATGAATGCCCCAGGACAACCCCGCGAAATTCAAGACCACAATTCTCAGAAAAAGATGGCTGTTCATATGGCTCAGCAACCACAAACAGACCTTGAGATTAAAACCTCCTCCCTTCTGTCCTCCCCACAGTATATTTCATTTTTGTCAACAGCAATTCCAAAAGTTGCTGTCCCAAGATTTGCTTCAAAGATAGGAACATGCTGAACTGTTGTGAAAAGGGAAGTTCAAAGGTGAAGAGGAAAGAAAGGAACAAAACAACTCTGACCAGAGCCAAAAGCTATTAAGTGTCTGCATAACCTGTTTTTTATACAGAGTTTTTAAAAAAGATGAATGATTCAAATTGTAAACAGTCAGCCTTCAGTAGACAGTAACATGTGAAATCTGCCAGAGAGAGAAACATATTGTAGAAAATAAACTGTCTTTCCCCAAAGAGAAAGATTTAATTACCTTATATTCACTTAACTGAAAGGCTTTCCAACAGATGCAAGATGGCACAAGAAAGAGCCATGTCTTTGAATTTTACCAAAGACATTGTCAAAAATACCTTTGAACATCTCAGATATATTTTAAGAGCATCAGAAAGAATCTTGTGTTGCATCAGTCATTGCAAAGACCAGCACTACTGAAATGAGTTGCCATTAAAAAGAAAAAAAAACACACTGACATAATTTATGAAAAAGGTATCTTTTTCCTCCAAAATTTGCCATTTAGGGTAGGGAGTAAGTTTTTTTTCCCCAAGGCAAAGATTCTGCAAAGCCTTTAGCTTCGCTGAAGAGACTTGTCAATATTCACCCCAGGCTCTCTGGAGGCAGCTCCAAGTCTAAACAAAGCTAAATACTTTGAGCAACCTTACAGAAGAGGAAGCAGTTTAGCTGAAAACCTAGTTAATTGTGTAATTTATTTATTACAACCGAAGTCACAGCAAAGGATGAAAGCCATATATTAAGAGCAAACTCCTTATTTCCACAGGTGAATAACCACATTTTATAGAAAGCAGAATCAGATATCTTAAAAAGCAAAGCATGTACATAAATGCATTTATTCTCCTGATAAAAGTTATGCTTTTAGTTTAAATGTACCAGATTAAAAATATTTTTTTTTTTTTTTTTTTTTTTAATAGAATGAAGACAATCTAACATCCTTTTTTCTCCTTTCAGGACACTACTTACCCAAAGCATTAATGACATTGAAAGAGCCTTGCAGGGTGGTATAAAAGCTAAAATATCTGCCCACATCTCTCCACAGCATTAAAAGTTTATACATGTAGGCACTGGTGGAAAACTAGGAGATATCAACACGGCAAAACATAATCAAATACTCTTAATACCATTTATTCCCCTCTTCTTCCACAAGTAATTTCACAACCACCCAAAAATAGGGCCTTAAAGAGAGGGAATCTACATCAGAAAGTAGAAAGAAGAGAAACAAACTTTCTAAGGCAGAAGTGAAGTCCAGGTAGAGTGTATTCACTGCCTGACTACAGAAAACTAAATTAAATTAGCAATCTAAATTCCTTTGCTAGCCAGCAGCCAAAACTCCTATCTCTGAATAACCTTGGAGATTCTCCAGTCAGTGGGAAACACAAGCTATCCGGAGCGGCTGAATAGCACAGCACAGGTACGACTGCAAACCACCCCCTCGGCATCCTAAACGTGGTGGCTGTATCGCGTGCAGCTCTACCTTCGGTACCTAGAAGTTCTGTCTTCAGTACTTCTTTATCTGTTCACAAGAACCATAAACAAAATTCAAGTTTAAGATATAACTGCAGTAACTAGCTCTCAGAAATAGCAGCTGCTTGTCAGCTTGCCAAGTTAAACCGCGTTTATCAGCCTGTAAAGTATGTATCTAGAAAGCCTGTCTGTGAATCCAGTAATGGAAACCCCAAAGAGAAAAACCTCCTCAAATGCATCCTAATTGCAAAAATTCTGCTAATTTTGCTCCATGACCAATTCGAGTCTCCTCTTGTGTTCTTTGCAGTCAATATGCCTTCAGTTTATAGCAGAAATACTTGTTATTAAGTCTTTTAAGTACATAACTTTGTATATCAAGCTATTAAATTTCATCGCATTTCAGTAGCCCAAAAGGCTAATACCATCTTGAAAGACGTTCTTAACCTTCTTTTTATCAGTGACATTTCACAACTGAAATGAATCAGGTCAACTGAACAGCAAAGGAAATGCTTGGCTTACCTCTCACTAGAATCTGCTGCCTCCCTTTTGCATCCTATCAAATGTTCCAGTAAAGCCTAATCAAATCTATTATATTTCCTTTTTGGAAAAAAAAAAAAAAAAAAAAAAAAAAAAAAAAAAAAAAAAAGGGAAGACAGATAGTATCTTAGCCAAAGCAATCTATTGTAAAGCTGTGATATATTTTAATGTTATTTTCTTTTTAACTTCATATTTATTTTCTCTCCTTCAAAACACGTTCAGTGATCTATCAGTCACCATCATCCCCACCCTATATGATAGGAAGCCATTAATGGCTTTTTTGAATTACAACTATTCATGAATGACAAACTTTCAGGAACAACAAATGAAAACCATCACTCAATTTTTTTTTTTTTTTTAATACAAATTGGACAGATCTACTCAACAGACATGAGAAGGAAGCAGATTAGCATAGGAAAGAAGGGTTGTGATTCAGCTTTATTACACACTCTTTTAAATTCATTAAGAATTGATGGTCTCTGAAATTTTATGCAAAAGAATATTCTAATTATTTTTCTATTATTTATTTTTATATTTTCCCTAACCCTACACATTCTTCATAACTTAAAGTTTTCTCATTCAGCTGAAACCCCAAATTGCATTTGCAATGGAAGAATTGACACAAGTACACATTTCTGATTTAAAGATTTTATAGACAATAAAAATGTTTAGATTCAGCTTATTTAAAACAACATATTGTGCTTGTCTTTCCTCTGCTTTGCATATGAGTTCTGGTACATCATAGCATTCTATGCATGCTGCCACTATACATTTCCCTATTTCAGCATGCTTGAATTCAAGCTTTAATTTGAAGTTTCCTGGGTTTACTTCAAACTTGAGATTTTTATAACTACCACTTCTTAGGAATGCAATCCACATTCAAATTAGTAATATATGTTTTCCAACTAATATTGCTTATGCTGGAAGTTTTATATTATTTGTGTATTTTGAAAATTGCATATCTCTATGACAGCAGATTTCTACTCTGGTATGAAACTAAATTTATACTGTTTGAAATACAGTATAAATACTGTTTGAAATACAGTATAAATTTGCTTTCAAGTTGCAATGTAAATTTACCAACAACATGTGTAGCATGCCAGCTATGAGTGATATATTTGAGTAAACAGTTTTAGCCTGTCTAGACCTTAAACTAAGTTAAATAACAAGATACATAGCCTTAGAGTGCGTTTCCTATTCAGTTCAAGGCATAAGCCTCTCTAATAGATTTCATGGCCTTCCTTATAGAAGGCCTTCCTAGTAGAGCCTTCTCTACATTTATAGAGACTCATATTTATAAGACAAAGCAGTACAACTCAAGAATTAACTAAAGTATACTTGTATTAATAAATCACATAATAGTATTAGCATAATAGAAGTACTATATCAAAAGTATATAATCAGCTGCAGTGCCTGCAATATACACAACGTGCACTGAACTCTGCTGTTTGCTGAGTGCTCAAGCCTCAGAAAATTAATTGCCAGAGTCGAACTAAAGTTAAGAGTGTTTCTTCAATAGTTTGAGAACCATGTGTGGTTCGTGAGTTACAAGCTGGCCATTTTTGACACTAATGATAACATCCTGATCCCTTTCACCCCAGCAATGAAAGATGAGAAATTTCATAGACCTGTCTTCAGCCTAGAAAATGATTTATCAAATGCCTTCCACTACTACAGCTTCTCATAGACGGCTGTAATTTTACCAAGTGGATGATTTTGTTTTAATCATTTTTACTAAATATTGCAAGACCACTATAAATTCATGTGACTTAAATTTAGTGTCTTTACTAAAAGATTAACACTTCCAAATTATTTTTCAGTTATTTTATATATATGATTCTTACTAAAAGGAGGAAGAAAGCAAAAACTTTCATTGTATGTCATAAAAAAAAAGCTTATTCCTCCACTTTGAAATTTCACACTAATTAAACAATGAAAAAAAAGAGGAAAAATCACACCTGAACATCTGGTTTCACCTGCACGACATTTGAAGTGTTCTCCTGAATCACTACAAGGCCTCTATTATTTTGAGACTGCGTGTCAGCTTTAATAAAAATTGGTCAAGCATAGAGAATTACAGAATGTGCTTTAATTGGACAGTGACATATCAACAATTCAAGACAAGCAAATGCAGAGCACACAAGGTGTACTCCAAAAATGTATTTCCAAATAACTTTCCTATTTTTTCCTTCATTTGATATTCAAAACTGAAAAATAAATAACTCATCGGGAGGAGGTTAGAATTGTGGTGACAGTATTGTAGTATCTTCATAGGTTTTTTTTGTTTTGTTTTGTTTTTTTCCCCTGCTTTAAATAACAGTGAGATGAGGCCTGAACATACGGGACTATAAATGCCTATTTTGTCCACATTTAAACTCTATGTACCTTTTTTCTCAAGGAGCAAATGTTACTTCAACCATCTTCAAAAAAACTCCCATAAAAAATGCTTTTCATTTATTTTAAGGAATTATCTGAATCCAAATGGTGCTGTTATGCCAGAAGTTACTTTGTCCCATCTAAAAGGATGGAATCACTTCAAACACTGCACATTCCCATCGCCATTTTTCATTCTTCTTTATGCCAGAAGTCTCATTGCTCGTACAAGAATCATTGAACACAAAGTTATTATATTTAATAAGTATAAACTTCTATGGCTGTTATTGTGAAATTTCAACATCATCATGAATGAGGCTTTGTAACTGTTAAGTCCACATACACAACAGTCAAACCTGCTGCTAGACTATCCGTACTTCTTACATCCACTCACAAAAGTCCCTGTATCTCTTAAAGCACAAATTTGTGCTTGAGCTCCAAGTCTCCCAGAAAACTGGATAAGCACTCGGGAGCAGACTCCTGGCAGTACACGCAGTGCTGCACAGACGCAGGACATGGCTGTGACTCAGCGCCTGGGCAAGAACGCCTAATCCTGCTGCATTCACCTGAGAGCCAGGCAATTAACTTGCTAACATGCCATTTCTCACTGTCAGTAAATAAAAGTGCTTGCAAATATTATTTCAAACCCATTGAACCCATATCTTACAATGATGTCGCATTTTTTTCCGCCTAAGGGTTTATTTTAAAGGTTTTGTTTTGTTCTATATCAGCTTGCTTTAGAGAGAGAGGAAGGAGAAGAGATGGTCTGTTAACTGTTTAAGTAGGTTTAAGACATAAGAACATAAAGGATCTAGACACAAATTGCAGAGCTTAAGATGAGTTTGTTACTGCTGTTAATGCAACCGTTGCATACATTAACAAGTTATCTACTGTGAAACTTGCACTTTATCAGTTTAATCCCATAAACAAAAAAAGTGATTTTCACAAAATTTCATCCAACATTAGCAATAACATGCAAGCTTCTAGAAATGAAACTCTTACAAACCTCATAAAACCATTGATGACACAGTTAAGGCTGAGTCTAGATTCTACAAAAACATTATACAGCAAAAAGCTGGGTTCCACTATTTTATACCAGTGGGAGAAATGTCAACTTAAGTCTCAACTCCAACTATCCTCTGGCTTATAAATTTTGTATTATTTAAATTTTGTTGTTTTAGTATAACCAATCTTTTTTTGTAGCTTATTTCATACTTCTGTGCCAACAAGTAATCCCAGTCTTAAAGGTATTTTCTTTTAGAAGAAACTGAAGGTGACCCCCCCCTCCCCGCCATTCCTATCCAGTGCTCTGTTAAGCCATGTCTCTTACCTCAGTTGTTTTTTTACTGCAGACAGACCTTCCTAGATTCTGTTCTGGCACTCTGAACAACTTGCACTTCTTAGTTCCTCATGCACGAGGGAAAAGGTTATAAATTCAGTTTGTAGTTTAAGAGCCTTTATTTATTCCCTGTGCCCATTAACTGACCCAGCTAAACTGAAGTCTTACGTACACGGTCATCACAGGTGACATCTCTGGACATCAACCTAAGAACACTCCTAAAATTTTCAAACACATCCACTAACACTTACGTCCTGTCTATAACTTAGAGGCCAGTCCTCACACCCCTGGTGAAAGGATGCTTGCACTGTTGTTTCTGTGTTGCCGTGGCAATGCCGTGATTTTTGTTTTGTTTCTATAGCACCCAGAAAGAATTCTTACATCAGAAGTAGATTTGTTTTATTTATTTTTCTTTTTTAGTAATACTTGTGTTCTGTGATTACAAATAGCTATATAAGGAAGAATAGGAAGAATACAAAAACATGGTTTTGCTGAGATTTGTGTAAGTTTTTATTAGCTATTCCTCTCAGTTTTAACACTGCCAGTCTTCCCTGCCATCTTCCAACCACAACCCCGCTTTGTGCCAGGGGTCATTTCCTCCCTGCAAACACTGTTTTAATGTGAATGTTCATTCTACAGCCT
>VZSV01000003.1:10275448-10316443 GCA_013398735.1 Nothocercus julius
GCAGTGAGATGGGACAATGGGACAAGCCTCACAGTCTCATTTGATCTTTTGGGGATCTTCTTCAAGATCCACCTCAGAATAATCAGCTGCGACCAAACCAACAGTTTAAACAAATCTTGGGGAGATATTTTAAATCCTAGATGTATTTTGAATAAAAATTAAATTAAAATTTACATGAACCCAAACTCAGCTCTGAAAAAAGAAAAGCAACAGTGTTTCAAGTAACTTAACAAATGTAGGGATCTTGTTTCTTGAAGCTGTATGAGATTTCTTAATATGAACACATGGTCCTTCCCCTATAGAGAAGGAATACTGTTATGTGAAGAAAAAGAAGAAATACAGCCTGTTCTTTTGTTAGCACCAACCAAAAAGGATGACATGAGAACATGCAGCCAGGCTGGAGGATGTTGGAAACAAAGATGTTCCCAGATTCCTTATCAGATTGGGCAGATGAAAATGACTCTGCAATCTCTGTGCAGCACGGACATTTTCAAGGTAGCCATAAAATAGCTGACAGACAGATACCTACTCACCATGATTTAGACACGGCATAGCAAAACTGAGCACAGACTAAGCATTACACCATTTACTTCCCCTATTAAGCAGGCTTTGCAACAGACTCCCTGCTGTGATACTGTGGGCTGACTGCTGCCATTACATGGGCTGGGGAATCATTTCAGTGAAGGACATACAGCAATCACACAAAATGACTTAATGTATGCACCAAAGCTGAACTACATTTCCGCATATGACTTTTCTTTGGCACGGAATAACGCAAGTGGAAAACAGAAAATGGATATATTCATGATAAAACAAGATATAGTCTTTGAAACCTGTCAAAAACCCTTTTCGTCCAAGTCTAAAAATGAATTATATTGTCAAATGCTCTAAAATTGACAAGCACATTGATTTAATTCAACATAACTATTTGCAAGGAAATTATTATTAACTATAAGACAAAAGATTCCAGAAACTACTTAGCATATATATATGACAGGGGTTGACTGAAAAGCAAAAAATGACCAAAACTCGCCTATCTTTTTTCCCCTGCCCCCCCCACCCTCAACCCCCCTCCTCCAAAATGGGATTTTAGACTAAATCACATCTAAGAAAGTACAAAAAAATCCCTAGCAAACCAGAAGTTTCCAGATCCTACAGTGCTGGAGGAAATAGGCAAGAACAAGAAGAGCTAATTAGCACTTTCAGGGATGTTACCAGGGTTTCCAGTCTCAAACTACCAGAAACATCTGCCCAGGAGCTACAGGCCATGCGGCATCACTGTTCAAAGCCTGGCACGCTGAGAGTTTGCCATGTTCTGCCATGCAAGGTCACAAAGCTCAGTTTGGCTTTGACATAACTAATTAGGTTGAACAAACTGGCACTTTGCAGAAAAGCAAGATTTTGTCAGAAGTCTCCTATTAGTTCTTTTCATGACTACATTTTTTTTTTTCTGAATAATGGAACCACATATTTGTATAAGTAGATAATTGATTTGTTGAGGGCTTCCTAATAGCCATCCTTAGTATACACTCCCTGTATTTCTACACTTCATATGTGTGCGCATCTCCACATGCATGCACACATGCATACAAGTGAAGGAGCTCTTCTATATCTACATGAGCCAATCAGGTTGTTAAACAGTTAAAAGCAAGATTAAAATTGCAATTAATTTTCCTAATGAAGAGGTAGCTTAACTGAAGAGATGGCCACAAAACAACTCCATATCCATGACTCTTCAGTAAGAGAAATACCTATGCAGTATCAGCTGCTGCCACATTCTATTAAGAGCTACTGGGATACTGAAGACACTACATCCTGAAAGCAAAGGAAAGCCTGCAAAAGCAGAAAGCACCATTTTATAACTGGGTTTATGTACTGTGCTATTTCACAACTTTTTTTCTTAGTAAAAACAGGAAGGAAGATGAAAGATTCAAATTCTAAAATAAGTCTATTGATTAACCTAACATTAAGTAGAGACTAAATTCATATCACCAGTGTTGATCAGAAAGAAAAACAACATTGTATAACATAGGCTAAATATCCAGATGATTATTTATGAAGCTCATTCATGCAATCTCACAAATCATAGCAATTTTATCTGCTCAAATAACATAAGATTGAATACAGTGGCATGTGCAGTCAACAACCAAGAGCCCTGAATGTGTACTCGCCAATATATCTATAAAGGTCTGTGTAACCTACTGATCCTGAATATACAGCAACTACAAAAAATGAATATATATATTTTTTTTTAAGTATTATTTCTAAAATATCTAGCACAGAAGCTGATCTTATTCTGTGAGCTTAAGTGAAACTGTCATCTGCATCTGCTTGCTAAATTTCATTTTGCATATAAAAATCATGGTTGTTTCTGAGGAAATTCTGAAAATTTCCCTTTTCCGCTGTATCCAGTATTCATCAGTCACATGCTCATCCCCCTCATGTGTTCCTCTGTCTAATCAGTAACCAGTCACCTGCTGGCATCATTCCAGCATTTGATGTGAAAGAGGGATTGGAAGGATGAGAGGATCAGAAGTGCCTGAAAGATCTCGTTCATATTTATAGAGAACTGTGGAGTTGGTGGTAATAATGGCTAAGAAATATGTATCAGTAATTGAAAAAAAAATAGAGCAAGGAAAAACTATATTGTTCCAGTCTCCACTGTTACTGTTCTTTATTTGCTTTAGCCACCACTCACATTTATCCTCTGCTCCTCCCCTGCCTGCCAGCCTTCATCAGTGTGAAGTGTAAAGTCCCAGTCTTCACAACCTCTCTTCCTAATGCATCTGCTCCAGCCTCTTAATCATTTCTGTTATCAATCTTTAGTTTCTTTCCCTATTCCTTTTCCCTGAATTCCAGCTCCTTTTCCCTGAATTCCAGCTCGAGGTAAGCTTATTCTCCTATAGGCACTAAGTGGGAGCTTCATGTTCCTTTAGCTTTATCCCTGTAGTAAATGATGACAGAGGTGAGACAAGAGCTCCCTCCCCCCCACCCAGCACTCAAGTGGGTGTCCGAGAAGAATTGCTTTTGCCCAGTTCCTATCAGTAGGCAGTAAAACACAAAAGCAGATATAACTCTCATATGAATGGCTGACAGCCCTTGCAGGAAACAGGGCCTAAGCAATCCATGGAGCATCTCAAACATCTCAAAGATGGCCTGGATTCCAACACAATGTGAAAAAATTCAGAAGTATAAAAGTAACCAACATTGTTCTAAGACACAGAGTCTCATATGCAGATAAGTGGGGAGAGAAAGAACAGGAATAGAAGATGCCTGAGATGAAAATATGCAAGAATCCCAAAGAGAAAGGGCTCAGCTACACTTCAAGGGTTTGCTAGTGGAGCTGAGCTGTCAAGTTCTTCTTCAGACCCACATAAACCAACACAGGATTTTTTTTGTTGGTATAATTTAAACTAAATAAATGTTGCTAGCCTAGAGGGCTTGGGTTTTTTGTTGTTTATCTGCATGACTATGGGTGACATTTGAGTTATAGTTTAGGATTGGTACTGCAGTTTGCATAGAGGTGGGAGTGTTTTCATGTTCTAAAACAGCATAGTTATGTAGCAGAGGCAAACTTTTAAGTATTGCCCAAGCCTGAGATAAGGAAGGAAGACAACTAGCTTCAAAAGCTAGAACTAACAGCTAAGAAGGTAGGCTGGAGCTGAACGAGGAGATGACTCACCAAAAAAGAAAAGAGAATGATGACAAAAGTATGTGTATTAATGTCAGAAATATCAGAAGCAGAAGGAAGAAAAGCATGGAGAACAGATTTTGAGATCTGATCAGAACGGGATGGCTGGAAACATTAGTAGGAACATCCATAAAGGACTTGAGAGGGTGGAAGACAGAAAGGAAGAAATCCAGAATGAGTGGGAGGAAAGACACTCATTTGCAATCGCTTTGTCAGAAATACACTAGATTATTCCTGTGACAGATCTTTCTTCCACAGTAAAAAGGAAATTCAGTGTTTACGTAGCAATGCAGTAAATGCATCCAAAACTACCTAATTTAATCAACAGTAACTGACTATTGAAGAAATTTATTAAGGGTCAAATCCAGCTATTCTCTCCCAGAGAGTATTCTCATAGTGGACATAAGTCACTAGCCCACACAGATACTGTGTTAGAAAGCATGCAGAAAGGCTTAACACTGCTTCAGGCATAACTTCTTCTTCAGGCATTTTGTGTGTATCACCTGCTGCTCTGCTTAAGAGAATTTGCTGCTTAAAATGTCTGTTCTGTCAGTCAGCCACAGGAACTGACATTAAAGGGAAGGCAGCAACACTGAATGGCCCCTTAGCAATATCCTACCATTGTTTCCACCGCAAACACAGTATTGCAGAATCAAGGCGGGAGGGCTGGGGGCAAGAGGACAGAACATAAGCAACATGCTTCCCATTAATAAAGAACCCATTTCCCTGTAAATAGCCTTACACTGACAAATAAATGGACCATTATCAATAATGGAAAAATACATTTATTTGGAAGTAATGCAAATTTATTTTGAAAAGTGCTTCTGCAATACTGCAAGCTCACTGCTGAGCTGCTCCCATTTCTCTTAACAAATTTGTTACTTACGAGTCTTTGCTAAAGCCAAGATTGTCTGACAGAGCTGCACCGCGACAGAGCAGGCCCAGGATTGACCTCATTTGCAGTTCCCGCACACTCGCTGTGGAGGGGGAGTACATCACCCTGCACTTTTGCTGCAGATTACCTTATCTATTGCTGAATAGTTGTTTTGGCTGGTGAGCAGAGGAGCAACAGGAGGATGGTGCTTCTCCCTGGTCATTTGCTCACAGGGGGAATGACGGATGACAAGCCCCTGCTCTTGTCATCTCCATGAGTCATAATCTAAGCAGAAATGAGCACAGCAATAAAGGAAGTTTTTCAGTTCCTCTCCACTCCCCCGCACCCTAGCAAGGGTTATGACAAGCTAGCCTTAGGTACTTAAATGAAAACATCTCGGTGAGTCAGTTGTTTGCAAATAGCTCTGCCGCCTTCTGCATTTCATCTCTGTGGATGATTTTTGTATGTCATCTTTAGGATATACTTCTTGCATTTGGATATAAGTTTATTCCCCAACTTTTGCATGCAGCTAAGCTCTCAAGAGCATGGCTGTAGTCTCTCTCTCTGTGCCCTTACAGAGAGGCACAGAGGACCTGTGCCTTGGTCCAACAAATTGTTTATGGAACTCAGTATCATCCCACAGCAGCTGGAATTTCGCTTTTGAAGTTTTGATCACTGGATGAGATAGCCATTCATTTTGTCTGTCTCTTACCACTGAGGTGTGCTTTCCCCAGAACTCAGCTTAACTGCTGCAAACACACTTTTTTAATGCAATACCTTTCTGAACTCCAATTGCTCTCAGCATTCTAAGCTTTTACAGGGATTCTCGAGGTAAAAGGATGAGCAAATGCTGTTGAGGCACACAGGAGCCCTTGCTCTTGACTGCAGATCTAATTGTTTCCCCACACCTCTTTTTTTTTTTTTTTTAAAAAAAAAAAACACTGTTGAAATTCTGCAGTTTAAGCAGGCCCAGTTGCTAAACATATCCCCTTGGCTGGTTCATTTGCTTGCAGTAGAGCTACTTTCCAATTTCACAAGAGTTGACTCACTTTGACACAATGTTCCAAGATAAACACCCACGCAATGTAACATTCAGACTTACTCTCTTCTCCACATACACTGGCACTCTCATCAAATACCACCTGAAATAAAAGCTTACTTCTCTCAGCTGAGCTGAGTTGCCTCCATTGATTCCCTTACAAGTCTATTACAATGCAATTGAAAAAAAAAATTTTGCTATTGAGAGTTATTTACAACTGATGTCACGTTACTGATGAGTAAAGCTATGTTAATTGACTCAAACACAGGCTGAAATTTCGACTTTAAAATATTAACAAATAATATGTTTTAAGCATGCTTTTTGATAAAGAACAATAACCTGAATTTCATAAAGCTCTCTGAATCCAGATATGCTATAGAAATACATTTTTTTTCCACATAATTAAAAAAAAGAACACTTTTCAAAACACAAATAATTAGACTGAGTGTCAGAAAGAACAATATTTAGCAGCATTGCCAGAAATACTAGATGGTGAATCACAGGAGTCAGAGCAATAATATACTTGATTATTTTGAACAGTTCAAGACATCAGCAAAATTGACATTTCAGGAATGCAGGAATTTGTGTATGAGGAAATCATTTAAAGAATCAAAAAAAAGCTAAGGAAAACAACTAAGGGCTTAGACAAATAGTCTGCATACATATAAAGACAATAAATGCAGACATTCTCACTGTATGCTGTGAGCAAGCATGAAAAGCACTGAGTACTACATTGACCTATATCACAACACGTGATTAAATGCAACTCCATCAGCAACCAAGAGTAGAATGCATCACAACACTGTGCAAGCCACACAGGAAGAAGGTAGAGGTCTCAGTACATGTTGTAAGAGCAATGGAATAAAAAAAGAAAAAGAAAAAGGATTTTTTTTAAATAATTTCCTTACAGCATCAGTCCCCCAACCTGCAGCAGCAGCAATCAGTTCAACTACCATATTGCTAGAAAAACTAGAATTGGTAATATCTTTCTATCTATAGTTCATATTATTCTACAGTGTTAAAGGAAGCTTCAGGTGGTTCATGATGTGTTTAGTTACTTCTCCAGCTGTTTAGAAACCAGTGTTCAAACACATCTGCAAGTTTGTCTTCCATAAGGAATAAATTATGTTCAGCAACAGAATGACTGCTTTTAGACTAAATATAACTTGCATGATGGAAGTTCAAACTGACTGGCACATGAGGGCTGCAGAAGATGTGATCATGTGACATGATATCTTCAGCTGTGCTCAAACACATCTTGAGGCATTTTTCCTAAGTCATTTTTGTTCTAACAGAACGTCCCTGTTCCCCACAAATAACAATCTTCAAGGAATTAATTTAACAGCATGCTACCATACTGCTTAAAATAATTCCGTAATGATCACATACTTTGTAATTAAAATAGAAAAATCAGTAAGAAATGTTTTGTATTCCCAAATTAAAGAAAAATATCTCCAGGTGGTCATGGTCAAGTTCACACAGCAGGACGTGCTAGATTTTAATATCAACAAGAAATAGTGATGCTCTTTTTTAAATTTCTCTTTCAGGGTCTGCTTCAACATATTTATTGAGCTCTTAAAAGTTCACATTTCACAAAATTTAGACTTGAAATTTTTTTTTTTACTAAAGTATAATTATTTTTGAATTAATAAAGATGAATAATCTGTCTTAAAAATAGTTTAGTTTGAGTAAACAATGTCTGTCTTTCCACAAAACTTGATCAAGTCAACTTAGATCACTAAAGTTCGATTACTCACTAAAAGAATTACTAAAGTTAAAGAATCACTAAAGTTAAAGAATTTAAAGCATTGGAGTTTTTTAAAAGCTTTTTTGAACAACTTTGTACTTTACGTGATTCCTCATTACATTTCAAAACAGTAATAGCCAGCTTTATTAAGCACTCTAAATAATCACCATCAGATGATTAAGCCATATGAGGCTTGTTATTTCATCCATGCATAGAGCACATTGGTATCATGAGGAATTTACCTTATTTCTCTCACTTTCCTCCACCAATATAGTTAAATATATTGGTGGCATATATAGAAAAATTGTGAGAAGAAAAATATATTTACACAAAAAGATTTTAAAAAATAATAATAATACTAAGAATAAGCCAAAAGAGCAACTGCTCTCAAGAGAATGAGCTTCAGCAAATAGTTTGCCCAATTCAGGAAGCTCCACACCAGACTCCGTACCAGTTGTCTTCATTACCCTGCCAAAGCAGAGCAACAGAGCAACATGGGATTAAAAAAAAAAAAAAACAACCTCTTGGCCCAAGAGCCAGCTCTGCTGGATGAGGAAGCAGAGACAGCTAAGAAAAACGCATGCCAGACATGGTAGCAACAAGATGGGATAGTAGTTCCAGCATCATTATAGTGCAAGGCAGCAGAGACTCACAGGAGAACTGAGAGCCTGACCAGAGAACCGTGGATTATTTGTCCACCCCTCACAAAACACAACTACATCGGCATCCTCTATTCCTGTAGATGCAATATCTGACACACAAGTTTTCTTTCCTATTGCCATTTATCAGAGTACTTGAATAAAATTGTCCTTAGCCATTAGAAGGGGCATATTCAAATGCCTAAACACAGCAACAGCATATTAGGAAGGAACACTCAGTTTCAGTGGTATATACAGTGATGTCTTACTGTTACTCCATGAAAGTCTGGAAAACACAAAAGGCTACAGAAACAGAAAAGGCATCCACACCTCCCTGCTTCAGGAGTATTCTTACAGGATGGGAGAGATACTCATGGGACCAGTACATCACAGACCAGTATATAAACAAAATTAAACTTCATCCTAACCCATATGTATATTGTTAGCATACTATCTCATTGCTCACCTGTAACATTTTCTACAAGAACCTAGAACCTTTTCTACAAGGCATCAACTCCAATGGAATCCTTGATAACTACATTATCCACTTTAGTGGTCTATACCTATGTCTGACTGCACAAGCTTATAATATTAGCTTATATTTCGATAAATGCTGAAATAAATCCTCACTTTTAATAACACTGCATAAAATGGTCTCACAGAAATACAAGTGTCAGTTCCAAAAATCACTCAAAACTAATATTCAATAATCTTATCTTTGTGCGCACATGTCACGTTCATATTTATTAAGGATACCGACACAAGAAGAGGAGAAAGTTAACAAAGATCTTATCGTAGTTGGTTATCTCCCCAGGAAATGGTATGCGAAAGGCTAACACAAGACATATGGGATCTGAGAGAATACTGATAAAACAGATAATGCAAGGAAAACAAAGCCTTCTACTTACACTTTTACTCCTGCCATGAAGAGTGCAGGTATTCTTGTTCATGATGAAAATCTGGAGTGTTGTGTGAGTTTCAGAGTAGATATTTGGCACTTCTGACCATTCAAGTACCAGCTGTTATACTGAAAGAAAATTAATTCAATTAGCATCAAGGTCTTTGCTTGTTGCTTAACATCCAAGTATAGGCTGCTGCTTCACAGTACATGAAAGTTGCAAATATTCATAACACACAACAGACATTTCGTGTTCCACTAAACCGTATAACACATACGGTTAGATCAAACCATATAACCCACAAAATAAGTACATCGATGAATGGTGGCTATTTTCCAGTCACTATCAAATGCATGCCAACCTCAAAAATTACACTAAATTGCAGACATTTGAGGCAGAGCTTTCTGCCACGGAAATATAACTAGGTATTGGCCGTTGTTTTTCATGATGGAATAGACCTTATCTGGTATTAGCCAGTTTCTTGGTCTGATCTGCGAGACATCTGTTAATTTGAATACAATTCAGAGCAGCAGACATATGCTAAATCCACAGGAAGAAAGTCTGCTAGAGTAATTTTCAAATCTAGGTGCCTAAGGATGCTTAAACCAGCAGTTAGGTACTTTTATATAGGTGTCAGAGTTTGACAAATTGGCCTTTGTATTACAATAACAACTAAGCATAAGCCCTGACTGCTGATAATGACACGGCACAGCAGCTTTGAAAGGCAGCATTCATCAGCCTCTGGGTAAAGCGCAGAGCAGTCATCATGGAAGAGTACAGTTAACGGGAAATTCGGATGGCGCTAGGATGAGGCAGCTGAAAGCTTTATATTCTCATGTGGGCCAAGTACATCTCTGCAAACACTTTTCTCCTTAGCTCTGTCAGCCACGATGAGACAAACCGCAATTTCTGACCAACAGAGCTTTCTAGCAAAAGTTCCTAATGTAGACTCAATACCATCACCAAAATTACACATATAGCTTATTCCCTCATGAGTAGCTACATCACTTATACAAGTTTTACAGGTACAAGAAATATTTTGCTAGGTTAGCTAACACTAGAGTAGTTTTGCTAACACAACATTGTCGAAAATGACTAGATTCTATCTGAGATCCTTTGAAATATCTAATATGAAAGGTCGGTTAACATCACAAGAAACTTAACCAATAAATGTTAGTTTAATAATGAAGAACCAAATATATTCCTGCAAATATGAATACACAGGTGTATCTCCTACCACCACATAGACAGAACATCATGACCTGTGACAGGTCTAAAAGTTGGGCTTTGCTTCCCAAGCAAGATGCTCATCTCAACATAGGAGCAGGCCTCTGATACATTAGCCAAAGTTTTGATTTATTTTCTAAAACTCCACCTATACCTTCAGATAAATAATACATGTCTTGATTATTTATATATTTATTTTCAAAGGCAATATACAGTATCAGAGAAACAAAGTCAATTGTTGAGGAAATGGCCAAGACTTTTCTTTGATAATATATGTGCACATATACACAACACTTGTGTCTTCACAGATTAAAAAAATACAGAATGTAAGTTGCTATTAATGATACTGATCCACTGAAACAAGCAAATATGTGTATTGCTTATGCACAAAGGTGATAGAGTTTTTATGTGAAAAAGACACAAGTACTCCAGTAAGCTAGGACACAGTTCAGTAACCTGCACATGATCAAGAGACCACAGAGGAGAGAAAAAGGAACTTAATGCTATCTATTTGATCTCATCAAATATTATAGATATATATGAATACATAAAATACACATAAAAACCATAGCAATCTATGTGTTGGGGTGGGGGGCGGGAGGGAAGAAAGGGAGTTTTCATTGATACATCTTACTTGCAATCTCTACGTGCAGAATAGACCCACAGAAGAGTTTCTTAACATTTCTTAACATTCTAAACGTACTTTTTATATTTTATATAGCTACATGACAAAAAGGACATAAAATTAAATAAATCCAGTCTTGTTTTGAACATTTTAATTTTAGGTTAAAAAAAAGGAAAAAAAAATAAAAAAATACTTTCCTAGCACCTTTTCTCACCTATCACCTTCTTTCCATCCTCCTAACAAAAATCAATAATACACATGTGGAAAAAAAATAATAATTTTATATAACTGAATTTGTGGAAAAAAGTATAAAAGAGAAAGAAAATAAGATGTCAGAATGGCAAAACCACAAATCAAAATTATGCACTTACATATCAGGCATAAAAATAGATTTAGATGCATTACTCTACCTAGGGATTTTTCAAATATCAGCAATTATTTGAAGATTAATTTTCCACCATCAGTTCTCAAAAATCTTAAGAATTTTGATATTTGGTCCTTAGGGATTACACTGAGGTGCAAATATGATCAAAACATTAGCAAAACAATTAGAAAACATTAGCAAAAGAAATAGCACAAACAGCAGTTATTCATAGTGGATTTTAGGTAGATGCTCTCTGTCCTTTAATTTCACCATCCTTTCTCTAAGCCTTAATAATTACTTTTAAAATAGAAACTGTCAAACACAGAACATCAAAGAAAGCAAAAAGCTGGCAGCTTAAATTTAAAACATTTTTCTGAGCTTAAATAATATACCTGAGCATTTAAGGCTATTCCAGGTCATCCAGACACATGTCCTCATTCACATTGATTATTACTTAGCCTTTAAACAATAAAGGCAAACTTAAATGCACATGCTTCTTCTAGGTTATCCCAATTACAGGATATATTTATTTTTCTGAATAGCTTCTGATGTTACACAACAAGTGAAAATAGTTTCCTTTTGCATCCTGTTTCTAAGTGCATCTTACAGCTACTCTTTTAAGACATTTGAATGTCTTGAATCAACAGCAGAACACAAACAGAACATTATCATTCACTTCAGGATACTACAAGAAATTGGGGGGGGGGGAAGAGAGAAAAGAGAGAAAGAGAAGTATTCAAAAAAGAAAAGTAAAAAACAACCAGAAATTCAGCTGGATTGCCTGAGCATATTCCAGGGCGAACATATCTGTATGTAACATCTCAAAAAACAAACCATCACACATACTCTCCTGTTTGCCAAGTAGCCTTAGATTCTTTTCATTTTATTATTCAGTTTAATATTATTATTTACAACTTAACCACAAACAACCTCAAACATTTACTGTTTGTGTATAACTGCTGCCCATCTACCATGTGCTCTGCACAGAACAGCAGCTAAGTGCAAGACGTGCCCTTCCAGCAGGAGTCTGCTCTGCAGGCACGCATGCCATGCTTGCCAATTCTTAGCTGAATTCCTTCATGTTAGGTACTCATCTAAACCTGAGAGAAGAGACTGTCCTGAAGTCATTTTTGGGAGTAGGCTACGAGCAACTAGCAAGATCATGTGCTTTTTAAATTGTTATTTTATCAAACCCAATTCCAGAGGCAACTGTATCAGACCCCAGACATCAGAGTAACAGACATCAGAATGGTATCAAACCCCTAGGCTAAACTTTTTTTCTTTTGACTACTAAAACAAGAGTTACAGTTTACCATTTAGGAAGACTCATCATTTAGAAAGATGCCTAAAATCACTGCCTAAAATCCTTCCATGCAAGTTGTAATAAGGCCTTAAAGATTTGCCTTGATCCGTGTTGCCACCCAACATCTCTACTCATGAATGAGATCAAGAACTATGACTGTGTATCTTTGACCCGGCTCTATTTCTGAGCAGTTCCAGGCAGACAAGGCAGCCAATACTTTTTCAATTAAAAAAATGGAAAAACAAACACATCATCACAGGGGATTAGAGATCTATTGAATTATCTACCTGTCTCTCTCATCTGCCATAAGAGACCTGACATTGCTCTGAGAAGGTTTGTTGTTTACAGATTTTAATCTCAAAGACAAGCAAAGCACAGTCCCTCTGCAATAACTGCAGATAACAAACCAATAGGCCCAAGGTTCTCTCCATGGTGTATATGACTCATTCAGCGACCAAGACTGATTCTGGAACACTTTAATGCGGGTTTGTTTAATTTCAGTTGGAGATGATGTTTAGGGACATTGCTCTTTTTCAGCCCAACAAGAACATACAAAAAAAAAAACAAAACACAAACAAAAGAAAAGCCAAAACAAAAGAGCAAAGGATGAATCTCCAATGAATCCTTCCAATGAATCTATTAAGTCACATGGATAATATTATCAAAAGCAACAGACTGTGAGGGGAACAGAGGTCCCAAAATATGAATGCATTTAAGTCCACCCTCTTCAGACCACATATTAAATTTATTTGTTCTTTCTATGCTTAGCATGAGAATGTATTTCTACATACACGGTGTTTTTCCTTGTTATGACTGAAAAGTCATATAGAAAATTTTGACATAGACATACAAAACCTACACGTAAGAAAAAATTATGAGAAAATATACTTCAAAATTCAAGACTAATGTGCTTTTTCCACTCTACTGACCACTTATTTCTTTTATCGTTAGGTAAAGTCTAACCCAGAAATCTGTTAAACTTGACTAGCTAGATATTACCTCCCTTCATTGAATATCACACATTTTCTATGTAGTCTGATTTGCACAGAAGAAATCATGTATTTCTTTGGTAAACACCAACCAAAAAGTGCAAGTTTATGTCAAGAAAAAATTCTATTGTTCTAAAGAAAATGGATATCTATAAACTGATGTTGACAACTGAATGACAATACCAAAATGTCAGATATTTTAGCTATTTTAGAAAAGTCAAATTTTTACAAAGTGAAGTAATAGCAAATAGAATGCATACAATATTTATATGCTTATATGCTGTAAAAAAACAAATAGTGTGAGCGTTCCATGATCCTTGCATCTGACAAAAGGTAGAGCAACTGGTCATGAAATTTACCTGCTCTGTCAAGATGAAGAAAAGCTTAGCATTTCTTCTTCCCTTACAGTCACCAAAGTATAGTACTACAAAGACAATATTTCAGAATTCTCAGGGAGTTTCTCTGGAGAAATTTTACAACATTAACATATCTGAAGAATTCATAAAAACAGTATTTAAGCATGACAAACAAACCCTATTCTTTCACAGTTATTTTTATTTTAGTGCTTCCTTGAAAATTCCTGTTACTTCAGTAACCTCTTCTGATAGCATGAGCAATGCACAAATGACAACTTCTGTTCCCCTGGAGAAAATGGTAAATTTGCTATTGGATCTAGGCAATACCAAAATATAATTTTAGTAGAACATACATGAACTCATCATGCTCACAGAAAACTAATTTCAACCATTTTCTTTAATTTTCAAGAGAAAATAAAACTTTCTGCTATTACCTTTAAATATAATGCCCCTACAAGTATTAATCTCAAAACTCACCACAAGCTAACAGACTCGATCAGCTAGGAAACAGCTAACAAAAACACATACTTTCACCAACAATTAAAACACAAGAAATGAAACTTTTCTGAGACTCTCTGCAGCTGCTACAAGATGACTTCTACTTTTAAAAGATCCTTAAGCAGTAATATTACTGCTTTGCTATAAAAAATATATTGATACCATGCAGTTTTGCATAATGAAGGCTCGCTAGCATGATGCTGCTTTAAAAAGCCAGCAGAAGACCACATGACCTCTGTGGGGACACTAATTATTAAGTATAACTTCCATCTCTGCAGACATAAGTGCTCAGTTCTTTCCAGTGTGGAAGAAAGGCCCTGGAACAGGATGATGTGAAAGTCAGGGAACCGAGTTGGGTGTTGAGGCTGGGAGGAAACCACCAAGGAAAAAACTGGAAACCCTATATATGCACCTAATGAAAACAATTATAATGTCATTGGTCTGGGGTTAGATGAATTTGCTGGATTCATGTATTTTAAAGCTATTAAGATACTTGGGATAAAAATATTTCTACAAACTATATTTTTCTTAAGGCTATGTCTTTGATAAGTGCATCTATGAACACAGAAACCAATATGAATATTTAACTGGTGACTTTTAGGTGTTAATACCAAGTACTCACTACTGGACACTAAGGCTACACCAGCATCCAGGGTTCTAAGAAAGACTGAACAAAACAAGAGAGGCCCTTGTCAATGTCTCTGCAGCCCCCTGCTTAATGTACAAGGCTAACAACCAAGTGTGATCACAAAAAAAAGCAAAACAATTTTATTTTTAATCAAGTAAATATTTCCCACTTTATATATATGCAAATATACAGTCAAGACTGCTCAACCGTTCTGCTAGGAGAACAACAAATACAAGTGTCTTGCCCTAACTTTGACCAGATGCAACATTTCCTTAAGTGCTTTACGAGCGTGCTTCTGAGCATCAAGCTCATAATCGCTCTCTACACTTTTGTTCCCAGCGTGTCATTTCTATGCACTAACCTTCAGGAAGAGCCCATCCTGGAACATTAAGCTTGCTGCCCACCATGACCCAGCATGTAAAAGTTCACATTTAATTTCAGATTTCATCTGCTATTTTCATTACCTTCAACAGTTTCGCAATTTGTCAATGTCACAAATAACCTGGTATCAGTTCCACATTTCACAGTTCAGTTCCACATTTCACAGTTTTAATTCAGGTTTAATCCCCAAGTCCCCTTAGAATTCTTCTGTCCATTGTCCTTCTTCATGTTACCTATTTCATAATATCTATAATGACTTAAATTTGAGAGAGAATTTCGTGACTCCTACAAGGAAAACCCTGTCATAAGAGCCTCGCCAAAATCTCCTACACTCAAGCTCTGCTAAATGATCCTTTTGTACACATTATCTGACTCCATTCACTGTGTCTTCATGATCCTGAAGAGATTTATTACCACATTTTATACTTTTATATCTTTGTTCCTATTGTCTTTTTGGACTGTCTCATGACATTTTTACATGTAGCTTCTGAGATTTTATAGTTGTTTTTCCCATTTGGATACAATTTAAACTTCTTGAAGGATGCCTTTTCTTTCAAAAGCTATCTTTAAAACTTTAAACACTTGCTTCACCACATCAGCTTCCTTTGTTTCTCAAGGCTAGAAACTATATATTCATATTCTCCCAGTCATAGTTCTTAGGCTTTCATAGGTTGTATAGATTGTACAAAAGATTTTTTTTTTTTTTTTTTTTTTAAAGTAGAAGTCCATCCCTTCCCAAAAGAATTGTGCTATTCTGGAAGTATAGAGAGGCCTATTTCTTGTGCTATTTTTCTCATATATGTGCTGAAACTTATCCTCTTTGCTTCTGCTTGATGTTCCATATGCAGTATGGAAAATACTACAGAGGAGATAAAATTACTTTCACAAATCTTTGAACTCTTCTTTTGCATAAAAATGTTCATCTCATTTCATAATATTCTTCACAATTAAGAAGGAACAGCAATAGTAAGTCATTTCAGAGTAACATGGACATCTTTAATACATCCATTACAATCTTCTGTTAAGAGTTTATTGATATCATTGTTGTACACAATTCTTATTTGATACTTCTGCTTAAAAATGGCATCATACCTAGAAGCTGACATATACTATCCTCTTTAAAAATGATTTAACTGCCATAGAATGCAAATTAATGACAAGCTTGCACCCAATACCATGCTTTCCTATTACAGCATTATCAAGTAACTCACTGTCCCCTTCAGTATGTTATTTTTCTTTTACAGGTAGCACTTAGAAATGGTAGAAATGAGGCACAGAGCAATGTATTAAGTACTCCATACTTTTTTTTTTTTTTTTTTTTTTTAAAGCCATCATAATGAATAGAAGCCATCCCTTTTGTTCTTATTTAATACTGCATATATTTCTTACTAATATATTAAGTCCATCAAACTCCCAAGCCACTCCAATTTATAGTTTTGTCACGTCAGGACATTTCCAGAGGAACAAGTCCAGAGTGAAGTGATATTGAGGCAGCCAGGCTCAGCGTTTGGCTCAGCATCAAAACATGTAACACCCTGCATATAAACGCCTGTTTACAGGGAGCAGTGTGAACTACAAACCTTGAAACTTGCTATGTAAGGCTAACAATTGTACCATCTAAGGAGGATGTTTACGAGTATGAACTCTTCATAGAGAGAGCTGAAAGCAGATGAAAAGCTTCGTAAAAAGTTAGAAAGAAAACATTTAAGTGTGGCAATTTGTTAGTATCATATATGGATATAATTGTCACAGCATAGAACAAAATCAAAGCTAGCAATTAAATTGAGAAAACAATCTCACTTGTCATGACTTTAATATTTTTTGCCTAATAATGAAATGCATAGGTAGAGGTACTGCATGCTAGACACATTCTTTAATGTGTTTGGCTCTAGAGGAATCTCCTGCTTTATATTCTTATCACACATCAATGACAGTCAAGGTTAACTGGCTAATCCCTAGTTTGGAAACTCTAAATAAATAAATATTGCACTGACAAAGATCTTGGCTTTCATCAAATAAGATACACATATATTCATTTATTCAAATTACACCACAAATGAGACACTTGTTACTCTGAAATTACAGTAACTAAAAGCTAACTGTTTTTATGCTTCACATACTAGGTTTGAAAATGAAAGTCTATTATTCCATTAGATTACACTATAAAGATTAAATATATATATATATATATCTTCCTTTGGCTAAATTTAATCAAAAAAGATTACAACTAAAAATAGTTTGCTAAAAATGTTACTCAATGTTTCAAAAAAATATATCTTTTGTTAGAAGCAGTAGACTTTCATTTCACAAGGAATTTCACTTAATTTTGACAGTCTGTGTCAGAAGAAGCCCACTTGCTCTAAATGAGAGATTAATATGATCTTAAAGAAAAAGAAATAGAGGAATCTTCACAATAATAGCTCAAAATACATTTTTCTGCTTACTCAAACTTTCTATTTGCTGCAGAAGAAAATCCTGAGGAAGAAAAAAATATCTTGTGACAAAGTATAAGGGGTATTTGATATTTTTCAACTTGAGATAAGAGAAATTTCATAATATAGTTGCGTCCAAGTCTCAAGTACTATTTTAAATTTTTTTCTCCATTTATATTCGTCTGGACAGCAGCTTTCAGAAACATAGCTAGAACAGGCTTCATGATATCTTTTCTAATCTTTTCAGCTGTCAATAGGATTTTTCTTGGATCATTCATGACAGATTCCAGCACAAACCTCTGGTTTTAGATACAGAAGTGATGTATCTAAAAGTTTATCTTCACAAGTCCATGAAAAGGCAATTGGATTGGATTTTTTGACAGAAGCACAATAGAGAAATAGACTGAGGACTCAGTTTTGCTGTATTTCTTAGTTTAAAATCTTGCCTGCTTCTTCCAGAATTTTGATTCTTGAAAGAAAAACAATTCCAATGTGCCAAAATAATCACAGAAACCACAAGAAATAATCGTCACTGAAATTAAAGGCCCCCCACTTCCAAAAAAATAACAAAAGACCATTATGAAAACCATATGGTGTCAATTTGCAAGCAGACTTTAAAGTAGAGAGTTTCAGCTTTGAAAAAACTTTTTAGGTACGAATTACATGCCCAGACTTGCTCTTCAGCATACAGTAAAGAATTAAAAACAGGAGCTGTAAACAGCAGCACTAAGCAAGCAAATTATTGAATAAAAGACAAGTTAGATTTAAATCAGGAAGCCATGTATCTTCCATCCAGAAAACTCCTCCTCTCCTGAACTTGAGATGATCTGGATGATGATACTGCCTACCTAAGGTGCAGGGCAGGGCCCTGGGGTGCATCTCCTCTGCAGCTGCACAGCTCACTACAAATGAGAATCCAGACAAGCAGAAATTGGTACTCTGGACATTATCAGGAGACACCAAAGAAATGCAGTTAGTACTTGTGTCATATTGCAAAATATTTTCTACTCTAAATTAAGTGTTAGTTTGGAGTAAACCAGCCTTGTTGAATGTTAAATGATATCAAATAAGTTCCCTTACTTTTTTCACAAAGAGCTTGCATTGTGATTTTCAGGAAGAACCTGACATTCAGCATGTGTACGTACCCTGGCTTACTGCACGACAACTTGTTCACGAGCCCATAACGAAAGAACAGCTATTAGATTAATCCCCCCCCCCCAAGAGAAATGCTTAGCCTGAAAATCTAGGCATGAAGCGTTTAAAAGAGAGAAGAACAGAAAAACAGAAATCCACATTGGAAGCCTAGGCATTAAAGACCCTTTACAGACAGAGCTCTTTAAGCCGGCTACATTCCCGAGTGGTGGATACAAGAGCAGCCAGGATGATGGAGCACAGACTGCACCCGCCGAGCAGGACTTCACCAGCCAGTGGAACCTGCTGCACTCCAGGGCTGCAAGAGGGCAAACAAGCTGGAGCTTGTCTTGTCCTTCTGCACATCCTTGACGTTTCGGAAAGGTGCGTTTCTCCAGCTGAGAGAAATGTCATGAGCGGATCTTAAAAGGTCCCTTAATGTTACGATTAATCTGAAATACCAAAGATCCTTACATAAGGAAAGAAAATGTGTTGGTCATGTTTGTCCAAACTCATGTCTTTTAATGGCTGAATAATGAAATAACAAAAAATGATTGCAAAACTGCATCAGACAGAGCTAAATTTATTTTTTAGTTCCAGCAGCCAAGCCATTTACCTAGGCCAATAAACACGTCTTCAGAAAATAAAGCAGCATAACTCTACCTTTAGCATCACTCACTAGATTTCTATTGCCTAGTAGTGGATGAAACCAGCCCAGGGCAACTGCAAAAACTGAGTTTTAAGTTCCACAAGTCTAGGTTTTCATATTATTTCCCAGATTACTCTTTCATATTCAAGGCAGGAATAATCTTACCATTACTTGGCTCTTCCACCATACATAATATGTTTTTTTTTAATTTTTTTTTAGTCTCTCCTTAAGTATAAACCTCTCTCTCTGTGTTCAGTCACTGAATCTTCTGAATATTGTCCTCATTTCAGACAATAATTTCTTACAAAACCAATTCTGCAATCCTACTTTATCTACTGTTTAGTATTAAATTGTTGGCTCCAGCAATATAACAAAAATCTAAACTTCCTTGGAAGTTTGTTTATGAAGTTAACTACTGTAGAATCCACAGTTTTAACCACAAACTCATTCTGAATCCTACTATTTTCTTTTTGAGAGCTTACTATGAAAACAGATCTGCAATGGATGTCACATTTAAGAATTTTTGTAGGGAGACAAACACACACAGTTGTCTGTGCACAAATACACACATTTTGCTATATGCATATTTATCATAAGCGGGAGCCAGAATTCCAAAATGCAAACATAGCTCTCTCACTGTTTGATTAGGATGTGATTATTTACGTGACTACAATCACAATCTTAGTGAACTAAAATCATTTATGTGACTATGACAGATACTTAAAGACAGGGGGAAAAAAAGAGAAAAGAAAAACCACCAATACTTACACCTAGCAGAAGCTTAATTCACAACCCAAAAAAACAGATGAAGATGATATAGCACTTGGTACCACCGAACAGAAGAAAAGCCTTTTCACAAATTATCTACACAGCATGCACTGCTAAAAACTTTTTCATTATGCTACTTCTGTAACAAAACATACAGTTTATGGCATATTTGCTTTAACAATCAAGAGAAAAATATTCATTATATGCTTGTTTCCTCCCAGACCATAAAATCACCATGCTAATAATCTGAACTCTTAAAAATAATAAAATCTTCAAAATAATTTTAAAAAAGTGGTTCTACAGTAAAAGAAATGTTAAACATGAACTCCTCAGTACTGGCTAGGAAGTGATTTTTCTTTGTTTCATTTCTTTCTACACCCCCACTCACCAGTCAGAAAATATAACAGAAATTAGGAAGATATTATTGGAAAATGGAAACCTAATACCTTCCAGTAACTTAAAGTCAGAACTTTGGGGCATTTTTTCCACTTTCTAACAAGTCTATGTAACTTCCAAAAACAAGTGGTAAGGTTTAATTCAACTCTATTATATACACTATTATGGAAAACTGAAAGAGCACAAAGGAGAGAGTATACTTCCTGAGGGGGAAGCAAAACTGTTCTCTGTTCTAATTCATAGGTAAATTTAAAATACGTGCATATTTAAATCCAAGAAAAGCATTTCTTATAACATTACAAACATTTCTGGCCTTACAATTTAAAGGATATAAATATGTACGACTTGACTCAGAAACAGCCAAAATACTTCAAAAAGTGACAGTAAAGTGTCTTCGACATAGTCAAGTACACGTAAGACACAGGGAATATTTTCTCCAGATTTAAAGAAATGCCAGGTGTTTACCTTGATCCAATGCTGTACCTTCCCTGTCCTATGCAACACCAGGTTACACTGCTACTGACATCTGCATTTGGGGGATAACATACACTGAGTCATGTATTTTCAAGTCCCTGTTTTCTACAATCACTTCTAATCCATATTTCAGCTCTTGCCCTTATTTGTTTGGTAAACTGCCATAACTTGATTTTCCTTGAACTTGCCTCCCAGGAGAGGCAACAGCCAACAGCACTGAAGTCTGGCTATTTAAAGCTCCATTTCTATTTTGCTGTTCTCTTTCTTTCCCTTAAAAGCAAAAAAAACTCCATCATTTTGACACAAGTTAGGCCCCATTTTCACATTCTCAAGAAAACCCCACTGCTTAGACAGAGTTCTTCCAATTTGTATCTTTAGCTTTCAATAATGGGACGCTTTAGCAAAAACATCAGGAATTTGATGTTAACTGCTTTACTATACTCTTTCTCAAAAGATTTCTGGGAAATCCTGCCTACCACAATTTGCAGTGCTTTGAGTAAAACTGTAATTGCTCACAAAAGCACAGACCTGCTATTCCAGGTTTGGTAGGATGAAGTGCACTAACACAGCAGTGATTTTTTTCCTCCTTTAAATACCATTTACGGACTTTCAGCACATCCCATAGCTTCTGCATTCTGAGTTCCAGACCATGCATACACGCCTTTGATTTATAGAACAACACGTGTCTTCCTCTTATCTGCCCTTCCTATTATAGTAATATTCCACTCAGAGAAGTTATCCCACAAGTCTTCATTACGTCAATTAAGTCGTAATGCCAATTGTGTATTAAGACTTTCGGCTCCTCTTGCTTGTTCCTCATTCTTCCTGTATTAACATCCAGACATTTCAGACGTCTGGCTGGTAGGAAGGAAGAAAAGTAATAAGCAAAGCAAGACAAGAAAACAACAAGCTGATAATGGCCTTAATGGTAAAGATTTCACAATTTTCCTCTTAAATAGTTTCAAAAAGTCATTTTTAATCCCTTAGCTTGTTCAGTTGCCCTTTGATTCATAGTAAACTTCTGCCTGGAATCTCTCCAGCCATCCTCCTTCACATCTGGTTCATAACTGCAAAATAGAATAAGCTCCTAGAGCTCTCAAACTTTAATATAGAGTAGTCATTCAAAATTGAGTTTTTCAAAGAGGATATTCCTGTCTCTGCAGAACTGAACACAACTAGAAACGTCTATCCTTGCCTAAATCCACTCTGTGAAGAACAGCCCTGATTTGTGCTGAATAATTGTGTTTCTAACTAAAAAAATTCAAGTAGACAAGGAGAATATCCTTTCCCCTTTACCCTAAGTCCTCAGATTGGATACAGTTAATCATGGCAATACTGTGTAGAGATTAATCAAGCCAAAGCATACAAGCATGTCAGATATGTAGGTCTACTATGTAGAGTGCAGGATTAACAAACAAAACTTTTTTTAAAACTTCTTTTCCAATGTCCTCTCTTAGTGGATCTCCAGGGTTTCTGTAGCATAGGAGTCAGAAATATGACCAGATACAAAGTACAGAAAGGTAGAAACCGCAGGCAGAAAACAAGGTAGTTGAAAAAGTAGAAAAAATTGCATATGAATGAAAAGGACTTTTTTAATAGATAAAACCTATTAAAAATCTTGAATACATACAGAAAGATTATCTACAATGCCATTTGAAAGAGTGCAGAATTGAAAAAGCATAGGTGCTTTGCTGATGATTTGATGAAAGACACATTGCAGAATGTTTTAATAACCCAGGATTCTGCTTGCAAACTGAAATTACCCCATTTGTACAAAGAAGCTAGTGAAAAACTTTCAGGTTGTACAATTGAATAAACACTTTCATGAGAGGATCAAGTTTCTCTCTGATGCATTTGCAACTACTTTTGAGGAAAAAACAATAAAAACAAACAGAAAAAAATATCTTGAATTTCCTTCTTTAAACCCATCAGGAGTCAGTGAAAGGCAATATCTTTCCTTAGAGACTCAACTCCTGACAAGGAAAAGGGCCTGGAAAGCTTTTTCCAGTCCATGTTTAGCACACACTGCTTTCTCCAGGGCCACATGAAAAACACTCCTTGATTTCTTTACCAGTCACCAAGTCATTTTTCAGCTTCCACAAAGCATATTTTAGCAAGCAGGCAAATGCTTTGCAGGCTGATGGGCAAGGCAGTGTCCCCCACCAATAAGCGCTATAAGCATCTGTGAACACCAAGAGGTGGTTTCGCCATTCCTGCAAACACCTTTTCTTTGCAAATCTTTGCCATAACTTTCTCAGATCTGAGCATGATTTTATGCCTGGATAGGAAATAAAAAGTTACATGAACTTTTATGTCTCGGGAGTAAAACCCACTCCTTATAAAACCACTCCAGATTTCTGAGTCTGAAAAATTGCTCAGAAAGTCTGCAGATGCTCCTCTAGAAGTAAAATACAACTCAAACGCAATTCTGTTCAGGCTCCTTGCATAACTCTCCTTCCTTATTATCCTTTTATTTTGTATCGCACAAGATATTTGAGCTTGAAGTTAAGATCTTTTTCTCCATAACAGCTAGCTCCGCCACCGCATACCAAAAGCATCTGTCAAGCATCACTAGCTGATACGGAAACAAGAATAGTATCACAGACAAAGGATTATGGCCACTTCACAGAAGGAGTAAGACCAGAAATTATTCACAAATGAAACCTTACACACACACACCAACAATTAAAAAAAACAATCTGAACACACATGTTTCAAGAGCAATATATAACTCATTCTAAAGCACAGCCTAACCATTACCACTGTGTCTTTATCCTAATTGAGAAAAAATGCAGGTCACATCTAATCTAATCCATGGTCAGCCATTAAGCTTAGATCCTCACAGTGAGTAGTTGAAGAAGTTTAAGCAATAAATTTAAGCAAATTTATTTAAATTCAGGTAATTTCTTTGTTGTCACCTATATAATAGTAAATAATGAAGATTAAGCACAGTCAGCCAGGAATGGAGCTTAGCTAAGGCAACACTAATCACCCAAAAGGAAATAAAAGCAGCCATACAGAAGTTGCTCATATCATCTAACCAGCTTTAATTACTTCATGTCTATCTGTAGGCAAGGTTTTTATCTAGCAACAATCCATCATCAGCCAAAGCAAACTCCAGTAGAAATGACTTTCTTGGAAACAAGCACAAACAGAAATTACGTTGATTCCTGCCATCATGAGCCTGCACAACCAACCATTCCACGTACAAGACTGAGCTAAAAGTTCTGACGAAGAGAAAGCCAAACTACTATGGAAGGTTTTTATTGGCAGAGGGAGACACACACTTGCAGAATTAAGAGACACAGCTTATTTTCCAGATTCAAATTCTTAGTTAGCATCAGTCAGCTACAAGCCACAAAACCCTTATCTGAGACAAGCAGCCTAAATGCTTCTAGTTCAGAGTAAAATACAACAAATGGACATGAGTCACTAGGGAAAGTGATGCAAGTTGTATCGCTTTACTTTGCCCTAAGGATGGGCTTAGGAGCTCTTACTCTGTTACTGCTCATCTGAGCTGAGGTTGTAGTAACCACAGCAAAGGTGATGATGACATCTTGTCCCTCCTCAGTCAAATACAGAACTGTGCAGAGTCTTACATACAGAATTTACTTACAGAACTGCGCAGAGCTGTATGCTAAGGCATAGGATAATGCGGGGAAGTGCGAGAATATGCCTGTTATAAATAGGATTAGCACAAAAACTTCTGTAAATGTTTATTTACCCAGGCTTTTTCTTGGATAAACACACCTCAACCAACAAATTGATAACATGGTCAAAACTTAGGAGCACAAGGATCTCCACATTATTATATTAAAGGTCCATCTATTACAATGTTTTGTCTCTGGCAGTGGCAACACCAGATGCCTATGGAAGAGAATAAGAATATAGCAAGAATATATACAATTTTTTTCCAGCATATCTCCCTGACTCCAGCAACTTCCAGTTCACAGACATTAAGAGCCAAAGTAATGTCCTTGATATATTTGCTTATCATAAATTAAATCACCTGAAATCTCAAACTGCATCAGCTAGGAAACTACATTCAGACAGATGCTTGTTTCTGATGCAAAGGTATTTTAACTTCAAAGAAACAATAAACAAAAGTCCTTGAATTTGCCCCATTTTATATTCCATATCTTTATTTCACTACAATATATATCACTTTACTGTGCACGGATGAATAAAACAAATGTCATTCCATTTCAGTTTATGGATTATAAAAATAACTGCTAGCTTTCAAATGGAAAAAATTTGCCTTTCCTGAAGAAAAAAATGACCACAGCTTTATTTTAATAGATCAGCATATTGCCAATACTTATAGAATATTTCCACTTCATACTAAAAAAGTGTCTAGAAGAAATGGGTAAATAATTATGGGACCCTAAAAAAGCGGTTTTTTTTTTTTTTTTTTTTTGAGCTGATCTGAAGTAATTTATTTTTCTCTTAGAGATGAGCTAACATGGGATAGAACAAAAAAGAATAACTGAACAGTTTGGTAAAAGAAAAAAACATAGTTATGCAAATCCCACATGAGCTTTTCTCTTTTCTCTACACAAGCCAAAGATTCAAATAATCACTAATCTCTTCTAAAAACCTACACTTACAAATGCAAAAAATATTTTTACACTCTATTGCATAGCTTACTGAAATCAAAGATACTACATGGTAAAAAAGCTCTCTAATTTAAGTCAAAATTCAAGTCCTACGAAATATAGAAAATACTGGTAATGAAAAGTCATTAAATTAGTTCTGCTGAAAGGTTTTTCCGAATACATCACATCTTTCTCTACCTGGAGAAGAGAAAGATACTTGCTTGATGATGAGCAAATAGGAGAAGGAAGCACTGGATATTCAATGGTTGCTTTTGAAGAAAGTTTTACTACTTTTTGTGAGACTGTATCTTTCTTTGATCTCTTTTGAAAGCTTTTCCTCATGATTGAGGTGAAGAGATTAAAAAAAATCTACCATGTGCCAGCCTGAGAACAGCAAAAAAATACATATATGCACATTCCAATATAGGCTTTAACCTGATCAAGGGCATCAAAAGCAGATAGAAAATACACTCTATTCCATCTCTCAGGCTGGTCCACTTCAAATAGTTAGGAGAAAAATAAGCCAACAGATTTTTATTTTCAGTCAAAACACTTCCCTGTAGCTTTAGCATCAAGCTAGTTAAAAATTTCCAAATAGAAGAGAAAAAGACCAAGGTATCAAGTGGAAGTAGAATTATCATGTCGGTAGGAACAGATGAATGGCAGAAAACACACCAAAAACTTGCCAGTCTCTGCATTCCAATGTAGAAACAAAGGTCTGTAATCGCTATAATCCCAGGTGCTCAACTTTTCAAGAAGAAAAAGAAAACTGTGGTTAAAGAATGACAAAATGTCAAGCTGATCACTCTCACAAAGCATACCATTCCAAATCTTCAACCAGATCTTCAATCTGCTTGCTTTGCTGATAAACTCAAGCATAAAATAGTATTAAATTTTTTTCAGGTAAATACCAAAGATCAATACCAAAGGTGGCTTCTCCGCCCCCCCCCCCCACACACACACCAATCAGTTGGGTGTCAAAACATGACAATATGGCAGCTGATACCCTATAGTAGATAGCAGCTATTTTCAGTGATGTGTATGGCTCTATTTTTGGAAGAGCCACTATCAGACTTGCTGAATGTCATCAAGGAAGCAAGAACTTCTGAAGCAGAGTGCTTTTCATTCACTTCCAAAGCCCAGAAAACATTGTACAGTTTTGAGCAGCAGATAATCTGCATGCAGCAGGAAAACACTAAAACAATTGAGGTCTCTGCTTTTAAGAAGAAATGTCTATAGCAGTATAAAATAGATATTTCAAAACAGTCTTATCAGCTCTATGAACTTAACTGGAAAAAACTCGAAAAGTCTCAAAAAAATTCTAAGGGTAATAACCTTCCAACAACTCACCAAGATAGTCCCCCTTTAATTCTAATTTAAAAAATTATAACTTATATGAATTATAAAATTGAAAAAAGCTACAAATTTGACTATCCACATAATCTGGACTAACAAATTACCTCCAATTAATTGTTATTTGGATGAGCTGTTTTCTTGGAACATCCAACCTGATTAACCAGACTAAAATGCTTCCATGGTGGAAGCTCTATTGCCATGTTCTGAAGTAGTTCAGCAACTGACTACCCTCAACACTTGAGGAAAAAAAAAAAAAAAAAAAGACACATCTCCACAATCATCTGAATTGGTCCTGTTTCAGTGTTCAACCATTTAATCCCCTCATCCTTTCAGTAATCTCTAATCAGTTTGATTGAGCTCCTTGAGTCCTTTCACGACAAGTCATTTTGCCTGAACATTTCCTAATTTTTCCATCATCCTTGAACTTCAGTCACTACGTCTCAACACAACATTGCAGTAACAGTTGTGCCACTAGCAAATTGAAAGATAAATTTGTGTAGGAAGATTATTCTAACACTTGTCTTTTTACATATTTAGTCTTGCAGGCTATTTCAGCAAGAGCAGCTCAGCAGCAGCCCCATCATGACTCCCAGGTGTTTGATAAGTGGAGTAATTTTATGTTATTAGCTTTTGCCAAATCAATGGGACAAAAAGTTGTACCTTTCCTTTGCAAAAATTCATCTCAAGTCAAATAATCCATTGGACAGTATCAGAATTTTATTCCATAGTGCACAGTTCAAAGTTGACATTTCCTTATGCTTTTTCTCCTGATTATTTGGGGAATTACAGTATAAATCATTACCTTCCCCGGGTTAAATAATTGATCCTGGCCTATTGACAGAACCACGTATGAAGAGAGCGAGTTACAACAAAAGTCCAAACGGAGTAAATAATTCAATACATAGAACATCAGACTTGAGTTGTTTTAGTATGGAAAGCGCAAAGCTGAGAATTGACTTCATAGGCAGAATTTTCTTATATTGGACTTCTACAAAGCAGTGTCTCACAATACATAAATGCAATGTTCCCTGTTTCTAGAACATTCTCCAACTGTTTCTACACAAAACAGCCATAGGTTAAAGCAGGCCAATAGAAAAGCAAGCATTTTTCACACTAAGAGCAGAGATAAATGCAAAACACCTAACTAGAAAGATGAGGTCTCAATGCTTCTGAGAACCAATGCTGCAAGATTAAGTCATAGGTGCCTTTAGTGTAAAAATAAATAGATAAATAAAAATCCTTCAGGTATTTAACAAGAAAACCAAAAAGATATAAAGAGTGCAGGATACTTGCTAGAGGTAGTTGTCAGATATTGGTCAGGACACTGACTTTAGTATCTTTTTCTTTTTGTTCAATAGCACTTATTGTGGCATTCTTAATGGTCACAAGTGACCAAGACCTTATTTTTCCACTTCGATAATCTAAAAGCAATATTTTCATTGACACACTAAAAGCCTTCTATTACTTTGTATAAGATTAGTGTTAAGGCAGCCCTTGAAAGCTGATTTCCGACACAGCTCAGTAAGCTCTTTAAAATGAACACAGTGTTTGGAATTGGGGATCATGGACTTGGTTTAAGCACAAAACCCTTTTTCTTTTTTCTAATCTCCTATTTTGCCCTTTTACCTGGCTGCAGAGCAGGTTTGTGCTGTCTGGCCAATATCCCAAGTGGTGAAACCTGCTTGGGCAGCAAGGTATCAAGCACATTAAAGAAAGTTGGGGAAAGTTGGGCAGCTGAGTAAAATCTCTTATCAGCACTTGCATCTAGAGGTCTCCAGAAGTTGCTCAAAGACAACAGCACAGGTTGGAGAAAGACTCCAAGAATGGGTCAGATCAGGGAAACACAAGTGACAGATTTTCTCATGTTGCTAGTGCAAGAAAGGTGGACTCTATGTGAGTCTGAGTGACAGCTCACATTGAAGAAGAAAAAAAAAAAAAAAAAAAAAAGGCAAAATGGCCCCAGATGTGGAAGCTGTCACTCCTCTTGCTGCTAATGCTGCTTCTCCTTGTTAGCTGGCTCCAAACCCAAACAGGCACAGGCCACATTTGCTAAATGATCTATGGGAGAATTATAGGGGAAAAAATAATATTTCAACAACCCTGCAATTAAATTTAGCTTTGACAAAGACTCAATCGCACAACATGACCTCATGAGAAAAAATGAAAATTGACTGACTCATCAGCTAGTATGAAGAAAGAACCATTTACTAGAAAGTAAGAAACAGCTCTTTAAATCAAGCATAAATCATTCTTCCCTTTAAAGGCCAACATGCAGTTAGAGCTGCATCTTTTCTAGAAGTTGTCCTGTCAAATGAACTCTATTGCATTTTGCTAGGTTTTCTTTAAAATACTGCCGCAACATAGGAGAGGGAAAAAAGAATAAAAAGAAAAAAAGAAAAAAAAAAAAGCAAGCAGCAGGCTGAATGAGTTACTTTTATCTGTGTGAACCTGAACAGCTCTAACTTCATGTGTAACCACACAACAATTTATAACATGTTTATGATGTTATACAAAAAAAGCAGGATTTTTTTTTTTTTTTTTAATGATACATAGTATATTTACTATTATTGAAAGATTTGTGTTCCTGTCAGACCAACACCAAAAATTGCAGTTTATTTGACAGAAGAGAATGGGATGAGAGAAAGGGACTTGCTGGGCTAGTTCCCACCCCTTGGGGCATAGTCCCACAATAAGGAGTCACTGCGCCAGGGACCCCCCCGAAGTGTTACAGCCACTTCCAGTGATACAAAACAAGGCACACAGCTGTGCGGAGAGAAACAAATTACAAACTGTCACTTTGCAAAGCAGGGAGACATATGTCAGAACATCTCAGGAGGAATCTCACTGGGGATCTCACAGTACAACGATGTGGTCACAAAGTGATTAGTCACAGGTTATTTTTGCAGCTCTAAGCTGCTGCATGGACTACATGGACCATTAAAGCATGAAATGTTTGCACTCATTTTCATTCCTGTGCTTTATGGAACATTTAATGCTTGCTATAAAATCATTTAAAAGGCAATCAAGTTTTCAGCTGAGAAAAAAAGATGACTCCCAAACAGTATCAGTGTATTGACAAAGCATCAAGCAAAGAACAGCTTGAACTCAAATAGAATGTCAATTCTTAAGGCAATGGCAGATTTTTAAAAGCATTTTTGGAAATAAGGAATAGCTGTGTAGGTATTCATTCTCTGCCTTCTGTTTTCAGCCTTAGCCCTGAGAGAATGCCTATGTAAGTGTTGTAACCTTTTCCAGTTTAAAAATATTCCTAAAATAATATAACTACCACTTGCTGCACAACAATAAAAGCCTTTGCATACAGCCAACAAGGCATAGATAAATTGCTTAGATATCACCTAAAATGATTGCAAAACCAGTTAACATAGCCTACTTAGCCTTTATATGAGCTAGATCTCATTTTTTAATCAAACTTTGTGGCTATTTGTCCTTTCTTATAAAAATTGTAATAGTCAAATATATTCAGAATAGTCCTTGCTCAGTTAAAATTGCCTCTCATGTCATCCAGGCAAATTGAAATTTCTACCTGAAATCACAGAGAGGTCCCCGCAAGATCAGAAATCAACTGACAATAAAATTCCCCTGGCTCTTGCACTGTGGTTTGCCATGGATTCTTGAAAACTAGAAAGAAATTACTTATTTCCATTAAAGTCCAGGAAAATAAACTGAGCAATTTGTACACAGAAAAAAATAGCAGTAGGCTTGATCAGTAACTTTAATGCTAATAATAAGCTTGCACATGAAGCAAGTTTAGCTTTACCTGGCCTTCATTCTGTATTGGATGCCACTACATTTAGATGTGAAATATACAGGACTTGCAGTGTTATAGTGCTTAATGTGGGCAATTAAGGAAAACCCTTTTGTTCCCCAACACTTTTCAAACTCCAGGCTTCTCCCAGTTCTTTACTCAACCTTAAAACATAACTTGTAGCACTGATAGCACAGTTAACCCACAAAGCAGTTTCTTATTAAACAAGCCAAGTAGGTCATTCAGTATTGCAGATCAAATGATAGTTTTAGGTGAGGGTAACGACTACTGCCAAGTGAGACAGGAATCCATGTGTTGTGCTGAGCGGGCTTTGAGTAGAAGAAACCATCAAGTGCAGATAGGCACATGCAGAACCCATGCATCTTGAAGCAAACTCACTGCAAAAAGAAGTCACTGGCAACGCTAGCACTGCAACAGAACTCGAGTGTCTTCCTATGCACTGTGCTCAGGGGAACGTGTTAAGCAAGTAGCAGGAAGTTGCTTCGGTTTGGTAAACACTTCAGAGCCTCAAAAGTAAAGTCTCAGAAGAATATAGACAGAATCAACAACTGCTCCTCTTGAAGAAAAGGAACATCTCGTTCTTCTTTATGCCTCTGGAAATTTCCCATAGAATTTCCAGAGAATGGGAAGACACTGGAAAAGGAAAATACATTTGTACTGTTCTAACAGCAACCACCAGCAGTACCTCTAAGAATAGAGGTTTGTAAGCAGAAGAGTGAAAACAAAAACCTGGGCATTTCAATGGCAACAACAGAAGAGTTAAACATGAGGTTTCTGTGCAGGGGTCTCAAAGCCACAATGTGCAAAGCCCAAAGGATGCTATAGGTACAAACATGTGCAGCTGAAACAGAATAAAAGTATCACGACAAGCCCCAGTCCGATTGCAGAATAAATCCAGAATCTCTTCTGCTAAATAACGTTTGGGAAGATACACTGAAGCAAGAGTTTGAGGAGCAAATACCAGAGCATACTCAATTTTTATTGTGCATCTAAAATGGTTCTGACAGAACTTGGCAGAAGAGTACAGGCTGCTCAAAGGCATATCTTAGAAAGCAAAGAATCCCAAGTCAAACAGCGGTCAGACCATGGATTAGATATGCATTACAGTTAAAGCTTTTAAAGCTCTGAAAACACTTCCCCCCCCCCGCCCTTTTTTTTTGCCACCACATAGAGCAGACTTAGCAACTTAAAGATTTTGCAGTAGTAGGTAACTTGAAAAAAGCAAGGATCATTTAAAAAGAGTTGCATGTCAAACTGCCAAAAATACATTAACAGGCCTGATAAAATTCTCCCAGCACACTTCAGTGTTGAATTTCAGAGTTTGATCTTCTACAAATACCAGGTCAGCATCCAAAACGAGTACTTGAGTTATACTCGGATCATCCCATTTAGAAGAAAAAGTAGCAACAACAACTCTGAGCAGAATCATCTGATTCAATATGTTTGAAGAAAAATTGGTCATAGATTGAAACAGGTGTTAGCTTCTATTTCAACCTAGAGAAAATGCTCTGCAGTCACTGCACAACACAGCTCAGACAACTAAAGGAAATCCATGCCCTGGCACAGGTCATGGCTGAGTGCCTGGGTTTAAGATTGCTTTCCCTAGAGTACAGCAGGAGCTCCAGTGCCTAGGGCCCTAAAAGCAGGAGCAACAACATTGCAAGTTTAGGGATATCATGCAGTGTTCAGCATGACCGACCCTGGTATCCTACCGTTCAGAGCATTGCAAAACAGAAGCCCAAAAAACAGGCGAGAAATCAAAAGACAAGAGTGTCCTTCAGACATAGCCAAGAGCTGCACTCGCTGCTGCCAGTCTCAAGCAAGGTGTCTGAAGACAAGGCTACAGTCTACAGGCCTGTATCAGTCTACAGGCTCTCAAGAAGCCTGTAGTAACTTGTCACCCCTTGTCACTTTGGCTCAGCAGGAAGGCAGGACCCTCGATGCTGGGACTGGGCAGAACTAGCGAGTCAGCCACTTCTGTGGCTAAAGGCAAACTCTGATACATTTCCCTTATCACGTTTGCGCATGCTGCCTTCCTGTTGTTCACAGAAATGTCTCAGTTTAATCCAAGAGCTATAAATGCCCCAACATCCCCAAAGGGAAGGTTACTCAAATAACCTACAACAAAATAAAAATATCTTCCATTCTTTGGAGAATGCACTCTCTGCTCTGGTGCAGGAACAAATAACTTTACTCCTAACAATTTTGCTAATCTTTTCCAGTAGAAACAGATATTTGAGAGAAGGCTTACCTGAAACAGCAACAGTCAAAAAGAAAGGGGGAGGACAGGTTACCTTCCAGTTAACTATTTAACTGAAAGGATTATATTTGGAGTTAAAGAGCTGTTCCTGGGCCAGCCTTCTAACAGAAGAATTTATTATGCCCTGAAGTAAGTGAACAAGCCTTTCCCTTTGAAGTGTCTTCATCCATGATTACCCATGCTTTGCAGGCAATTCAACTTCAAAAGAAAACTGCTATATGAGCTATTTAACTTATATTTATGAATTGGGAATATCTGAACACCTCCTAGTTTTCCTTTGAGGCAAATATGTATTAGACCAGACACGTTACCACACAAGTATCAACAACATTAATGGCTAGAAAAGGTGATTAAAAAAGAATGAGCAAAACAAGAAAGAAAACAATTACTGAGGGTTCCTGCTGCCTTTTTTTTCCTGAAGCTGACAATTTCCACTTTCTGAATCAATATACGTGTGCTATTGATCAAGGTTTTTCATTTATTTTCTACTTTCTTTTATTTACTAGTGTACATTTAGGAACTACTTTTGAAATAAAGAAAACTCATGCAATTGCAGGATACTGTGTTCTGGGGTGGCAGGCACAGAATATGAAATCCTTTCTTCAGTCATATGTGCTAAACAGACAGTGCACACTACCATTCTCCAAAGCAGGTTAGTAAACAGTATCACCATCAACAACACTCCAGAATTGTCAGAGCAGGTAACATGTTCAGCAAGGCAAAGGAGATCAAGTTCACCCAATCACTAATTAACATTTTGCACATATAAGAACCACCACCACCCAGTTTAGCACAATTTGTCCTTTCTGCTCAAGGAAGGCCCAGACTGAAGCAGCAGGAATACCACAGGCTGCAGAAGGAGTTGATGCAGCGCCTGGGATGGGAGCTCACACAGACCGGCCCACGCAGGCGTTCGCGGGAGCACTAGCTGGAGACACACACTGCCTTTGATACCAGCTTCACTCCAAGAAGGGTGCAATGGAGGTGAATTTCACCCAGGTCAGCTGTGCACAGACTGTGTAATTTAATTGTACACTTGATACGCCAAACCTCATTTGCATCCCACTGCTATATATCTGCTGGGGGACCTAAGTAGTGCTCATAAAGCAATCAGATTAGGGAGAGCTGGGAAGCAGCAGCTCTCCATCTAAACAAATACTCATCAGGAAGTCAACACCTTCTTTAGGGCAGAAAAAGAAGGGAAATTTAACAGACAACTTTAACTAAAGCACAAAGTGCTGCTCTGATGCGCCCTGCCTGAGCTGACTACCAATTGAGTCCTTTGTTCCTTGCTTGGATTTCCACCCTTCCACCCTCCTCTCCCCACACATCTGCTTATGCAATGGTGTCTCTACCAAAGCTGTGCTTAGAGGTGCGGGTATCTCTTCCTCCAATAAGGCTAAGGAACCTAATGATTCGAAAGACCCACAGACAGTACACATTTTAGTACAAAAAAGGACAGTACAAATTTCAACAAAATTTCAAGCTGCAAGCAATAGCTGAAGCAAAGTTGAGTACATGCTGGAATATATATTAAGGGACATGTTTGCTTTTACATTAGCTGAAGTTTTTATTCCAGATTAGGTCATTTGCTATACAGTTTGGGCCCAGGCTTATTGTGAAATACTATATAATTTAGGTTGGGAAGGTCAAATATGATTGTAATAGTCCTTTTTAGACTTTAAATATGTTTTTTTTATTCAACACTAGAAATACATAAAGTGCATCTATTTAGCTTTTATCACTGGTAATATTTACTTTTGGCTACAAGCTTCTAATCATTGTAGAGCTGCAACTTTTAATTGATAAATGCAAATCATTTATCAACTGCAGAACAACCTACATCATAATCTTTATATCCTCTGGACTTATTATACCCAATAAGTGCCTTATCCTTGTGCTTAAAAAGGCAGCAAGAATCATTAATTATTAGCAGGTGTTTTTAAATCTATCCTCAGTCTATAGCAAAACCTGCATATAGATCATTTACTGGCTTTCCCATACAGAAGAGCAGGATAAAGAATAAAGCTACTACCTCACATCAAGAAGACAAATTTGTCTTGGCCCATACAAGCCTAAGAGAACAGAAGTTCATTAAAAATAGAAGGCTGTAACTGGGAAAACAGGCACCCTGGACAGATTTGAAGCATACCTGAAACTCAACATCTTCCCTTTTGCAGGAAGAATCAGACAAAGTAGTTTACTAGATTTGTAGCACTTTTAGTTATGACATGAGTTCCCTCCTTTTGCTAAAGCACCTTTTTCCTTTGAACATATAAATCTAGACCCTGAGCAAGACCCGAGTTAGCTCACGCAGGCAAAAATCATGCTTGTGAAATTCAGGAGCTATGGAGAAACACAGGGAAAGGAAGGACTCTGCTTTAAATCAGTTACACTGCCTTGAAAGGCTAATGAGCAGATAGATTTCCAAGCATTGATCACATCACCACTGCCCGCCTCCCCCCGCCCTTAAAAAAAAAAACAAAAAACAAACAAAAAAACCACAACTATTCCTAGTGGCATTTCATTAAAACAACAGAACAGAATCAGACTCAGCAACTCAGCCCAGGAGTTTCAAAAACTCATAGCCAGAATAGCTGCTAAAGTAATAAGATAAGGAAGAGGCTTGTTTTGTTGGCCAAGTCAAACTGAATTTTAAGAAAACTGAATTATATGCCTGGTGTTTCTATCTCAAAGGGAGTACAACAAGCAAGTGAAGTTCTCTCAGTACTTCAATTGCTAAACGTGTAACTCAGATGTGTGAACTGCTTGAATTAAAACACTGAAGCTGCATTGCTGCAATTAGAGTTTTCAATTTCAAAACTACTTTTCCCTCACTGAAGTAATGATATGAGGTGTATTTTGCAACAATTACTATTGTTTCTCTGCTTAAATGCCATTCATAGGAAGATTATCATCACGAGAGCTTATTTTCCAGAATGACATTAAAACTTGAAATTTCTCATTTATTTGAAAGGGCTGAACGTAGACAACTCTATAAAACAGCCTCAATAATTGCAGTGACAAAGTTACAATAGGATAATATATTTAAGTATACAGTAGCTACATTGCAAGTATTTAACATTTACAATGAATAAATCATTTCCCCTTTCCCCTTTATACTCTAACATAAAGCATAGATCAAGTTTCAATTTGCTGAGTAGACAGGCAAAATTGCAACCAATTTCAAAAGGTCCTTGAATTATTCCTAACTTGGCTGTCTATGCTCAAATAACCTTATCTTGAAAATTATACTGCATTTTATCAAATCCCACATGTTAAACTGATGACCCAGAAAAATTAGATCACTGCCTTAAGAAGTCCAAATGCAGTGCTTAAAAGTAGGTGCCATTAAAATAATCAGAGAAATTATGGGGATAGTAGCATTTAAAGCATGAAACAAAGCAGCCCTATAATATTACAGGCTTCTATTTTAAGCTTCATATTTTCCTTTTAGACTTTTCATTCACTTAGAATTTTTATCTTTCTTTCTCAAGTGCATAAAGCACTTCTCCATCCTTAACAACATAAATGGTTCACATTTGACTAGATAAAATGACTGATAATGGAAATGGGAACAGAGTTTGTCATAAGGAAAAATTCTTCACCTACAAACACGTTCAATATATTCTGAGGTTTGAATTCTAGGAAAATAAAAGAAACTTACTTAGAAAGAAGTGTGAATAAGTTCTTAGAGATTTTTTGTTTGTTTTTAAACTTGAAAAGAAAAAAAGTGAGTTGGTTAGCAGGAACAAATACAAACTTTCTGTGGAAATAAATCAAACCAAAAAAAAAGACTCCCTGTTGTTTTTACTATCACAACCCTCCATGAAAGAAACTTTTGTAGAGCTACAAGATGAACATTAAAACTTCTGATTTCAGCTACCTCTTAGAGTACAGGTGAAAAGGCAAGAGTACTCCTTTAAGCAGCTATATGGTTGACAATTTGTACCTGTGACAGATACGACACTAAAATTTCAGAGAAAAAAAGACAACATGAAGTGAAAGTATAATTTTAAAAGGAAAAATTAAATTACCCTGCCATTTACGGCTCAGCTGACTATGAAATACGCATCTCCTGTAGCTATAGAAAAGCTAGCACAAGTATCAGCTGACGCTCACAATTATGGGTAATATCACTTTTGCCATCTGGCTCCCATGGCTCTTCTAGTATAGTCTGCTTCATGTCAAAACACTATCAACGTTTAGCTTCTGCTCTATTGGCAACATGTTTTTCCTTATGGCAGAGTCTTCCAGTATTAAAACAAATTAGAAAAAGTGGATTTCTCCTCATTACTGAAATGGTTGCATAATCTCTTGGTACATCATCATCATCTGTTAAGAAGGCTTAAAACTCAATAAAAATGTAAATTAATTCTAGACAATGCAGCAGCAATTGCTACAAATGAACAAAGGTAAAGCCAGGTTCAGCCAGAAATTAAAATATTTGGATTGTAATTAATTTTGTAATAAATTTTTGTTGGAAAACATTAACAAATAGCAGAGTAAACTAGTAAACTAAATAGTAAATATATTAAATTGAATGAAGACAAATGCAAGTGCAACAGCTAAAACATCAAGCCAGGTCACTTGTTTTAAGTGAAAAGTGTTGAAATTGGATAAAAAAACACCATCTTCACATTTCCTTTAATTTTCTATTATATGTCTAAACAATGATTAAACAGGAGTCCCTTAAGAAATAACCGTGGAGAGTGACGGAAATTCAATTCTGTTTTGTATCGCCATGTATTGCAGTGATACTTGGAAAATAAAAACCAGGAAGGATTTTCTTTAATATTGCTGGTTAATCTTTTCTTATCTGTCCTTCTTAGAAACCCACAATTTAACACTTTGTTCAATGCTTGTCTGAGGAATTATATTTAATGATACCACAGAATCCCTCCCCTCTTCAGAAAGCAGAGATAATTTATATATGGAGGTAGATATTAGTCATTCATTGATATCAGTGCTCAGATTCCAAAATCATTCCAGTTCTGTTTGTTTACCCCCTTTTCCCTGCACAATAGGAATCTGTCCGTAAGAAGGGTTTAGCATAATCATGCCTAAGACGTACTTTATTCCTTGAGCAAAATGAAAAACACAAGCAGAGTTAGGCCAAGATGAGTTTTGGGGCAATTGATGAAAGAGTAAGGCTTCCATTGACAAAATTGCTCCCCAATTAATAACCTACCTCAACACACCTTCTGGCAAAAGCACATCAACATTTCATTTTAGGCTTTCAAAATATATAGCTTTTCAAAAGCTTTCATTTAACCGCATGACAGCCATGCCAAAACAGGGATGAACTGGAAATCTTGCGTTGTGTCAACTGGAGAGGCTCAAAGCACAGCGCAGCCTGCCTAGCCAAAGAACTATTTCTGTCTTAACATATTCTGAAATAGTCCTCACAGAGGCCAGGAATGCTTAGAAACATTAACAGGCAGTACCTTTTTCATCCCAAATTCCCCGTTTCCCATAATATTTTATATCTTATTCTTGTAATTAGAAATAGTAGTTCAGAGTATTCACGCAACCTTATTTTTTTCTACGCTGACACAACCAAACCAGCACCGTGGCTTTCCATGATGCCGCAACCAGCATCACCACATCCCTACCGCTCTCCAGCCATGTGGGAAGTTTAGGCATCCGAACAGGGCTTTAAAGTCAAACATCAAAATAGGTTATTGTAAACACCCAAGGGCTTCCTAAATCCTTAAGGATAACCGCCAGTATCCAGATGTGGATTTGAGCACCCAATGGATAATGCCTACCAGATGGGAAGCTTGCTTCATATTTAAAGATACAAGGGGCTGATGTGTTTATTTCTGTATTTGAGTTTTTGATGAGCTACAATAGAGAGCACATTAAAGTTTTGCTCTGTTTTCATATACATCTACTTGATCTGTGTTAAGAATATCCCCAAACCCAAAAATAATAATTATGTTTTCTCCTCCACAATATTCCTTTTTGCTCAGTATGCAGCTGGTTTTCTAGTAAACAGTTGCATGAAATGGGGGAATAAAATAGGGGAATTATTTATTTTTCTAGCTATTTTATAAGCCGAGAACATTTCACGTGCTCACTGGGCCATAAATAAGGACCAAGTCTTATTGCCCGTCTCCATTAGATAACAAAATATTTTTTCACACACCATTACTTGAGATGCTATGGATTATGGCACCACACTTCAAAGTGATTGCAGCGACCTTAAAGAACGCTGGCATTTCAGAAAGTGTTTTTAAACAGCTGGGTAATAACCACTTGCAAGATACAAAGACATAGCTCTTCCTCTGGTGGCTCTGTTAAATGGCCATCCCTTGTACCACAATCTTAATTAGATCTAGTTTTATTATATTTTGTAAAGAAATCATCTTTTTAAAGAAAAAAACTTGAATCTCCAGTTTCTGTATGTTACATAAAGACTTCATTATGAAGCTATTCCAAAGGCTTCGTTCTTGTTCACACACACCAAGGTGAAAAGATGGAAACTAATGCTAAATATACTCAAAGCTTTGCCAGCTGCAAAAATGACCTAGTGAGAGCTTTGAAAGCTTAGAGGTGTTTGTCCTTCCATTGAATTCACCAGGTTTTACAGGAAGGAATAAGCAGTTTTTGAAATTTAGGAGTCGTCTGACTCAGTGGGTGTCTGTGGGAATCTTTATTAAAGGGAATCTTGTCTTTGGGGACATTAGCAACTTCTGAAGAATGGGCAGGGAGTATTTTCAGACTTTTGAACCAGAGCTCCAGCTGAGATTCGGACCCATTTTAGTATAACTCAGTATTTCCATGATGTTATGAACAATTTACTGCACTATTTATTGCTAAAGCCTCTCTGCATCAAACACAGGAACAGCTCTGGCAACAACATTATTGCTCACAAATGCTTCTTTGACAATTAGATCAGTGAGATTGCTACAGGGAACTCTTCCTTTTGAACTTAAATTTGTACCTTGCTGACCTAACGGGGGAAAAACAGAATATACAGGTGGATTTACTTAAACTATACTAGAAAAAAAAGTTCTGAAAAGTAGCACTTGGTGTCTTCATTAGTGACAAGCACAGTTTCACAAGGCCACATTTAAGCAAACGTGGCTAGCTTATGGTTTTTGGACTTCTCTTTCCGCTGTCAGTGTAGTTGCAGAAAGGTCCAACTGCTTGCATGTAATAGACACATAAAAGCAGAACACTTAATGAATGAGGAGCAATCTAGAAAAGACATTTCAGTTTTACTTTTACTTTCCTATTTATCTGAATAAATAATTTTGAAGTGTTAAAATACTCTCCAGATACAGTAACATCAATTCCGTAATTTCACATAAGTGTTTATCGGTGATAGCCTACAAGTGGAAGATAGCTTTAAATATGCCGTTTTATATCACAGTGCTGTAAAAACACAAATCATTCTTAGTAAGTCAGGTGGCTGTCTAAAACATAATGAAACACAGGGCTACCAGAGCAATGATGTCCCTACTGCAATTTTCCTCCACCCAATGGTGGTATCAACAGCAGCTGCAGATGTATAACTTTTGGGATGGAATATCATTATGATGGAAAATGAAATTGAGAAAATCACATATCCAAGTAAGGTATGTGAGGAAGCAAGCAATACTGAGGAAATTTCATATTCCCATCATTATTTCTTTACATGAATTCTGTGCTCTATACCTGCCGCAAAGGCAAAAGTACCTGTTAATACTTAAAGTACCTTGGGCATGGAAAGGGAAAGAAAGGAGAATCACATAAGAGCACAATAAAACTGTAATGCAATGTGTTAAAGGATGTGAACCTACTTTCATGGAAAATGCATGATTATCCAATAAAATCAGAAACGAATGAAAAGCAAAATGTACAACGAAAAAGTTTTTTCAATATTGCTGGCAGAACAACC
>VZSV01000003.1:10317913-10332847 GCA_013398735.1 Nothocercus julius
GCTATCTTTCATCAACTAATTTTAGTCTCACAGATCAAAAGCCTCAAGAGGTTTTGTTCTTAATGCTGTCAGATTAATCAGTTAAAAAGGTCAAAGTCCTCAGTTTTTGGTAGTAATTCACATTTTGAATCTATGGTATTGTCAACTCCAAATTTATTTTTTATTACAAGAAAACTTACACAATCCTCACGGTTCTTGAGGACAACCTCAGCTACAAACTACACACATTGCATTACGTGTACCTCGCTGTGTCTCCTAAAAGCCATCAGGATACCCCAATTCAGATTAGTTTCCAGATGAAGCAGTGACTTGATGCAAAATTATTACATTACATGCAAAGAAGAAAGCTGGTTTCCACAACAGCTAGTTCCAACTGTTACTGATATGATCTGGCTAGCTGCACAAAACCTGGGACACTGTTCTATCCTCAAGGCCATCTCTGTGCAGCAAGAAGAACAGAGTGCCTTCGGTATCTATAGATCTTCTCTCAATCTATCTGAACCTTGAATTTCAGTTATAAAAGGCTCAACTCCCAAACATTGTCTTATGGAGAAAACTTTCACCATCAAAATTTGATGGACACAAACATTATTTGCAGGTTTGTACAATTTGTGCTTGTAGAGGAAATCGCCAATCCTAACAGCAAATGATTCACAGCAACTTTAAGGCTGTTTCCTCAATATCTAAATGGTTGACTGTCTCCTTTACAAAACTATATCCAATTTGGGGCAGTTCAAGAAGGAAGTGGAATAACAGAAAAGAATCCGGAGGAGCTGAATGTCAGTGATCACAGGCTTAGAAGACAAGCTACTTCTGAAGAGTTATTGAAGAGCAGCTGCTCAGGCTTAGAAGAGAGTCCCGGGAACACAGGCATGCAGCGAGCACGAAAAACACAGCAAGAGTCTTCAAGGAACATATAAGGGATGTTGGAAAAAAAGAATAATCTTTTCTCACTGTGTACAACAGGAAAAAACAAGAAATACAAGAGATCATTTCAGTAGGACAAATCTGATATTTGAAAACTTTTTTTAAAAAGCACAGGAGTCGGCATGGTGGGATATGTTTCCTGCAGCCTCTCCTATTGCCAAGGGAGAGGTGCAGCCTCTCTTTTGGAGGACTGCTAGAAAGACCTCATTCTTGGATGGAGATATACAGATATGTTTGAACTGTGCCCTAGGACAGCAGCACATGCTGACCACTTCTTTTCAGGGAGAGCGACTCCACCATAATGTTGCCAGCTGGTTAAGTCCCAGACAGCCTCCAGTACACAGGAACTCACGGCTTTTGAAGGACAGCCTGATCTGGACAGAAGAACCAATTTCTGTTCAACCTTAACGCATGACATTATGAAGTTATTTCCATTCCCTTCTCCATCCTGTGCAATTGCAGAATCTCTCAAGAATATAGCAAATGCTTTCAGCTATAGCAAGTGAGGCTTTGCCTTCCAGCCTACCCAAGAAGCAAGAATATAATGAAATTTGCCCCATGTTCCTCTAGTTTACAACATCAATAATAATAGCCCAACCTACTGCAAGCTGGAGGAGACCATTCTCATCACCTACAAAAATGAGGGAGGTCTCCTTTCAGCTGTTTCTAAAGAAGGAAACACACACCAACTCACCTCCAGGTGACCATCCCTACCACTCAGCTGAGCTAGCAGAACCTCACTGCTTCCCCAGCCACTGCAGGTGGCAACTTCTCCCTTGCTCCCAAGATTGCTCATGGTTCTTTAGACACCTAACTAACTATCCCAGCTAAGCAAACACATAGTCAAGTTGTGCTGAGATAAGTCTGGTACCACCCTATAATTCCTACATGTTGCATATTCCAGTGCTTTTTTTTGTGCACTTCCTGCTCCACTGCTTGCACCCAAAGGCACTTTCCAGTCCACAGGCAGTCTCAGTTGTGGCCATGCAGTTTAGTGCATGTCCACGGCCAAAGCTGCACAGGAGCGGGACGGCTCTGCATGCTCCCTCAGAGCCTCCTGACACGCTTTGAACAGCCTCCGAGGTTTGGCTGAAGCTCAAGCAGCTGTGGCTCCCAGTCTGCCCTCTGACAAGCAGGGCACCAGGAATGAGTCACCGTCCTTGGGGAGGCCAGACTCCCTGTATGTGCTGTTCTTTGGACAGTGATTCACAGCATCTGACATTTAATTACGGAGACCGGGCTCTGCCCATGCGAGTGCTGCTCTTTCATTTCAGCACAAAGCCCAGGAGGAGACTAACCTGCCCGACTGTGCCATGCAACAGAGGAGGGCAGGGTAAGCACAAGAGGGAGCAGTTATAACTAAAATACCTTAAATAGCTACTAGTCTCAAACCATCTCAAAAAGGAAAGACTCAAAAAGTAGGGATGAAGCACATCATCTAACAACAAAGCTATCATCCAGCACAGATTTAAAGGCAGCAACCACATGGCCAAAAAACTCCCTGCTTACCTGCCACTGCAGTGAAAGGACTGACCTTTTGTTTCGCCATTACTTTCTCAGTATGAGCCTTATGTTCTCATGCTTTGAAACAGGTAGGACTGAAACAGCAACAACAACAAATAGATTACAAATAGATCCAAGTGCCTCAGGCTTTAGTCTCCTGGGTGGACAAGCTAACAGGAAACTCGCGTTCACAGTCCAAGAAACTATACAGACTGGAGACTCATTTAGAGTATAGACAAATATTTATCCGTATCTCTAGCAGCACTGAAGCCTAAGTAGCAGCTACCTTCTTTAACTTGCATTATGAGAATAATCACAAGAAAGATGGGAGGAATTGCCCAGGTTTGGCCAACAAATATTACTCTTCATAAGGATACTAGAAATTACGTCTCTGAAGGGTACCGCACATGGGGAAATGGTTTTACTTTCCCTTATGAAGATAACTCATTTATACAAAATGAAAAATAAATTGTGTTGAAGTACCTAGGTCTGCATAGTCTAACTCTCCACACAGTCTTCACAACTCTGCCACACTGGTCAACTGATATTTCTACCACTAAAGCACTGCCCCTGGTGGTCTCTGGTACGTAGTCCTCCTACTATATTTCTGGAAAAGAAATAATTTATTATGTGCTTGGCCACTCCAAATTATTTGTCACATAGCATTTGCAGAAGAGCTGTGGCTTGTTTGTTAGCAGCCCCTGCACTGTTCACTCACACTTCCTCACTGATAGTAGCTGCTGGTAAATTGGACCACAGAGGAACCCAGGGTGGATACAGGAAGTCTTTGGCAAAGGAATGGCTCCAGAGCTAGTGAAGCAGAGGATGAGTGAAGCTGCTAGCAACAGTGGCCACCAGTGGTCACCTGGGCTTATTTAAAGGAAATCAGGTCTCCTAAATCCACAATGATTAACAGGAGATCACTTAAACAAAATGGCATCCTGCACTTTCTGAGATCAAGTTGTCTTCATTCATCTGCCCCCCTCCCTAATGCCCTTGGGATGACACCATACTACAAATCTGGATTCCTGTTCCCTCAATGCCTACATATGGTTGAGCAAGAGGCATTATTCTGATCTGGAGTCCTATTCAGAGTACACATAAACATCCCATTAAATGGTCAGGTTCACCGTAGTGTTCGAAGTATGAACTTCAAATGGTTGATATGTTCAAAGGCAGTAGAAAAAAATCCTGATTTTTGTACTGAGGGAAGGCTGCAGATGGGTTTTCCATTTTCACTCCCTAGTCTTTCATTAAATTATTAACAGTTGTGAGATAACAGTTGTGAGACTGCTGCTTTTAACAGAGATCTACAGAGCAGAAAAACTCATTTCAACATGGTCTATGAAGAGGTTTAGAATGCTAATGATTTCCTGTAAAAATTGAACTAGGTTGTATATTAAAATAACATGTATTTTTTACACAATATTGTAATACAATATCTTTTCCCTGAGCCATCCCTGCCCTGCTTAGAAATTCCTCTGAAATTTCTGTAATCACTCTTTTGTCATCATGTAATAGAGAAGAGACTTGATGTAGAAGATAAGGTAGACAGTTGTGGTGAATGGAAAGAAGACATATGTCTTTAAAAGGAGCAGAAGGAAACCAAGACACCTCAGATATGAAAAACAACCAGCACACAAGTATTTAAAGTCTAAGATGAAGCACCAGAAGTGTGTGCTTCCATTTTCTGGTACAAATCTTTGTAAGAATAGAATTGTAATCACACATTCTCAAAATGATGTAGATCACACCAGTTTGACGACATATCTAGTACGAGAAGATAACAAGCCTTCTTTCACACTTGAAAAACACATGTTAATATAAGTCACATTTGTTTTCTGAACATTTTAGCTGTCTGGTGCTAGGGAAAGCCCTAGAAGAGAGTCTGCACATCTCAAGAGGCTCCACTTAGGATTTTTTTTTTTTTTTTTTCCTTCCATGAAGTCTATTTTAGTAAAGCACAATTCTCATTACCAAGTTACCAGATGTTCCCTTCTTCCTTGCCCTCACTGCAGATACTCTATATTCTCTTTAGATTAGGACACTCGAGGGCGCGTGTTCAGGGGCAGAGGGTACTTGTGACTAAATGAGGGCCGCCGAGGTGACGAGCACCCTTGCAGCGCTGCGCCCACGCTCTGCTAATAGCTGGCTGTACCAGAACAGCCTGGAGAGGCTGGGAGCAGCGGGGAGCTGCCAGCGAGGCCTCGTAGGTGGCCACAAGAGAAAACGCAACTGGAAATAGACAGCCAAGAAATACGGAACAGTCTGAGCCCAGGCTGCGTTCCAGCTTCCAATGCAGATTAGACTGTAAAGGGACACATGCACCCCACAAAAATCCTTTCTGAAGTGTGCCAAATCTTCCCAGGAAATGCACACACCGAATTTGCAATCTTTTGTTCTAGCACTACAGGCTCAGTAGATTTTCAAAGTGCAGATAGAAGAAGTGACAAGCTGCACACTTTAGCTGCTGCTAAATGGAGCTACAGTGAATCTGCTGAAAATGATCCATTGACTTCTAAGCATTCGCAGTTCACACGGCATGAGCCATATTTTCTGTCAGATGTGCACATTTCTGGTCTGCTCGCACTAAAGATTTTATATTCTGCTCTGCCAAGTCAAAAGGTTGAAAGGTGGATGTAAGAACATTTTGCTGCTGACTGCTCCTGTAGTCATAGTAATAAATGAGCAAAACAACATCGAATATTGACAATTCCAGTGAAAAATCTAGTTCTCAGTAAGAAACAGATTTGGGGGGAATAGTTTTTATAGGAAAACTTCTGTTGATTTTGAATCAGACAAGTAATTACTACCCAAAATACTCTGCCAAGCTCAATAGCTCTGCTATAGAGCAAGTGTCTTAAAAATGACTTGATAAGGCAAGATACAGACACAAAACCTGGAAACATACATTAACAGTCTTTCCTCTATTCATCCAGCAAATAAAGTACTATTTGTCACAATCTGATAAATGGGTGCGCTTTACATAGACAACACAGGACATGAGTCCACCCCAAAAAGAAACACCTCTACTCATTGTACTTCTTTGTACAAGGTGTACTTTGTGATTCTTTGTTGAAGCTACCAATTGAACTGCTGTGAAAAGATAAACCTACACTGCAACAAAACCCAAGACCAATTTATGTCATGGCTGTGCAGCTGTAAATAGAAAGTAGAAGCTCATACTATTTTTTCCAAGATCCATGAATGCTTAGAAGAATTAGCTGAATTCTAAATGAAGTGTCAGTACAAAGTAGAAACCACCTCCAACTGGGCTCTAAGGCTCCTTTTGAATTTGAATATGGTTTCAAATCTGAATAAGGTAGTGACACCCAAAGGGAGGAAATCCAACCAAAAGAGAACTAGAAAGAACAAACACTAAAGCTTCATGAGCTTCAGTACTGGGGCTGAGAGAAATATTTCAGTGAACAGCAATTTTCAGTGAAAAACAAGACTTTCAATTGCATCAGTGTTATCTGTGAGTTCATGTCAAATTCAGTCATCAGCTTTAGATTAGAAGAAAATGGGGAATGTCTTTCAGTGGTAGTGGGAACATGAATTCTAGATGTCAGATCCACTTACTAAAAAAAGCAGAATTTAGGCTTTCCCACCTGTTAAAATCAAAAATTCTGATCACCACCATCATAGCTTTTTATGCTGTTAAGGAGTTTTTTTCAGGGACTGGATAAAGATTAGTATGTGCATCTGATTGCCACCACGTGTAAGGCTTGGAGACCTGCTAAGTGGCTGGTGCTAGTTAGCATTTGCAGAGGCAGAAACTCACATAGAGGAAGCAGGTCTCCTTGCCAGCTGCCTACTTCCTCAGAGACCAGACACATTGCCCACTGTGCTGCTGCTGCTTCTTCACTCTTTCACCTGGGAGTACATTCAACAAAACAAGATTTTTAACAGTTTGACAAAATTCAGTTGCTTCATGGTCTATTCACATTCAAAGACCTTGCAGGTTAACCCCCAACTTCATCCTGATGATAGCTTTTTATATCATTTTTGCCCTTCTTCAACTACCCTGTTAATTGCCATAAACATAATAGTATTTGCAACCTCAGAGTTAAGTGATCTGCATTAAAACAACTTCAGAGTGCTGTAAACTTCAGTTACACATATGCCCCCTGCCAAGTGAGACTCTGCAGAGAGGCTATTTCAGCTTGACCCAGAAAACATGAAAACTCCCTCAACTCACACACATCCAAGTCTTCCTGAAGAAACCAGGAAACAGACACCTTTCCTATCAAAACACAAAATATTGAGCTTGTAACAGACATTTTATCTCCTCGTAACAGGAGACACCAGATGTGGCCCTGTTTTAGTGCTTTGTCGCTCCAGCCAGAATCATCAGACAGCAGGGCCATTCCACCCTACCCTGCGGAAAAGCTTTGCTCACTTCCACCCACTTTCCATACTAAAAGCACAGTAAAGTCAGTTCCCCGCGCACACTTGATGCAAGCCAAGAACTAGCTCAGCATTTGGGGCTGGCCAAAGAATAGGTTTCATGGTGCCATTTAAAACATCTCAGGGCAGATGTTTTTGAAATACCACCACTCCTGCACCAAAAACGGCTGCTGTATATGAGCAAGTGTTTCTAGGTAACTATCGGGTGTATCAGACAACTTGGTACATGCCTTGAAGACCTTTCAGAATAGAATCTCTGGTTACTACTCCATTCACCTACAAACACAAGGGGTTACATAACAGCGGCTCTATCTGCTGCTAAGAACCCAACTCAGTGCTGACAGCAATTGCCAGAAATGGGTAACCTGGTGTCTTTTTCCTTTACGTTACTTCAGAAAGGAGGAAAAGTGTTTTAACTAATAATTTAAGCAAGTGTGATAAATGTTTGCCAACCTGCACCAAGAGCCTTGTAAAAAAATTTCTCCAGTTGCAAGTATTATCAGAGCATCCCAGAAAAAATCCTGACTATTAGACAGAGTACTAGCAAACCTAAAGCAAACGCCCCGAATAATCCAGTTGAACACATTACTGAGAAGATGTTATGATTTAGCAGACTTTACTTATTTTTGTTTTCAACTATTATTCTCAAGTCACACTTCTATGGGGACAATAAAGTGTAAGCCGTATAAACTGGTAAGTAAATTCTGGACACGCAGTTGGGAAAGATCCTGTGTTGGAAACAGCAACAGCCAACAGGAACAATAGGGCACTTGGCTAAACAAGCTGTTGTGTGAAAAGCCCAACACAGTAAGAGCATTCTTGCATGAAATCCGGGTATTCGTATTTCAGAGAGACTGAACGTGGCTGGGTTCAAAGCCAGAGCTATAAGAAGGTGTGAATAACCAATATTAAGAATCAGCGGAGGAGAATTGCCATGGCAGAAAGAGAAAATTGGACATAAAATTTGTAGACATGATGAAATTTGTGCAAGGCAGGAAACAGCCTGGCAGAAATTAGGTACTGCATATTATTGCTTGTTAAGTCAACTTGGCTTTTTGGCATATCTCTGCCACTTTAAAAGAGACCTTAAAATAGATCCAAAAATGATATATATAAACATGGATTAGCAGCCACTATATCCTCCAGCTATGAACACAGAATCATGGAATCACCAGGTCCAACCTTAAGTCCTTCAACATCATGCCCGTTAAACCACATCCCTAAGTGCCTCATCTCCACGGCATGGGCTCAAACAAATACAGACCTCGGGGAATACTATAGGTTTATAGCCATGAATTAACACTCCGCTAAGGAAATGCCTGTGCTGACTGAAGGCATTACCCAACCCTCAGCTGTTGGTGAACCCCCCCATCCGCCTCATGCTACAGCTCAATGGCTTTGCCCAGAGGAGGGATGGCTTAGGAAGCCCTCACACAACCCAGGCCAAATAAGTCAGCTCCCCTCTTCGGGTAGTTCCTCTTGGCTGCGTGGCTTTACCTGCCGTGACATAAAGAAGAGTCAGGAGATGCCTTCTCTTGGCAGCAGACCTGTGTGCCTGCACTGGAGGAAGGATGATGAGCCACGCAGCAAGGTCTTCAGATGGCATGGCTGAAGCCCAGACAGGCCATTTGTGGCCTGCTACAGACCTCTGAGCTTAAAGCAAAGGACACTTTCTAGAAGCTCTGCTTTGTAGCACAGCTCATTACAGAAACATTAGCAGTTCTCCAGCAGCAGCCCATGGTGTTAATGCCAGAGGACTGAGCTCAGCTTGGGGCTGCAGAGGGAATTTTGATTTGCCTAGTGCCCTGCAGCATATTATACCACAGAAAATCAGCAGTAATAGAGCTCTGCTCTGCCTCTGCACGCCATCCCATCCAGCGTACGCCTCTGCTTTATATTAGGTGCCAGGGGCAGCTGCTGTTAAAGGCAGCTGAGCTTTTCTGCAAGTTCTTACTGTTTTTCTTCAAGAAATGTCTTGAGAAATGGTATTATATTCCAGGTCTAGGTATTTTGTGTGTTCCTGTTCTTAAATCTTTCATAGATATGATCTTATTATATTTTTTATGCATCAAACACATACCAAGTATTTTCTGTTTTCTCCAAATCAGGGTCGGGGGAAAGTCCTAAACATGCATCCCTGTTTTGGGAGCTAGAAAGAGCTTTTTACATTGCTTTTTACAAACCCATTCCACCAAGAGAGTCTTTGCTGCATGATGGCACAAACTCTCCTCCCTGTTTGATTATTTGCTCTCCTTACAGCATATTTCTTTTCCCTTAGCACCAGGTCCATTCACATGCTAAAAGATTCTTATCAGGCTTTTAAAAGGACTTTCATATAGATGCATAGAAAATATGTTTCCACAGAATTTAGTACTATGAACTGTGCACATTACATCACAAGAGGGGAAAAAAGAAAATCACTGACTAAAAGCAGAGAAAAAATGTCATTAAAAGAATAAAAATCTAGGTCATCCTAATCAGTGGTCAAACACTATGTTTCAGAGAGAAACTAAAGGTTTGCATATTTCTACATTTGACAGAGTTTTTCCATCTGGAAAATAACCAAGACAGGCAAGCACAAATAGGAAATTATCCTCATACACCAATTAATCAATCAGACATTCATCAACACTTGTAACTAATTATTGGAAAAACCAAGTGAGAAAGAATCTATTTCAATCACATGCATTTCCTCAATATTTACAGCGTTAGGAATAATTAGATTTTTTTCCTGAAACTTGAACAGGCCCATACACACACAGTTTCATCAGAATAGGCACTAGCTAACAAAGCAGAAACAAATAAGAGTCTCAAAATTTTCATAGGAAGAAGTCCAGAATCACAGCAAGACACTACACAGCAGGCACTACTTACAGTTCTTCAACAGAGCTATGCTGTTGCAGCTCTTGGGTCACTACATTAGACCAGTTACATTTCTTTTCAGTCTTTTTCAAGCTTGGAAATGATCCAGAGATCAAACAAAAATGCTTTTGTGTTCTCTACTCCTGTCTTTTTTTGCTCCTACTTCCTTTCTCTCCATTTTTAACCTTACCACTGAAAGAGACAAAGAAATCTGAAGAGTGACTAGAAAATGATGAGCTTTCTATTTCAGAAACTCAAGATGAAGGTTGGTATTTCTCCATCTCCAGTTGAAAAGAGAACATTAAAGAAAGCTACTCAAGTGCCTTCTAAAACAAGCCATTTGTTAAAGTTTGATATCAAATAGTTACAGCTTCAGTTGGACTAGTCTTACTTTCAGATATACCAGGAAGGACTCTTCTGTGTTTACCAAGTTAACACTTAGTAAGTTTTCAGCACTGGCAAAATCTTCCTTCAATTCCCATCATTTCATGTTTGCCATCTTCAATCTTTTAAAAAATCCATTACTCTAGGCTAAAATATCCCTGAATGGCATTAAGATTACTGGTGCAAGGTGCTGATAAATATGTGGAAAAAATTAAAGCAAGAATTAAAGCACTACACAAAAGTTCACTTTTGTGGTTCCTTCTCATTCCCAACATATTTTGCATTCTTTAATACCATTTGTTTCAAAGCATGAGTACGATGTTCAGAAGAATCTATGAAGGAATTGTCTTTGCCAGCTTCACAGGTAAGCATGGTAGACAAGTCCCCCTTATGAAGTCCCACTTGTGAATTAAGGAAGATATGGTCAAAATCTTATGTAAGCCGTTTTATAACATGTGCACTTCATCTGCAGCCAGGCACTGGCAGTCAGAGCTTGCTCCAGAACAGGCCGTTCAGAGTTGATATAACTTAGAAATGGAGTAAGATAATCACAAGAAGGAGTGATCCCTACTGTCCTCATACATCAATCTCCCACTCTGTTTGTTTTTGTTGCTGTGGTTCCCTTGAATGACATAGCTTTAAAATTTATGACCATTGCTCACTCTCTTTACTAGCTAGCTATAGAACCGTAGCCGCATTTTCTGATGTATAGCGTCTCTTTTCAAAGTTAGAGCCTTTTCCCATTCCAGGCAGCTCGGTGCTTCCTCCATTTTCTCAGCAAAGAATGTCTGATATGTCTCCGTGTGAGAAATTGGTCTGTGCTAGTGCCATTCTCCCTTCCATCAACTTTCTGAAGGCAAATAATTCATATTGTCTTAAGCCGTCTCCTAAGAAAGCTAATGTGCCAGTGATAACTTTCTGAAGTCTCTATACTAGAATACACTTCTACTTCTAAAAAACAATACAGTCTGCAGTTACTGAAATGAGCTACCTAGAAACTAGTTCACTATCTTTATGGCCTTTTTTGAAATCCTCCTCTATGTTAGCTTTAAAACTATCCACCTTTTTCAGGTAAAAATCAGTACTACTATTTCCAAAAAGCCCTGTGCCCTGCCATAGCTCTTTACAAATTGTTCAATGGAGCCAAAAATGCTGTCTTTTCACAAAATAATTATGTATTTTAGAACACAATGATATTTTAGAGACTTCTTCCCATACAAATGTAGGAATTTCACCATAAAGACTGAGCAAAGAAAGCTCAGTGATGTATTAACACATTTTGAATAGGCAAGTTGATTTGAGGAATACATTGTGGTTAACAAAGTCACATTCTTTCTACCTGTTGACCTACATTTTCTTCAAGGCAGGCATCCTTTCCAAGCTTTATATCCTCATATAATAACATTCAGAAATAACAGCAGCCAAAATGAGTTTGCGCTGCAGTTAAACCATCAAAAAGTTTCACCTCATTTCTTAATTGCATATTGAACTGTCTGTAACAGCACGTTTTTCCTATGCAGCTATGGTATATTTTGGAAATAAAAAGCCCTGTAATGATATAGACACAGAACACTTGCTTTAAGTGTAGCAAAATCCCCATATTAACTAAAGGCAAAAAGCAGAAGGTAACAGCAAATGACTGGTATTTTTATCATAGTGAATATTCAGTAACAGGACCAGAGATTTTGTAAGAGTCAAGAGGACACTTGACACTGCATATTTCCAATCATTATTCATAGACAATTTTTAGTACTCTTGATCTAATAGATACAGAAACACTACAGTGCTGCAGGCATTAAATATGGAGCAAGCAAATAAGGCCTGCAATCAACAGGCTGGCAAGCCCACATGGAAGCATGAATAAAACTAATGAAAAGAACAGGAAAAAGGGATGCAAGAAGAGATAGGAACATGGATTTTTAATAAATGCCGAAAGTCATCCAGATGACATTCAGAGTACTGAAGCACCATGTCAAGAGCGTCATGGATGTGCTTAATCAACTTAGTTCAATTGAGTTACTTTATTTTACAGTAGAAAATTCACAGGTGTATAAAGTCTTTTTTTGTACTTGTGAACTCTAAAACAGAAACATAACAAGAGTCTCAATATATGCTGCAGACAGCTTAAAAATAAGAGTGAAAACATTCTGCATCTATGGGCTCACACTGTAGCAGCAAAGCTGGCCTTGCTACAGATTTCTTAATGGTATAGCAAATGCCTGCATTTCTGGGGCATCATGTAAGGCCATGATACCTCATATACAACCTGTTTTTGACCCTGCAGAGCTTAAAACTCTATATCATAAACCAGGGGCTTGCATCAGATGCCAGTAGGCTCAGCAGGAGACCCAAGGCCTGCTGCATGAGCCTTGATTGCATCATTCAGCATCCTTCATTTTTTCCCCAGCAGAAGTGAATTACCCGGATTACCTGATTAGCATTGCCAAAGCACTCTGCTGAATACATGCAATGCTAGGAGAACGTCAAGAGACCCCCAAAAATTTACCACACTCCCCTTTTCCTGCTCAGCCACAACACAGATCTGCCTAACTCCCCAGGAAAAAAACCCCGTGAGCCCTGAAAGGGGAGAAGCACACAGAGCAAGTCTTCTGAGCCTGCCACAGCTATGCAAAGTGCATAGCTTGATACTGCTTCCTCAAGACAGTTATCAAGAGTGCAAAACCATACCTGCTCCCAGCTGGTGCATAACATCACACAACCATTAACCAACTCGAAGCAAAAAGAAAGTAGCTCCGCTTAAGCAGCCTCTTGAAAGCAAGGCAGAGGCACAATGATGACACTGAGAAGAGAAACAACAGCAGTGCTGTTGCCAACACCCAGCTTCTCCTGTGGAGGAGAAAGAGATCTGATGCCAGTCACTGAACATTGGTTTAAAGTACAGAAATTCTGCTGTTGAAGCACTTCATCTCAGAAACGCCCCAAATTCATCTTCCTCTATTTGCATAGCTCCTGCTCAGACAGGCTTGCCACTCGCTGTGGAGGTTTCCTGTTGGTTTCAGCAACATTTTAGAGCCACATCTGCTGGCCCACAGAAATCCCCACTCCAGCCAGCAGCCAACTAGGAGAGAGCCCGTGGCTGCAGCAGCAAACCACCATCAGAAACCACAGCCACATGCAAGTTGCCGATTCAGCCATCCCCTCCTCCAGAAAAAACTGCCCTTCAGCTTACTTGGTTGAGACACATGTGATGGGAGGGTAAGATTAAGAATAGGACAGGATAAAACCACTGATGATGAAGCGTTCGTTAAAATTCAGGGCTGCTTCCTCTCATGCATGCCATGAGTTACCAGCTGCCTAAGGAAGGTCACCAAATTCACAGGTGACAAAAGTCCAATGAGGAGACCGGTAAACAAGCCGTGATTTTTATGGAGCCTCTCTGTCCTTCAAATCATAATAGTAAATATTTCCCTTAAATAAAAAAATTAGTAAAAATACAGAAGTGTCATAATTGCTATCACTTTGTACATTCAAGCTGTTTTAGTAGGATAGCTAAAAGCAAATAAACTCAAAATATTTGCAAGTGTAAAGCTATTTAGTTCCACCCTTACCCTCTTTCCTTCTTAGTTATATTGTTATTCTGTTTTGGACTGTGAGTAGGGAAGGGAGAGAAGGGAGAAAATTGTTTGATTTCAGTGCAGACCTGGATGGATCACAGTTTTCCTGCATACTATATAGCTTTTGGGTCAAATTCTGCATAGCGTTTCACATCCTTTATCAAATAATCTGGTGGCTTTGGGGAAGTGCATGGGACCTTGTCCCATTCCTTAGCCTCCAGTTTTATCATCACAAGATAGCTACAAGGCAGGAATACCACTTGGGTTTCATCCAAGGGAGAGCACTAAAACAATGAACTCCCTTCAAAAATACAAATCCCTTTAAAAATCTGTCCCTTTGACAAATACTTGAGGGTCAGAGATTTACATAGTATTTAAAAAAATTCTTTGGGGAATTAGGCATTGAACCTTACACTTTTTTACGCGGTCAGTTCCCTGCACTCTGTCAAAGCTGATCAAAGGCCCTCAGCTAAAGGGCAATACCTTTGCACCAAGCCGAAGCTTAGATGTTCCACGCAACTTGTCAAGCCAAACCAGGCAGTTAAGAGGTGCCTAAATAATGACAACATGCACAGTTAAACTATATATAATGAATTTTAAGATCAAATTTCGAGTCAGCTACTGACAAAAAATCCTAAGGAAGGAATCAGACCTGCACGTATGTTCATTACATGAACTCTTACCTTAAGTACCTATAGCTTTCCATTAGACAGAATTCAAAAAAAAAAAAAAGACACACACACAGGAATTTTGCTGAACTTCAATCAAAATATGCCCATAAAATGACATAATGAGAACTTTTTAGGACACAGGCAAAAGAACTACATTGCAGTCTGCTGACAAGATGCCAGCGGCATAGTACTAAAGCAGCATGCCTGAGCAATTGCTGTTACTGAACCTGTTCAGAAAAGAGGTTTTTAATCAAGCTATTAATCCAGATGCCATCTTAACAGTTTTCTTGCAAGTCTTTATACATATTTATTTGCATATGTATTATAATATATACTTTTATGTATTTTACACTATATAATAACAACGTTCATAACTCTTCATGAAGTTGATTATATTCCAAAAACAAGTGCAGAAGGAGTAGCATCAACTCAGGTACTAGATGATAACAGCACAAAATGCCAACAAATTTTAAAAGGTATAGTGTAACAAAGACGCCCTTATTACTGCTGCATGAAAAGGAGATTGTGTTATACTCCAAACACAAACATCAATCATACATAACACCTGGGAAGTTATTCTGCAACCATGAGGCACTTAATAT
>VZSV01000003.1:10332862-10368858 GCA_013398735.1 Nothocercus julius
CACTTTTTATTGGAAAAGCCCATGTTCTCTTCAAGATAATAGCTTACTGAAGCACACCAGTGAGTGAAAGGGTGTTCATGATATTTAAAGGACTTCCTTATATTGCCTGCAAAACAACAATAATTTATTTATCAACCGGTAGAGACAGTTTTCATACTTGGAATCAGAAATAGCCTCATCTGTTATTCTCCTTGTTTTTACATTTGTGAAATTAAGCCAAAACAAAGAAGATACTTGGAAATCAGACTATGAGTTTCATTCGCAATGCATGTCACCACACCAGCAGCCCAGGGGCGTTGCCAAGCAAAGCCCTGTTCTACAGATGCCCTCCGCTCGTGCTCTGCAGCGGGCATTTCCACCTACCCATTGCCAAAGGGAGAACGCTGCCCGCCACAGTGCTTTAGTATCACCAAGTATTTTTTAGTTTACAGGCAGCACCGCTTACACAGGAGTGAGGAGAGAAAGCACAAATGGATAAGAGAAACAGAAAAAAAAAAAATTTGAGAAAGAGAAAGAGGCAGAAAAAAGCATTGTTGATCATTTTTGTCTCTAGTTTCTAATGGATTCCACAAAAGCGTCTTTCAGAATCTATTAGCATGACCCAATTTTTTGTAGTGAGCTCAGAACTGAATACAAGCAGCAGTCACCCCCACACTTGCACCATCAAAACCAAAAGAGATAGATCTTTTTCTCTTCTCTTCCTTCCCTAAAAAGTTGGTAGTATCACTAACTAGACGAAACCTTAGCTTCAAACTTAAAAACATTTTATAAAGTCTGTCCATTTTTGTCATAAAATTCTACACAAACTGAAGCTAAACGGGGACTATTTGAAGGCCCTCTAATTGGATTAGTTTCCACATCATTACAACTGTGAAGCAACAGAGCACCTTACACTGAGTCACATTTGCCCTTCTCTTTGCTCACTCCTTCATAAATCCTAAGTGACCAGATAGTCGAGAACAGTCCTTCACTGAGCAACAGATAAGTGATAGGCCAAACATGAGAACCTAAGGGGAAGGATTACACAGGCCATAGGCACACGGAGTAAAATATATAGGAGTACTTTGTTTCCACGTGGCTGTACTATGCCTGCAATGCTTGTGTCAATACATGCACGTCTTATTTAAACCTTTGAGCCCTCAAAGCCATTCACAGTAAAGGAGAGGATCTGTTTTTCTCTGCTGTCTTTAATGTAACTGCTAGAGAGCAAAAAGCACCTAGCAGATTTCTTTTTTTTTGCCTGCGCTCCAAGCACAGGCGAAGATATTTCTCCATCAAAGACTGGACGAAACTATGAAAACACATGAAAGATGAAATCACCAAAACATAAGGTGGCAATTACCCCAGGTGACAGGCACAGAAGACAGGCCCAGTTACCCCAGGTGACAGGCACCAAGTATCACAAATTCAACATAAATTTTCTCCATAGCAGGAATATGCAAACTGCCTTAGTTTGAATAGCAACTCAGCTTGGTTTTCCTGTTTTTCAGAGTTGCTCTGAGTTTCCTTTGCACATGGTATCCTGCCTTTTGGTCCTTCTAAGGTTCTAAAGCAAAATCATCTTTTCTTTCAAACAAAAGCAGCAGCAGCACTAATAAGTTTGGGGTCTTCTTCTCCCCCCAATATTAAGAATAGTGTGTGGGGGGAGAGAGGGGAAGGCATCCATACAGACATCCCATGCTGATGTAGCACCCTTGACAGCACTAATTCCTCATTACACCTCAATTCCATACACAGTTCAGGGTCCCTCCCAAAACAAGGCACGATGCAGCACTCAAAGGGATGTCCCACAAGCACCTGTGCAATGTACAGGTCATGGCTGGGAACCTCAAAGCCAAGAGGTCCAAGTTATTTTCTTTGAAGAATTTACTTATTCATCGATTTACTTATTCAGATGGCTCTAAGGGTGTATCTGATTCTGTCCAATTGCTCAACTAAAGATAACCTGCCTGGCACAGAGACTCCTCCGTTATTATTCTCAAATCCAGTACATGTCAGCATCTTAGCAACTCAAATATTTAATGAAATCCAAGTTGAGACTGTGGAGAATAAATAACTTTGGTTCCTCTGACAATTTATAGAGAGGTTTTTTTTTCCTTTTCTTTTAAAGGAAATGCACATCCCTTCCCTACCTGTGTCATCTGGTTAAGGTACCCCGGCCCACCAACTTCTCAGTGTGAACCAATAATAAAATCCATTGCTGTGAAGTGTAATGGAAGGAACACAATCTCTTTCACAATTGGTCATCCATCTGATTAAAACCTTTTTAATGAAACATCCAGAGATTAATAAATCTGTCCTCTCAAGATAAAATATTGAACTGTATTTCTAGTTAAAAGTCACTGTCCAATTTTAGACAAGCACCACAATAGCTTTACCACAGCTAATCAATTGAACAAAAATACCAGAAACAGCTAACGGGAGAAGGGGCTTGGAATTGGGGTTTCACAGTTTTCATTCAACAGTCACATTAATTCTCCCCCAAACTGGCTGATATGAAGGATAAGTACAGAGCCAGCACCATAAACAGATGTGCTGAATAAGAAAGGAAAACCAAAACAAAAAATACAACATAAACCAGTAGCGTTCTTTAAATGTATTAGCATAACAAAGACAATTTTTTCCTCCAAAAATCATGGAAAGTGAGGGGGGAAAAAAACAATGAACAATGGTAGAAAAAGTTGTTTTGGTATTTAATAATAAAAACAGGAAGAAGCTGTTTTCTGTATGTTAAAATGCAGTTTTCTTTTTAAGCCAGGACAGCATTACAAAGCACCAAAGCACTTTATTACAGCAATGACTGAGTAATCCCTCTATTATCTTACAGGGAATAAGATTTCTCGATGAAGCACAGAGCCTCAAGATGGCTCATGAAACATGGTAAAACATCCAAAAATTGCAAGAGCAGTTACCAATATAAATATTGGCATACTTCATGTTTCTTTTCAGAAAACTACTATATTTGATATACACAGCATATATAACATTTTTGCAAATGAAAATAAAAAACAGATGAAATACAGAACAGTCCAAACAAGCTAAATTCAGTATCAAACATCTTCCTGTACCTTCTCTAAAGCCGACATATTACAGCCATCGCATGTCCACCAGTGGAACACATCACAGTTTACTCCTGCACCATTTTCATCATTCTGATTTTCTCCCTCTTTAAACTGAATTAATCTGCTGCCATCAACCCTAACTCCACAGACCGGAACCTCAAATTGCCAATAGAATTACCTAAGCTTCGGAGGTCTAGTGAGGCTGTATTATGAAGGAAATGCCCTTCTTGCCTCATGTCATAAGTAAATGCACCACAAAAATAATATTACCTGGGAAAAAAAGAGCAGAGACTCTTACCCCTTCCATGGGTTTGCATCTAACTGGAGAATAATATCTGCAAAAGCTTATAAGTTCAACCTGCTGGTATTTATGCAGGGAATCACCACAGGGTTTTAATATACATCCTGTGTGGTACTTCTCTGGGCAAAGATCTTAATCTGAACTCAGTTACAGTTGCATCTTATCTTTAGTTTAAGCAGCTGTGAGTAGCACAGACAATAATCAAATAAAAATATATTTGCTTTATGCAAAGCAATTTCCTTTAAAAAAACAGAATCTTTCCTTATTTTCGTCAATAGCCTCTCCTCCATGTCTCAAAGATCTTCACATAAGTATGTGCCAAGGGAAGAGGAAAGTGAATATACTTTTTAATTAAAATGTTTTTCTCTTAATATTAAAAGACATACATTCCTTTTTTAAAAGGTGACTTTTATCCACATTTTCTTCCATGAACTTTTACAATAGCTCCTTCTTTATCAAAGCTTAATTATAAACAAAAACCTTTTACCTTATGTTACTAATGTGAGGAAAGCAGACATAAAAGGCACTGCATGAAAAAAAATCGTCTTAGTGAAAAAGTGAACTTTAGACAATAGCGTTTCATGTATTAGAGAGATAGTGTTCAATATTCACTGCTCAATGAAAATTGAAGGGATTTGAATAGAGCGTCCCAGGAAAGATGCAAATTTGTCTGTAAAATGACAGATGCTAATCAGGCTGAATTACATAAACACACGCATCCAGTAGAGTAGCAGGTTCTTAACATGGTAGACACAGCGTGCTTGTAGTGCTAAACTTATTTCCAAACAGTCTCACCTCATCCAAAGTCAAAAGCGCAAGTGCACAAGGTGGAAACTACTGGCGCAGGCTCAGAGCTGCTGCTAGCCCGTACCACAGGAGGACTGGAGACCAAAATGCCCTACGTGGCTAGGGCAGCAGAATAAGCAAGAATTGAACTGGTTGAAAAATTGAAAAGTTTCCAGTACAATAAAAATAACAACCTTCTGAATGAAATCAAATAAGCCTTTTTTCCTTCCCTCTTCTAGGAAAAGGGAAAAGAGCAAAAATTTAAGAAAGGTAGAGGAGGGGAACAAAGCACACTGCAATGCATGTACATAATCCTCTCCTCTCTAGGACCTAACTTATTAGGTATTTAATACGTTAACTATTCTTTTAATTCCGTTCCTAACAATGAGTCTTGGTTTGTCCATTTTTGTAAGCAACTCTCAGCACCAGCCCACACTGTCCCCAGTGTTGTGCAGCTGTGTAAAGGCTGGGGGCAGGATAGATGGCTGTGCATGCGCACACCATGTACAGAGAGGGTACAGATACCCAGGAAAAGGGCTGGAGGATACAAGATACAGGTTTGTAGCAGTAAACATCATCACGACTCAGATTTGAGATGACTTTCAAAAGGCAGCTTCATTATTTACCCACAAATTACCAATTCCTACACAGGAACACTCACTGGGAGCTATTCAAGCCCCACATTATAAATGATGTTACACTAATTTACCATCAGCATGACCCCGCACAGGCAAGCTCACAGTATCTCAAAGTGTAAGTTAGGATACAGCTATCAGCAGACAAAATAATCTAATGCTGCAAGTACAGACATGAAAGCCAGGGACTTTTTCCTCTTGATTTCAATCTGTGCCACTTCCAGAACAATTGTGTGGTTTGGCTCACAACAGTGCATTAAATCTGGTTGATCTAAACAAGCTACTGCACTATTAAATGCCAATGGCATGATATAAGCTATTTCCTGCCTAGTATCAGAACCTGCACCTTTACACAAGATAAGCGACAATAGAGACTCAGTCCTAAAGACTCCCAATGTGGAGCAGAAAACCCGGAGCTTGCGCAGGGCAGACTAGTTTAGTCTGTATAGGGTCTGATAGCACATGGGCCGACCCCCCAAGCTTAAACGCTGGTGAGCCCAAAGCCTTCGCTCCCCCCGGCGAGGGGGCACGGGCGCTCAGCAGCACACAGCGCCCCACCAGCAGCACCCACGCGCACGCCCGCGCCCGCCTCCACCCCAGGCACCCCCAAGCAGAGGGGAGACGAGGGAGAGACCAGAAGATTCTCCACACCACTGTGCCTGACAGTAGGTGGAAACAGGAATAAAATAAAAATAATAATAAATAAAACCACTGTGATCCAGTCACTGCCCCTTGTCCACCCTTCACATGTTGAGGAACGGTTCAAATCGTCTTTGCAAATGGAAATAGTAGGTTTGCCTGGGGGTTTTTTTGTTTGTTTGTTTGGGTTGCACTTTTTTGTAAGATCAATGCCAAACCTACTTCTCCATTTTGAGGAAAGAATCAAATGGAAAACGAGAACTGGGAAAATGCAAGACAAACACGCAAATTACATGCTGACAAATAGCACTAATCTAATAGCAAGGGCTGGGAAATCGATTATCACTTGTCAAAGCAACACTGGGCTCGCACTGAGACTTGCAAGGCTTCGCCCGCAGAAGCGGCGCTTGGATGAGAACTGCTTTTAATCCTTCTTAAGCTCAAAACAAGCTCCTTGACTCCTGAAATCCCCTAGTAACACCTAGGGAATAGCTTCTATTTGTCAGGTAGCCTGAGAACAAGCACACACGAGTGTATGAAGTGTGCTAATATTCCCCTTCTGTCCGCAAAGGGGAAGGTCGAAGCCATCAGTCAAAGAGCTACAAAAATCCCTGCATAAACAGCAGCCCAAGGGAATAAATTTGACCTCTGCTAATATGCTGCATGCTAGCAAGGGTGTGTCATGTGCAAAAAATACACCCCTGCCCCAAATATTACATTAGATTTTGACCTTTTCCACAAGCCAGCCTCCAACAGGGAGGGAAAGACTCAAAATAGATTTCTGAAAGTTTCAAAACTGTATTATTATTGTCCACCCACCAAGCCAAATTACCAATAAAAAGAAAACTTATAACAGTGAGAAACATTCTAGACAGTTTCCATAATCGTATCTATCATGGGATGAATCTTGCTTTATGATATGTGAGTAACTGTTGTCATGGCAGCCTTGTCATGGTCCCAAAGGGAAATAAATCCTCCTAACAAATTGTGACAAATCAGCCTAGTAAAAAACAAAATTAATTCAATGTTGCTCAAGGATTATTGATTTATTATTTGAAACTCAACAGTGGTCATTGAAAAATCACTACCATAAAATCACTGCCGTCTCTTCTTTAGATTTGTTTTCAAATGCAGGATAGGAGATTGCTATGGATTTTAAGGGTGATTTTCTTTTGCAATATGCCATTTCTGGGAAAAAAAAATTTTCTCCACGCAGGAAAAATGAAAGCCTTTAAAAAAAAGTAGAGGAACATATACTGAGTTCTGGTTGAATTAACTCAGATTAGTTTCACCCAAGTCTAAATTATTCCAAAATTAAAGTATTCCAAAATTAAAAAACACTTTTTTGCCTGCAGAAAAGCAGTAAGATGTAGAAAGCACTAGGTAAAGCTCATAGGAGTTCAAACCAAATACAAGAACGTGTTTATTCACATGGGTGGTTGACCCGCATAACTAACTGCAGGAAAAACAAATCCAGTTCAGGACCCCACACCTATTTTGTTGTGGGTTAGCCTGGATAGAGGTTCGGGGAACATGATGAGGAAGTATAAGGCACTCTTGGCAAAGTTAAGACACAGGATCCCAGGCAAGGTGGACTGCTGCCACTACAAACACTTGTAGCTTCAGTAAGAAATTCAGCAGTCTGCATCTTGCACACCTCAGTTTTCTAAATTAGCCCATCTGGAATAAGTGAGGTTAATCATCTTCCCTGACAGTGACACACTGCATTAAGGAATGGCTGGCTCAAGGCAGAGGTCGCCTGAAGATGCGGACTGATAATTAGAAATCCAAACGATTACTCCAGCAGCTAGGGAAATTCAGTTTAGTATGGAATTAAGATTAAACATTTGGGTTGTTCTTAATATCCTGAAACAGGATATCCCCAAATAAGAAGCCTGTTGAATATTCATTCAATTTTCTGCAGTATAACACACCTTCATTTCCCAAGTTGCATTTTTAAGTTACCCTGACAATATCATTCCATCTCAAAAGTTCACTACCCAAACTTACAAATTCTTCTTATATGGAGACTAACTTTTTTATTTTAACTTATAAGTGAGGCTGAACAAAGTCTTTAAAAAGTTAAATTTATATCAATTTTTTTTTAAAAAATACATTATTAGGCATCAGTGACTAAATATCAATATTATGCTTACAAAAAAAAACTAATTTTTTTTCCAATTTCATATACAAACTGTACACATAATTCACTAAATTCACTCATGGATATCATCTGATAATACTCAAAATATTGCTTAGAGCAGCTTGTCACTAATCTGGCTGGTCTTCTGATTAAGGCTGAACAAACCGTTTTTGCCCTTTAGACAGAGCCCCCATGACACATCGTCTTCCCACACCATTCACAGTGACCATTTCCTCTTCCCCCTCAGGCTCCAAGCTGGCCTCGAGTTGAGACCCAGCCTCGGTAACAAGTACTTGACCTATTCCTGGTCCTGTTAGCAGGATACCTCATTTGCAAGACTAGACCAGAGAATAAAAGAAAAATGAAAAAAATTAAATGTTTTAGACTTCTCTAGACAGCTCTTCACAGACCACATGCTCAGCCACACTGCTGCTGCCAAGCACAACTCAGCCATGTCACTGCTCAAGGCTCCAGTTCAAACACTTCCCTACTCTGATCGTAAAGGGTTGAGAGTGGAGATGTCTCCCTTCTTCGTTGCCAAATCCAAGGACACTAACTAAACAGTTTCCTGCTAAGTCCCTGGGCTACAACAGATGGCACATCCTCCAAGCCTTTACCTTCTTTCTTGTCAAATCAAAAGCTCAAAGAGCCCTTCAAAAACTTGTCAGTGCTTGTCCATATCTATCCTTCTTCCACATCATATCATTCAGACACAGATAGAAATGACGAAGCAAAAGCAGCACCTGAAAATATATCATTCTGGAGAGCTCTGTCTGCTCTGTGCACAGTCACCTAGTTCTCCTGTTGGGTTTTTGTTGATACCCAAGTCAGAAAACCAAATGTGCAAGGAAGAAAGCAAACTGCTGCTGAGCACACTGTTCAGGGGCATAAGGATAGCAGAGGTAGGAATCACTCTAGCGGTGCAATAAGCTGAAAAATGATAAAACCAACTGAAAGATCTCCCACAGCAGAATGTCATGGGAAAATGGACAGATGTCTAATAAGCAAGCAAGAGCAATGTGAAGGGAGGCAACATTAAGAAAACAGGAAACAGCCTGTTGTGAGAAAGGAAAGTTGCAGACAGCAATTCTCAGCAAGTATTTTGCATAAGTTTTACATTCCTGACATGAATAAGCACTTTACCCCTCCACACAGGAGCAAGGAAAGTCACGCTAGCAGAATTCTATACAAGCTTCAACCCTCAGAAGAGCTGAAGTTATTCTGCATTTACTTGTTTTCCAAGAGCTTTACAAGCCATAATGCTTTGAAATGCACCACTTTACCCCAGGACAGACATTTATAGTCTCATGTGGCATATCTAAGGCCTCACAGGGAGGATCCGAGGATGCTGGCAACGATGATGCAGCAGTTAGTAGAAATTCAGGAAGTTATTGTACAGCTTAAGAAAACATCTGAAAGACTTCACTGCAGCAGAATACTCTAAGGAGGGAGAATGAAGGCACAGAAAAGAAAGTAGCTAAAGAAAAAGGTAGACCTTGATAAAATAATAAATGCATAAAAGAACAATCAATGAGAAAGGATGAGTAGGAAGGGGAAGAATATTAAACCAACCAGTCTGCATAAAACGAGTTCAAGCATTGGTACTTCCCGTTCAATTGGCAATCCTTTCGTGACAAAGTTAACTCTCCATATCTTAAGATATGATAGTCTTAGCCTAGATAATAAAACAACATGACACAAAACATCCCCCTGTTTACATTTATCTCTGTCATATTTCGGTAACTCAGTCTCTGGGGTACTACTCCTGATTGCCACCAAATTGTTTTCATCTACAAAGGTTATTGAACTGCACCCTGAACATAACAGCAACAGCATCTATACTTCACTGAGTACCGGAAAGCTTAATGGATGTTCCTAATGAGCTTTCAAAGATCATCAAAACAAAGTAACTATCTCATTGGCACATAAGAAAAGTCAAACTGAAGTGAGGAATCAGTATTTGTGGGCATGATTGTTCATACGCATTCGTTTCATCTGTCATTTCTCTCCATGTTCTTTTCAATTTTATAATGAAGCAATTTCAAACCAGACGTTTAAGGTTACCTCTGCAGCTCCGTTCTAAAACTACCAATTTAGAGTTCTAAAGAGCTATGCCCACAATTTCTAAATTCAATTAAATGCAAGAAATACAGTTATTACTTCTACTATTATACTAGGGCAAATTGAATCATCTCCTAGAAATACTCAAACTGATCAAAAGAATTAGAATCAATCACTTGGAACTACAGGCATGAGAACTGCAGGCCAGGCATCCCAGTCTAGCAATATTACAGTAAGATCAATATGTTTCTTCTAGAATTTCTCGACCTCTTAGAATCACAGCAAATTTATTCAAAAGCATCCCAAAACATCTTTCCATTTCTTTTAACTTTTCCAGGCTCTTCACTTATCTACTCTCAGTTCCCTTATTACTATTCTTTCCCTCCCACATTCTCTCCCCTCTGTTGCAAACTTCCATGGAAAATCCTCCGCACAAAATCCATGACATCCTTCCAAACTGAGTGTGCAATCATACCTCAGTTTCATTCTGTACAATGCACCTAGAAACCTCAACTCAGTGAATTTCACTACAAACGCTTCCTCTGGCAAATCATTTACTAATTAACTCATTAACTAGTTCATTAACTAATTAACCATTTTGCACTGTGCTTGGGGCTAAGTCTCTTTCCTGCCTCATCACCAGATTTTACACCCACTTCTGACTTCTCTTCCACATTCAGTTCTCTTCATTCAGTTGCCTTCATGCTCCTGCCAACCTTGTCTCTCAACTTCTGCCTGTTCTTAGCTTTCCAGACAATCTGTTGGTCAACCACTGGACCCATGGCTCTGCCCATCCCTCCTAGAGGAAGGCTTTGTGCGAAGGACGTCTCACTCCAGGCCCCCGCAAGGTCTCAGCCCGGAGTAGATGAAACTGTTGGCAACACATTATACAATTGCTTCACAACCTAAACATGAAGAAAAAAAAAAAAAAAAAAGTTGTGTGTCCTTATTGCTGAAAGCGCCAGGAGGAGAAATTCAGCCTGAGGCCCTACAGGTAGGAGCATTTCTTCAGGTACTGAACAACAACAGTTAAAAATGTTCTAATGAGGCATTTCATCAAGGGAAAACTGCTGTGGAGAGATGCATTCATTTCAGGGGAAGTTTACCTAAAAAGGGCACTTATAGAAAGTGTTTTGATACAGTTGAAGAATTGGTTTGACCTTTTTCAAGAAATGGAACATTTCCATCTACCACTTCAATAGACCTCTTGTTTTAGTTTTACAGAATACAGAATTACCATCAAAACAGAAACAAAACATTTCACGTCAGCTGAAATGAGTTTCCAAAGTTTGCTTCGCAGTGGACACTGAAATGTATTGTTTTCATTAGATTCTGGAACAGATAAGGTGGTTTTTTTTTTTTTTTTTTAAGTGTGAGTTTAAAAAACACAAACAGAATACAAAAAGTACAAAAAAAACAGCCACCTAACACTGCATTAACAAGGAAAGGCAGAAGTGGGAATACCACTACCCACCTCACCCATTCCTAAGGCATTCCCCCACTGAAGCAGCTGATAAATTTGGCTCCTGGAACACCTAAAACAACCAAGGCTCACATGAGCTGATGAAGCAAGATGCCCTGCAGTTTGTTTATGCGTTTACAGCCTTTTTGTTCTACAGTCCCTCAGATTTCATTCTTGTGGCTCACCTCTGTGATACTTAATGTTTGTGGAGAACTCAGGTGGACTGCTCAGGTTTAAGGCCTTGAGCAAAAAAATATAAATAAATGGGAGCATGTGGATGGCGTCCTTAAAAAGTGATGACTTCATGTAACCATTTTCATGAGTTTCTACCTATTTCTTCTAAAACTGCGTTTTTCCAGAAGCATTCCTCGGGCTTAGGCTGATAACTTAGGAGTATCTGCTCTGAATAAGGAAACGGTTAGAAACTCTCAACAGTCCCGGCCTAAAATAAAATATTAAAAAAAACCACCACAGTTCTACTGTATTTTGCTAAGAGGGGAAAGAGGCAAGCTCAGAGGAAGGGAAAATTCCCAGAGAGAGAGCAAAATATCCAACTATCAAAAACAACTTTTAAAGGCTTAAGTACTAAAACAAAACAAAGCAAACAAACAACAACAAATACACACACACAGGAGGACAGAGACACATTATTCTTAAAGAGCAGGAACTTTGCCCGCCGGAGAAGGTGCGAGCAAGCCAGCACACAAGAAGGAGCCCAAGGAGCAGCCAGCACAAGCCTTAGGAAAGCAACCACGCTAACGAGTGGAGCTAAATCCCCAGGAAGGCTCCAGCACACAAAGGACAGCAAGGGCACAAATGGCAGAGAAATGACTCTCTCTGGTGCACAAATCCACGTACGCCAGTGTTACAAATGAGTACTCCAAACATGCTCAACAGTAAATGTGCTCTTTGCAGTGACCTAAAGTGGAGCCATGCTAAACTTCTGCATCTATACAGACCACTGCCTGTAGCTATCAACTTCTCTTACTCTCTAAAGAGCACTTGTATTATAAATGCATCAGCATAAATTATACACAATTTCCTTCCTATGATTTGTCCTTGAAAGGATAAGCTTTAGCACAGAATACCCACTAAGAGCAGGGTAAAGCAATGGAGAGGATGTGCTCTGATTACAAGACAGCTTAGGAGACGTTCACTGCTTAACATCCAAGCAGATCATAGTATCCTTACGGCATATTCCTTATGGTTCCTGTAAACATCTCTGCGCTCATTACACAATCACCTTTCTGAATGTTCTCCACAATGACAGCAGCTAGATAATGACTTTTTAAGAAAACCTCTAAAAGAGCTCTGGTCATGTCCATACTCTGTGGGGGCGCAGATAGCTCTAAATTAACTAGTCCTGCCCGTGCCCTGGCAGGGGCCAAGCCAGCTGCTTTCGTTGCAGGTAGCTGCACTTGCTTGAAGGACTGTGCCGATAGAGCCAAGACAGGCCAGCACCCACTGAAGCAGGGCTCATTGCACTGGCCAATAGTCTTCCCCCCAGTTGAAAAAACAAACAAACAACACAGCAGTATCCCTAAAACCAGCCCGTAGAAGAAAGGGCTGCAGATCAGAAGGATACTGAGAACTGAAGTGTGGGAACACAGATTGGGAGTGATGCATTCCCAGAGCTGCACCGTGCAGGGGAGGAGGAGCTGAGCAGCTTCTTTGCTTTAGGATGTGTTTTGTATCACTTGACAGGCTTTGCAGCTCCTTACTACCCAGTAGATGCCATGAGGGTGGATGGAAGCATGTCGTGACCATTTTAATAAATCTAATGATCTTCCAGGGAGATGTATAGCCATGTTCCAAGAAAGGGGATGCAATTGTGCTTGAACAGTGACTCACAGGGCAAGAATCAGCTCCTGCAGAGGGATCAAAAGACACAGATCCAGCCAAAGTCTACCCCAGAGATTGTTTTACCATAACTCAAAAGTTTCAAGAACTGACCATAAAAAAAACAAATCATAATTTTGACTTGGCAGGAGCAGCAGAAAGCAAACCTATCCTCGGCTGTTTCAAAAGGCCAGATTTGGTACCTGCAGTGCTTCAAAGCCAGAACCGCCCCCGCGCCCCCCGCCAAAACACCACCACACTGAAACAGGAGCTTTTCCTATTTCATCCTCACACGTTCACAGGTACAGGACTCATGGTATGCCACATAGATCTGTTTGGGTTCAAATAGAAACACATTTTTTACTCCACCAATACTGAATGGGGTTACATCAACAAAGGAGTTGCGCAGTTATATTTATAAATGCAGCCACTTAATATAAGCTTCCAGAACCATATGTCTAAAGCAAAAATGGAGTTTATGTAAGTTCTTAAATGGGCAATTGGAGAGATCACTATTGAAAATACTGCTTTTGTGCCTCTCTGCACATGTATATTGTCAGCAATGCCCCTCACCACCCCTTCAAATGAGGTAACGTGTTTCCCTTTACAAATCTTATTGCAATGAAGCAACTCTCTTAGGGCATTTCCTTTTATGTACAGCTTCTAAATAAAGCAGCCTTCTATTCTGCATCTCCCCTGATTCTTATCAGATGCCTGCAAATGCCGTGTACAATTTGCACTGGGCTTGCCAGACAGAAATGTACAAAAACCCCTCTCCATAACCATGCTGTACTTTAGTTAATAGGGCTCAAAACTACAGTTTCAAGTTAATAAAATTGAATCAACACATTTGTAATGTCAGACTGGAAGCATCTGCAATCTTCTTTTCCTAACCCATTTTGCACTGAAGGACACTGCTGACAATTATAATATAGGCAAGAGAGAAAACCTACTACAGTTGAAGGGTCAAAACATTCAGTGTTCTACATTTCTGCTCTGCACCTAAAGATAGTATTTGATCCTATTTCTTTATCATTTAGGATTACACTCCTATATGTATCAGGTCTGTATCACCGATTTAGCTGTCTACCACTACATCTGCTCTGAAAGCCAATCCTCTTGGCTCCACATTAACATGCGGGTGCTGCCACTGTACCTTGTGCTTCCACAAGAGCAAAAGGAACCTTTAAGCCCTACTAACAGTTGCATGCCTAAATCTATTTATCTAGGAGCAAAACATGTATTTGCACATGTGGAAGAAGGGAGATACCTCAGTACCAGCTTGGGCACCGTCAGGGTGCTTGCTCCTTCTCTCAAGTACCAGCCTCAGAGCCCAACACAAAGATAAAAAAAAGGACCCAAATACTGTTTTGCTAGGCAACTGTTTTGCTAGTCCAAAGTACATAAACACTGGTAATTGTGTTCTCTTTTTCCGAGTCATTTTGAAAACTCAGACAAATAATTTAACCGTGCACCTCCACGACCTGGCATATTAACTCAGGACTAATAAAATTTCTATAGCACAGAACACCTACTTATAAGATTAGATACTTACAAACCACAAAAAAAAACTACATAAAACCCACCTTATGGGTGAAGAACAGTTATTTATGACATAGTCAACATAATTATCTTTCATTCTGAAAGATCTCTTTTCCTTGCGGAAAGAAAGTTACTTTTTTAAATATTGTTTTTTCTTCTAGCAATATTTTATGTTGGATGGAAGAAATATTCTATTTGGGGATTGGACATACTTGGATATAAAGAATTTGAGAATATTCCTTTAAAAATAACACAATTTTCAAGTTACTGAGAGGCAACGCACAATAGAAAAAATAGTTTTAAAAGCCATCATAGAAGTTATTTTGTTACTGATATTCAAAATACACTTGTAAGACCTGGCTAATGAAACTGAAGGATTCCACTCAAAAGTAAATGAATATTTTTCAGATATTTCCCTTTAGATTGCCAGCCGACTTCTCCTTATCTTACTCACGTACGTTACGCTGAAAGGCCTGTGAGCAATACAGGCTAAGCCAGATATGCTTGAAGATGCGTTATGAATAATTTTCAGGGTTTCAGTGTGAAGGATGCACAAGGAAAACCTTGAATCATCAGGAAGAACAAGATAAATACCTTCAATTTAACTACACCTTTCTATATCCAACTTCTTTCATGTCTTTTCCCGCATACATAGTCATTATGTCTATTATAGTAAAAAAATCATTTAAAATTCAGCCAGACACCCAACTGTATAAATAGGCATTTAATAGGATTTTCAAAGAAAAAAAGAGCATTATTCCATATACTTGAAGATATCTTGAGATTAAAAAAAAATCTATCTAAAACATGGCCTTTTTTGGGGGAGGGGAGTTCTCAGGTCTAGGCACTTGAAGTCATATACTGGTAAGTTGCTGAAGCCAAGTTTAGAAACAATCTCAAGCTGAGCCAAAAATAAATCAATGTGAAACTCTACTCAAGGAAGAGTGTTTGTGCTCAATAGTTTTATACACTGAGCTCTCTTGCTTAACCCTAGATGGCACTATCTTGGCAGGCATCTCTGCTCATAATAAAATTTCCCGGGCAGAGTGTAGCCAAAGCCAGAAATGCAAAATTGGAGAACACAAACTGTACAGAGCAACTCACACGTTCCCCTCAGAGTTCTTCGTACTCATTTTTCACCAGCACAATCCACAGCTATGTTTCAGTGCAAACAACATCCCTTCTTTTAAAGTGTTGATGCTAGCAACTCAATTGCCTGTATTAGCTTATGAGTCATCATTCATTCCTAGCTTGCAATTAGTTTGAGACTATTTTTATTTTCACTCCTCGCTTCCTCCAATTTTCTTCTACTGATCTGGTCAAAAAAGGAAAAAAACAAGCAAACAAATAAAAAGGTTGTTTTTCATCATGGATATGACTAAACAAGTTATTATCTCTAAGCTTCATAATACCATACCTCTAGGCATTCGATTTAAAGCCTGAATTGCATTTGCAATGCCCTGCCTGCATACTGGAACATAATTCTCAGTTTCTTGCTTGATTCCTGCTTTTTCTTTGAGAATTTTCTCCCTCACTAAATTCTGCTTAGAGGTTAAACATCCCTAGATTTCTTTATACTATATATTTTGCTTTTACAAGCACTCCCAACCAATTTAATTTTTCTGTAGTGGATATAATGTACTAGCATCAACCGGCTACCACAAGATTTACTTAGAGTAGAAGCAACACACCTTTGTGCATCTGAGGCACTACTCTCACCTTTGTTATTTATCATGATTAAACGCATACAGTCTCCAGAGAAAGCACCAAAAGCACACATACCTGCACCATATTTACAACGTACCTGCAACAGGCAGTACTGCTATGTACTCACAGCAAACCCATTCTCTCCTCAGAGAGGGACTACAGCTCTTATTTCCAGACCTACTACCATTTCAGTTGCATTTTACTGACTGCTCCTTGAGCAAGCCATGACAAAAAGCTCTAAAGTTCCTTTCAAAAAAACATAGCAGTTGGTTTGTTTTAAACACAGAATTATTCAACCAACCAACTCCCTGTTTTATCCTTATTTTCATGAGGCTGATTCTGAACAGGGTTATCCACTCAACACTAAAACAAGCCTTACAGAAGTCTGAAAACCACATGCAGTTGTCAGCCAACAGAACAAGAATCATCTCTTTCTAGTCACACTTCCATCATGTGCTGACAATTACTTTACCCCTGCAAGACAGGATTCCTAGGTGCTGCCTCGTATGTCCCCATCACTGAAAGGCTATTCTTCACTTTGAGGACCTGACCTCACCTGAGAAAGCATTTATTTCCTTTTCCACCTTATAGCATTAGCTCTTCACCCACTTGTAATACAACAAACACTATCTAGCTTTCACCCAACTTTTCAGCCTGCGGCATGACAGCTAGCTTCAAGGCTGGGTTTCCAGCATGATGGATAGAAGCACATTGTGTCAGAGAGGCAGTTAGGGTTACAGCAACATCAAAATATAAAGCTAAATATTTAAGAGAGTCCTTGCTGAGATGAAGAATTTACAGATAATTTTTTGAGTACTTTTTCTCCTCAGTGCATCTAAAGTAGAAGGCAATAGCAGAAAGAAATAATTAGCCCTGAGAGCACTTGAGTGACTTTCAGAAACTTCTTCATGCCGAGTGGAGAATTCATGCACAGATGAAGAAGCACGTAGAGCTCCCAGAGTACCAGTCCTTGGCAAAGCCCTTTGCTTTGGCAGATTATCCCACTCAACCCTATCCAAGGCATTCATTAGGACCTACTTGACCCCAAGCCCTCCATCTGCCAGACAGCAAAATCTACTGTTTCACAGTTTTGATGACAAACTCTCAAGAGGGGTACCTGTCATCCTCACTGAGACCTAGGTTTGACTCACTGAGTGTTATGTTCTCTCTCAGCTAGCCCCACTTCTGCTGCACTGATTGGCACCAAGTGACCGCACTAACAAGGATGTCCTTCGCAAACAAGCTTCCCCCAAGCTCTTCTATTTTTCAGAAATATCTCAATAACAAACACGAGCTTCCCATGCATAATCTTTCAGTCCCTCAAGTCTTTTCTACCCAAATCATCCTCAGACTCTAGAAGGAGAGGTCACAGTTAGATTACAGAGAAAAGTGGAAGATTCTACACCTGACCTTCTTTGAGCAAGTAAGAGTAAAAAAGGAGTAGAATATAAATATTGGTACCTATAGCCAAAACCTTTCAAGTATTCAATCCGTATTTGCACAACGAAATATGAAGAAGTAATCCCTAAGGACACCTGGTATATAAACTTAATTTCTCACCCCATGGCATTTACTGCCCCAAGGAAAACGCTCCAATAATTCTCAGCTCTGCTATATTCTACTTTCATTTCTACAGGTGATTTTGCTGCTAAATAAATACCAGCTGAGAAAGCTTCCCACTTCAGAAGGGCTCACAGGAGGTTCTGAGGTTTAACTTCTTTGCACTGGAGCACAGCACTTCACTGCTCTTTGTAAAGGGTCACAGTCCACAGCAAGACCCAAATCAAAATAGGTTGAAGGCCATCTCTGGCACAAGCCAAATGCTTTGAGGAGTATTTGATGGAGAGAGTTGGAAAGGATGAAGGAAAGGATGAAGGAGACAAAAAACAGAGATTTCAGCAACAACTGCAGGAGCATGGGTTCCTGTTTTAAAGTTTTTCATTGTTTTACTTCATTCCCTTCAAAAAAAGTCTTATTGCTGGATGAGGGCAAAGTTTGCTTTGTTCTATTATTCTAACCATTGCAGATTTGATGAAAAACAATAAACTATAAAGAGAGAAAACAAATACAAATAAAGTGATGTTGAAAAGTAATTTAAAAAAGGGACACTGGTCAAGCTTTTCCTGAGATGTAATATACTTTCTCAAACAACCAGGCACCTGCTTGTGTCTTGGTTCAGCCAAACTGGAGTACTGGTATCTCCAGCTATTTTACTGACAAGGGGAGACGTCATAGAATCACAGAATGCTCAAGGCTGGAGGGGCCTCTAGAGATCATCTAGTCCAACCCCCCTGCACACGCAGGGTCACCTAGAGCAGGTGGCTCAGGACTGCGGCCAAGCAGGTTTGGAAGATCTCCAGAGAAGAAGGGATGTCAGTCTCCATGTCAGTCACCTAAGTCTAAAAGGAACCCTACCCAATTCCTGTAATGGATACATGACAATTACTACATCTAGCCCTCTGGGACACTTTGGCAAAGAAAGAGGCCTGCTGTAAAAATAAATAAATAAAAATTCTGGCAAAATGTACTGATGTACAAGACAGTGCCAAGTATTCAAGTATTTACAGATTAACTCATTGCCTTTGGAAGATGCTCTCTGTTCATTTGAGGTATCCCTGGAGAATATTATTTGCTTCTGGCAATTAGTTTGTGTGACAAAGACCTCTGGAAAGATCGTGGAGCTCTGCAGAGTCACTCATTCAGTTTCCTGTTTTACTCCATTGCACTTTCTAGAATACCTGAAATTTTTAATGCAATCATGTAATGCAATTATGTAAAGCATATTTTAATATACATACAGTTGCTGCTAGTTTAGAAGCCTGTCGCACACATTCCTGCTTTGCAATCCCTATTGTTTTGAATAGTCAAATGTGTCTAGCCAAGGGGAGCACAGAGAGCAGTGTGAAACTCCAAGCGCCAGCAGCTGTGCAGGGCCCAAACATTCCATGCAGAAAGAACAATGCAAGTAAAGAACAAACTAGGCAGTACTCGCACTCCGCCATAGGTAAATACCCAGGTATTTACCGTTACATTCCTCTCAATACAGCATTGTGTATTTTTACCTTAGAAATACATACTAAAATCTGCAGAGGTTTTAACTTTCATCAGCAAATAGTGCGTCCGCTTGTTCAGTAGGTACGTTCCTTAATGAAAATAACCTTTGCTCTACAAACTGTTTGGGGATAAACTCGGATACGCCGTCTTTCTTTCGCCTGTTTGTCCTCGTCTTTCCTGGCCTGGGTCAGGGCTCCCCTGTTATTTGTTGTAAAACACCCTGTTTATTTTATGAACATAATGCTGTTCTGAAAACTGTGTTTGCAATACCTGGGTGCAGTCAGAGGCACTTAAGGTTTTTTCAAACTTACTTTTAAAATGGTTTTCTAGCTTGCCTGCATCCATGTTCTGAGAACTTTTTGTTCCTCTTTCATTACATAGAGCCAAGGGAGTTTTTCCTTAGAAAAAAAATCACATGGAGAGAGAAAAAAAAAAAAAAAAAAAACTTTCTCCAAAGGAATTATATCCCAGGCAAACAGCAAAAGGTAATTCCATGCATTGTTCAACTGAAAGAGGAGCTCAGTTAACTGAGCTGTCTGTATCGTTATGTTTCACTCTCTTCAGACACTGAGGACACAAAATGGAATAAACTCGTTTTTTTTCTTTTTTTAGCAATATTGTAACAAAAACAATTTAACTAGCTAAATAATGGTACTGAACATAACATTTACATAACTTGCATAGCATAGCCATTTATATAACATTTGCACAGCTGCCTTACAAAATTGCAGTGAGAAATATTAAACACGAATTTATACTTTAACTTGTCCTGAGATGCTGTGCAAAGCTTTTAGAAATATTTTAGTTCATTAAGTAGAAGAATCACATTTTCATTTAAGCTTGTATAGAAAGCCTTAAGACCAGCATTAGAACTTGAAATAATAATAATTTTAAAATATTATGCTCCCTTAAATGCTTGTATCTTAAAGGGGGAAAGATTCCTCTCCATACAGAATCTGCCCAGTACACATGAGAACCATTTTCCAAGAAATTGGAATTCAAGCCAGATGACTGAGAAGCAGAGGGGAATGTTAAACCTGATTTGGAAAGAGCCCATCAGAAATGCAGAACCCAGATGGTCAGCCGCATCTGAGGCAGCCCTGCTGCTGGGGGTCTGCAGATACATCCCTTGCCATACGATACACATGACGCCGGGGCTGGTGCAGGGGCAGCCACGTAAACCAGCTCCCAGCTACAGGAGGGAGCAAAGCAACAGGCACTGCCACAGCTGCCATCGCTTCCTCACAGGAACCTGCCCACAGGAGGGCCTGGCCCCGTCTCTCCAGAGGGCCACCAAGCTGGACTCTTCTTCAGGCAAGACCCTGTTTTTGGCTGCTGTCAAATTTTGATTAACTTCAGGTGTTAGAAGTAAAATTCCCCTTAGCAGATGCTTCCTGCAACCTGAATTTTTGGGAGACAGGTTAACCATAGGGTTCAGTGAGCTGGGAGAACGTGACCACAGTTGCTTTCTGTTATCCCTATGAAAACTCCCAATATGATTACAGGACTTATCTTGACTATGCCACCAAGTCTAGTACTAAGACATAACCAAACATGGCAGTAAACTGGGGAGTGAAAGCAACCAAGATGAAGGCAGAAGCTAACGGAATCAGGAAGAGAGGCAAGTAGGGCAGGTATCAGCATGGTTGTTCACTAGGCAAAGGTGGGGTAGGAGAGGCTGCCAAAGGCAAGGATCAGATTGGAGCACAAGATGGTAATACGTGTTGGACATAGACCGGACTAAACCCACCTAAGTAACCTAAACTGAGCCTGGACTCGCACAGAGCCCTACAAGAACCGCCCTGCGGGCCACAAAAGCAGCCAACATCCCCTCCTGGGACCCAGGGGTGCACAGGGGCAACTGACAGCAGCAAACGTAGAGTTTTACTGCCAGCAAAAGCTTTCTGGGACCTGTGTTTTGATTTCCAAGATCTGTATCAAAATCTGAAAAATCACCACAATCTAATGCTGTTTTACATTTCTATTTTCTTCAGGCTGACTACTATAGAAAGCCATGCTATGAAATGGTTTCCTTCAAATCTAGGGCTTCTGGAATGATGGTGTAAAACGTAATGCAGGAATGGATTATTATTATAAATGATTTTAGTACTACTCAACTTTTTAAAAAGGCTATTTGCTATTTGATGATTTAAATGATCTTACATAAGATATACTATATATAAGATTTGGTGAAATAATGAATTCCAAAATTACAGTTTGACACTTGATCACTTACAAATTTGAGTGATGAGAAAATGAATAGAAGCGGCATCTGGGAGAGAGGAGAAAAAAGGAATAATGACACCAGTATAGCCTGATAAATTGTCATTTTATCGAAATGATCGCTTATCTCTCAATTCAACTGTCCTTTAATTCAGTCATTAGTGAATATCAGACCATCACAAAGCAGAGCACACTTAAAATATTCAGTGTGTCAGCTAGACATTATGCACAAAGCATTGGCCATAAATTTCAGACATTCAATAGTAGCTTCAAGGCAAGAATCATTATTTTGTCTGGTGATATTTTTTTAAATTAGCCAAAAGTATTTCTCTATTCACATTTGTCTCATGTTGCTTCAGGGAGTTAATCCATGAACAATGTGTTTCTTTAGGTTTCCTAAGGAGTCAATCTGAATTTTGAAATTTTGATTTTACAGGTTTATTAACTAGTTACCTAAAGCACTATTAAGATTTTTTCCTCCAGAAAAATATCCAAATTAGAATACATACGTAGCATTCGATTAACTGAATTAACTGGGCATACTATGTGGTAAAGCAGATGAATAGGAAAACCTAAGCAAATAAAAAGTGCTTAAGAAATTCTCCCATTAAACTGCTGCTTATGGATTGCCACAAAAATGGACAGCAAAAAGCAAGCAGGCTTTAAAGTAAAAGAGGACAAACTAAAATATAAGGTAAATATACACATTTAAACCTTTTCAGGTTCAGGTACTACAATAGTGCTTATTTTAAGCTAATGGATTTCAGTGGAATTACATGCTTTAATTTGTCATACACTTTAAATTATCTTGTTGAGTCAAGGTCATAACTTCTACTTCACCTTGTTTTGATACGTTGTAAAAACAAGCACCTCCGATAAGCACAAATACAGCTTCCCATGGAAATGCATCAATTTTATTTTTGTAACTCGCAGTTTCCTCAAGTCTCTTTGCACCAGAAACCCCCAGAGCTGCCCCAGAGAGGAACTTCTCCCACCAGAACATCCAGTACGGTTCCTGGCACAGTATTGCCAGCGGAAGCCGGGGCTGTGGGACCATTTCACTCACGGGCTGCCAGAAAGCACCGTTCCAACATCATTTCAGACACTACTGAGGATGGAGACTGAGGGGGGTGCACGCATGCGCGCGCACACACACACACACAAAAAAAAAATAAAAGAATTGTTTTATGGCTACAGCACCCAGAGCAGCCTCGCGTGGGTCCGGACGCACGGCCAGACTGACCTTGCCCTGGTTTACAAAAGATTCCCACGCAGCAGCCTCATGCACAGCCCAGCTCAGAAAACAAAACAAAAACAAGAAACAAAGAGGCCACCCACAAACCTACAAACGTGAACTTTGCTTACCATCATAAAAATAATTACCATTTTTAGTGGCCAACTTAATGAGCTTCACTGTTCAAGAATCTCTCTGAAGAGCAGATTCTTAGGAACAATAAATGCAGAAGAAAACAAGTACTTTTTTTTCCAGAACAGATCTCAACACTAATACAACACACATGGTAAAGTGGAAAAAAAACTCTGAAAATGACAACAGCAATGAGCACATGAAAACTTCTGAGGATGAAACTTCAGATGAAAAGAGAAATTTTTGAAGCAATGCTCCATATAGTTTAGAAGGATTAAGAATATCTAAAACCGGGGATTATATTAAGAACACTGCAATCTTTGCCAGAACTGGCAAATGTTTATAATGATTTTATCACGTATTAGTAACAGACTTGGAAGGTGATATTTTGATTTTAAAGCATAATAAAAACTTACTAAAGGATAGAATAAGAGTCAGTAGCTGAAACCACAAAAAAATTATCCCTCCAAAAATAAGCTTTTCTTTCCACCACCACCACCTCCTCTTAAAACAGCATGTGAGTGCAGTGCTTCACGATGCAGCTAATGTAAGAACCCCAGGAAGAAGAAGAAAAAAGTCTTTGAGCCATGAAGTTTTTCCCTTCAAATCTCTTAATTCAACACTGCTAAAGTAGGGAAGACATGTCCTGTCTTTTCCATTAAGAGCTTCTGAAAGACTTATTTCTCACCTCTCTTTCCCACACCACACCAACAGATATTGCCTACTATTAAATTGTCCAAAACCATTGCCCCCTTTCCCTCCCACCTCCCTCCTTGCTCTCACAGCTTTTCCTACTCCATATTAGCCTGGAAAGAGAGGCCCAATGGCCAATTACCTCCAATTTAGCTATTTTCTAGCGCTACTACTTAAATACCATCTTCCATTATTCCTCCTGCATGATGAATTGACAGAAAAATGCCATTTAATCCATCTATATTGTACTTCGGTGGAAATTTCAGTATTGCAACTCCCTTCCCTGGCTTACCCCGCCCATCACTATTCCCAGCCAGACACACGACAAGGCCATTTGAATGTTTCCGTACAGGATCTCCGTGTTTTTTCTAGGAGAAGACTTCAGGAAGTGCCACAATGACTGGCCTTTACACACTCAGACTGTGTTTTGTCATCAGCAGTAGCTGTCTTCATCCAAAATAAACTTGAACAGATAATCCAGAGCAATAGGTGTTTTTTCAGAGTGATTTATATTTGAATAAAAAAAAAAAAAAAAAAGGATTATCAGGGTATTAGGTAGATAATCCTATACATCCCAATTTGAAGCAACTGCACTGCATATCATCTTTCAGGTCTTCTCAGGTTTTAACAGACTATTTAAGCTACCATACACACACATGCTGTGCTATATCTGCTATATGAGAACCTATTATAAAAAAAGGTTTGTCAGTAATTAACAAATTCTCCTCTCTTCATAATTGAGTGTCTTGTTAGGAAGCATCCATAGAAAATAACAGAGGCCAATAACAGATTTCATATCCCTCAAGCCCAAGAGGGGCACACAGCTAGATATTTCATATACCAAAAAGATGGAGCAAGGCCAATCTTTTTAATGGTCAAAAACTAGGTGGATGTACAAACGCATTTGTGCCAAACACCATGTTGCATCGCAAATGCCTGGGACATCACAGATTTTACCATCTGTTTAAGGGGATGAGCCACAGATGTTCAAAACCTCCATGTGAGTTGAGTCTAAAAGCTGCAGAGTATTTAGATTATAAGAGGCAAAAATATTAGACAGGGCTTGATTTAATTTAAAAGTGATTTCAAGCATAATTTGTTTTTTTATAGCTTCTGTGATGTGTACATGTACTTTAAATATTTTCTTGCTACTCTTGCTTTGAGATGCGTGTTATAGAGGAAACTAGAAAACACATTCTCATAAAAATGTCTTTTCTGCAGCACTTCACTCATGAAGCAGGAAAAACAGGGTGGAAGGACATAATACAAACTCATTGCCTATAAATTAATGAAATATTTTTCCACATTAATGCCCAGATCTCAAAAAGCTGGGGGAAGAGAGAGGGAGGGCTCAGATACCAAGATAACAGGATTTAGAAATCATTTCAGCCTAACTTTACATGTTGGATTAAAAATAAGTAGTTTTGATACTTACTTTCCCCATAAATTAAGTCTTACATTAATAATTTTAAAATCCCCATCAAAATCATTCACATCACCAAAATGCCACTTTTTAAAGCAGGCATATATCAGCTGGCTTTAGTTTTCTGGCATCTCATTATGTATATCACATGCAAAATATTTAGGTCCTACATTTGCAAACCTGTAAGACAAGAATAAGTAAAAAAAATAAAACAAAAACATCTGCAAAAAGGTTTGACCACAGGGAAAAATATAGCTATCACTGAAGATGTGGCAAGTTGCCTATTAAGATTCAGCAGGGCGAGATCAGCAGCATTCCTCTCTGCCACCCTATCAGAAAGCTTAAGATATAGGAGTTGTTGGGGATAAAAAGCACCCCAGTCAAGCATGGATCCAGTGAATCTGGTCCTGTGGAATACACATCCCTATGGTCTCAAAGCTCTTGCTTTCCTGCAAAGTTAGGCATTAAATAGCTTTTAAGCTTTGCCGGCAACGTTTCCACAGCAAACTCCGCAGCTCCGAGGAGCTTCCCACCTAGGCCCGTGCCTGCCGCGGGCCATAAAGCCACATTCCTTCCGGGCCCCCAGCTCCCACCCTGCCCTCAAGCTACCTACAAACATCCCGACACACAGAGAAAGGGCTTGTTATCCACAGCCAAAAAAGACACTGAAGTAATTCCTAACCAGCTGCCCCTCTCCTTTTATCACCTTCTCAAGTCCATCACTGAACTGGAATTATTTCATTTCTGAGTTGCAGCAGCCTCCGAACAGCACAGCTGCCATCCTCACCGAGCGCCCCGACACAGCAGTTCAGACCAGCTCTGCTCTGTGTCTGGCAGAAGTGGAGAAGATAAGATCACACTCAAGATATGATGTGCCGAGAAAGCTGACAGGCCATCTCCGTGGGCTGTGATTCAGGTTGCAAGCGATAACCAAGAGGAGCTTTGCTAACACTCAGTTCACTGATGGGTAAAACCTGCGATCAAATTATTTAATACAAAAAGATGATTTCTCACACATAGAACACTGAATTCACCATACAGGATCCAGTAGCTATGTTACTGTTTTTTAGTACAATAGCCCAAAATTTTAATACATTTATTTTCTACTTTGAGTAACAGTCTTTTCCTTTGAGAAAACCAAGCTGGAACACAGACTATTACTTTTTCAGATGCACAAAACTCAGGTCCTGACACAACAAAACCAGAAAAATCTTACCACTGACCTTCAAAATGTCAATAATCTATACAGTTTCTGTTTAAGGCCCTTTCAACATCTATACAGGCATAAACATTCACCTGCCATGAACATTCACGCACACAACCTGGAGTAGGTTAGCGTCAGAACACTCAGCACAGAAGTGCCCATAGAAAGTGCCTGTAAAGACAAAATGAGACCACCTAGACAAAAGCTGGCTCAATAATATTATGCAAAGAGTCTCTTCCTCCCATACACAAACAAAATTGCATTACATACTTCATTTGAAAGTATAAAATAACATTTTAAAGGCATCTTTAAAACATTCTTTCAAACAACCAATTTTAGCTTCAACGTTTCCAATTTTACCTTTTGGTTACTTCTGATTCCTAAATATAACAACGGGAACTCAGTTTTACTTTTCCTTCAGGTTTCCCCACAGACACTTTTACACGTGGGGAGTGAACTATTGAAGTACACAGATATCACAGATTTTTTTTTTTTTTCCTTTACAGTCTTAAGAGGTTATAAGGATATAATACCTTACTGTAGCAATGTGATTACCTGTTAAAAAGAAGGAGAACACATTAAACTACTTATTTTCAAGTCCTAGAATATATTTCACATTGTATACAGGTAATTCAGAAAAAATAGACCGCTGTGAACAAAAGGAGAAAAAAGTTCAGTGTACCTTTAGGGAAAGTGAAATTCCATTCTTTCTTGAGAACTGCAGATTTTTCCATATAAGCACTATATTACTTGTAGGAAAGATAATAACATTAAATCCAAACAGTCCAGGGATATCACTACACTCCTCCGTGGAGCAAAAGTATTCTAAAGCTGTAAAACTGAGGAACACCAGAGTACTTGCTCCTGCGATAGGCAGTGCCCGACTCGGTTGCTCACTATTATCATTTAAATAATATTACACAGCAACAGTAACAGAAGGCCCTGTCAGATCCTCCACTAATTTTGACCTGTACTTAACTCCCAGAGCTGCCATGAATTATTAGCAGCAGCAGGGCAGGCACTAGCTGCCCTGCTAAGCAGTGATCTGCGCCCTTCGGAGATGTTTTAGGATCAATTCTCCGCCAGCCGCCTGCACAGAGGACCGGCCCGTGGTACAGGCACCAGCCGCATGCCCGGGATTAAGCGGGGACAGTTCGCAGAAGATGGAGCTTGTTTTTCTGCCTTTCGGCTTGGGGGCAGGGGTTTCTTCACACGGCTGACATCTGGTGCAGACGGGCACGGGGGGGAGAAGCTCTTTACAGGCCGAGGGCAGCTTAGCTTAGGGACAAAAAGCAGGACACAACTGCAGCCACTACCGTAGCTCTGCAGGGAGCAGACGCCACTTCCAATGCTTGTGAGCAAAGTGTTCACAAAAATACGCATGTTACAAAATTTTATTGCTGGATACCTGAATTTACACTGCTAATTCACTAGCAAAGCATCAGGCCTTAAAGGGAAGTTTCAAGGGGTTTGGGTGTTTTTCTTTTTTTTTTTTTTTTTTTTTTTTTTTTTTTTTTTTTTTTTTTTTTTCTTGAACATCTTCCAAATCACATATAAAACTATTTAATGCTATCCCTTCATATCAGCCTTACATTTGGCAGATAAACAAATATAAGTTTTATCTGTCCACTCCAGACACCAATGTATGCAACTCAGCCAGTAAGACTCAAGATAGCCTGAGTTACAGTGTGCATATTTATCCCCCATCTTTTCTGCAAAGTTAAGTTTCATGGATTCTAAGATCCTACACAGAGAAAAGCCCTCAGTGTGTTTTAAAGGTGCAAGTCTGAAAAAACAACTCACTGAACAGTTGGGAAAACACTTTTAAAAAGTTCTGAAAAACTCAGCTACCTGAACTGAGGTGGATGTACCATAATAGAAAATATATATATATTTAACACTATAGAAAACAACAAGTTTCCACCCAGAAGGGCCACTATAGCCAAGCAGGCACCGAGCTGTGAGTCGGTGCTCAGGAAGCCCCTACACGAGCAGCAGCAGCAACAGCATTGGGCACGCGTGAGTGCCACCCCATGCAGGAGGGCCACCACCCAATACACACGGTCTATCCATGTGCTCTGGGATCAAACAGGCTGGGGCCCTAGGGCGGCCTCCACCACCCACACTCTTCATCATGAAGACTTCTACCACCACACTATCCTGCAGCCTTGTCCTAGGATGTTATTCCCCCTTAGGTTGCTGACTTGCTGCTACTGGCCCAAGGTTATGTTTAAACCGTACGCACTTCCATCCTGCGTCTACCATCCTGTTTAGTTTATAATCTCTTGAGGGCAGGGACTGCCTCTGACTACTTGTTTGAACAGCGTCCAGCACAATGGAGCTTTGATGCAGCTGTGGGCGCTGCTCGCAGTAGTGCTGGATTCCAGATCTCACCTATAGAATCATAAATAGATTGCATCGCAGTTCCTGGAAACATGGTATCAACAGCACTGAAACAGTGCACGGACTTCGTTACAGCAGACGAACAGTTTCCCATATTCTGCTCTTTGGGATTACAGCATATACACTGCCATTAGAAACATGTTTTTAAGATACACAAGGTTTCTTCCCCCATAGATTAGTGTGTCATTTTTGTTGAGCATGGGGGCACTAAACTAGCACTTTTAGGTGTAAATATCCTGCCTCAATTTAAAAAAAAAAAAAAAAAAAAAGGTAGAGATATTCATTGATAAAGTGACAGTCACATGATTGCTCAGCCCACAACTCTGCATCACACTCCAAGTCTAATTCCTCCCCGAGTCACTTCATTGCGTTTTGCAAACATCATGAGAACCACACTTCTAAGTAAAATCTAAAAAACCTACTTAGAGTTTACTTCAGAGATCCCCAGAGTATAAGCTGTTTTTCCCCGCCCTTATCCTGCAGGGGCTCCCTCAATGCAAGCCCTCTCAGCCAAGGGACTTCCACTGGGGGTGAGGTCTTGTATTACATGTATACTTGCTATACTTGACACTTAAACATAAAGATGGTGCAAGTTATCTTGGATGCTATCTGAATGAAACAAAAACTGTTTAATTTCATAAAACTGCTTAGAGGAATTAAGTTTATTTTGCTAACTCACATATAACTAAAGTTTTTGCAGCCGTATCTCTATAACATTTGCTTCCTATTATAGTCACTTTCATCTTGCTTAATTCTGTGCATTACAGTGTAAAACATGCAAGCAGTAATATCACACTCACTACAGGACACTACATGAAATGGAGCATTTGAAGATATACAGATATACACTCTTATACAAAAGAAATTTCATAAACATAAAGCTGCTAATACTAAGGAAATTATTTTACTTCATTTTTAACCATAAAATAGCTAAAAATGTTTTAGAAGCTAAAAGTGTAGCCAAATACAACATAAGTATTTAACAATAGAATATAAACGTACTGCCAAACTTCATTCCTATTTTCTTCCTACAGGCTCAAAACCAGGCTTTTGCTAATAAAAAAAGAGATCACAGAAGTTTCACAAATGCATTTTATATCCCCAGAAGCCATAATCATTATTAGAAAGAGTCAACTGTCTGAGTAACATTTACTGTTTTAAAATTTACTCACATAAATCCGTCCAAAAAGCTAGGGCTCCAGTAGGGAAAGCTAATAGGAAACAGCATAGGCTTAAATAATTCTGCTAGCAGCAAGTATGTACTCAGTGTAACCCCAGCTATTTACCCACCAGCGCTGGCTTTCTTACATCACACAGTGAAGTGATGTTTCCATTGGAAAAGCAAGCAACGGGGAAAGGTCCTTGCGTGAGCCAACGCGCACATGGCAGCAAGTGTGACCTTGCAGCATTTACTAGAGGGATGCAGAGCACTAGCCTGGTGGCTTCTGCTGCCCGATTCCCATCGGCTGTTCTATTGTTTTAAGCCTTGCTTGCACCAGAGTAGCGAGGCACAATCCCAGGAAACTGAGGAGGGAGTCGCTGCGATAGCTCCATCTGATTAAACCTGCAGATCCCGAGCAGCATTTCCCACTGTTTCAGCTCCCCGCTGTTGGGTTACACGAGTAAGCTCTAGCACGCCAGCACTTTGCATGCTACAGAAAGAGCTCCGAAAGATTAAGGAAAGAGCAGAGCAAAACAAACAAAAACGACATCTAGTAAAGCTTGACAAATGTATCAAGTACTGGATGTTAACACTGCCCTGCTTTTTACTGGGGTGGCTATGACTGTTTAAAGGAGATGAGGGGAGGCAGAAAAGAGGGAGGAAGAGCATTTCTATATTCTGCTGTCAACTTGTATTTTTTTGCACTTCTACATATTCTGCGCATTATACAAACTACATGAAAATTTAAGTCACTGTATGCCTTGACTAGTCACAAATAAGGCATAAAGCAGCATCAGCATATTTTATTACAGAAGTACAAGGGGTCAAAAAGATCCCTTTTCAGAAAGGGATGAACCCCAAATGCTCTGAGCACATGCAGCGGCGTGAAGCTGTGTTAACCCTGGCAAGAGAAGAGCTGCAAAGTTAACTGTTTCTCATCTCACACAGCACAGAACCTCCAGTGCTAGCTGCTAATACACTATTTCCCCAACACAAGCATTCCTGCTTACAGTATGTAAGTAATTGAGAGTTGAAAAAGTCAAAATTACTCACAGACTCCCGAGGATGCAATAGCAAACTATCTAAGACAGGAAATTCCAGTGTAATATTATAAAACAAGGAGGAATAAACATGCATGAAGTCAGGAACTGACAGGCCTCTGGATTACTGCGACTGCAGGAATCATGCTCACGCATGCTGTGCTATCTTTTATGAAACTGAGCCCAGGAAGCAGGCGATCACTTAGCTCCTCCTAACAAGTCCAACTGGCTATGAAGAGCTGGAAGAGCTACACAGAGCAACCAAGAGGAGCTATCCCACGTATTAATCTGCTTATCTCAGATTGCTCCGAGTAGAGGGAGGGAAACCCAAAACAGGGCAGGGGGAGGGGAAGGGAAAACCATAGCTTCGCTGTCCAAACAGCAGAACAACTTCAGCAAGACGTAGCTCCCATTGCACTCAGACAGCTAGGACTACATTTGCACAGGCATAGCAGCAGCTGAAATGTGTCTGGAAAGAACCATCCTAATAAATTTATTTTCTCATAGATAGAAAGCTACGCAAACACAATCTGCATTTCATATGCAATTGCTTCTGTGTTCCCCTGCTCTTAATTTAAATATAATGCTACTGATTAATACGAAATATTCTTCTATAAATCTGATTAGAGTAGATTAGGTTTTTATGCAGACCACAGGTGGCCATCCTGTACCTTAATCAGCAGCCCTTACTGCAAAACCATCTGCACAGTCCTACCTAGAGTGTTTTTTTTTGTTTTTTTTTTTTTTTTTAATTTAAGAGACCATCATACTACATGGAGATTGGAGGAGGAACAAGAATCAATGTCTTAAATGAATGACTAAAGAAACACTTAATCCAGCACAGACTGTGATTTACACACTATACCATATGAAGTCAAGGTCATCTTTTCTGAGAAATGCCACAGTTTTAAGAAGTGGTTTTGATCTAGTTTGCAACATATCATTTTAGAAAAATATTTATGTCAAAAATATTTATGTCAAGTGCTTTAGATTAACAGAAAACACTCTGCTTAATTCAAGCAGATTTTTATAAAGTATAGTTTCAATCCAATGAAAAATGCTTTGGGATTTTGCAAAATCAGAGTCAGTGTTGACTAGAGACAACAATCATCTTTACCCATGCCCAGGGAATTCTTCATGCTCGTATGTTTTTGTTTACTCAAAAAGAGATGAGACCATCTTTACTAAAGACTAATAAAAAAACAGCTACACTATTTTGAAGGGAGCTGTTAGCCTCTTCATATCAAAGTCATGGTAAATACTGCATGAAATAAACAACACGTACTTTAGCATTAATTGTATAATGGTGGAAACAGCTCCACTGTTGTCTTCTTTGACATCCCTCATGTAACATTATTTCTTCACATGTTTTTTCTCCTTCTTCTTGTAATCCATGTTTTAATTACTTCAGAGATCTCCTTGGCAAAATACGTTATTAAACTCCCTCCAGTGTTTGCAGTCAGGACACTCACATTCACCTGCTACTACAGATATTTTGCTGCTTCAGATATTTACCCAGAAGACTGTTAGTAGCTGCAGATGACCATCTGGACCACCTTTTCCTGCTGGGCATCATTACTTGAATTAGAGGAACGGAAGCCTTTAATCTCATGAATCAGGTCTTTTTGCATACCTAAGCAGTCTCCCCCTCAGGTCACCAGTCCATCACTACATGCAATTAATCACCAGCTATTTCTGCACTGCTTTAAATGTCTCTTGATGAAAAAGTACAATGCAAAAAACAGCACGCTGAAAGTGAACTGTGTATATACATCCAAATATATCAGACATTCACAATGATATTCACATATCTAGTTCCAGTTAAGTAGATAAATGACATGAAAATTTTCTTATCTATTGCTTTAGATATCTAAATAATTTGAAAAGATCCTACAATCCTATGAGGAACCTCAGCATTAACAAGTTTTTAAACTACCAGCACTTTAGATTTGATAGGTTACAATTTTCTTGTTCAGACCTGACCCAAGAGGAACAAAAGGACAAGAAAGTCATTCATTTCTCAACAAGTATTTAGTAGCAGGTGAGAAGAAAAAAAAAAAACAACCCTCTGTGCAGCTGCACAGAGGAAATACTTTTATTAGGAAGAGTGCTGTAAGTATTTGAGGAAATTAAAAACTTTGGGGAAAAAAAAGTACATCTCTAGCTCAAGTCTCTGACTTCAAATGATCTAAAAAATATCTCTATCCCACAAAGCTGTCACAGTATCTTTAAGATTATGGCAAAGATGAATGAAAAGCCACAGCCTGTCAGACATATCCATTTTTAGTGACAGGTTTGCAAGTACACCGCATACAATTTCAGGTTTTTCTTTATTTGCTTTGTTTTAGGACAAAGACATGTAAAGCACTGCTTTGAATTAAACTAGTCTTTAGAAATTAACTACCATTTTCACGAACCAGGAACTAAACTAGGTTTTATCTTTCAACAACAAAAATAAAGTAGTAGCAGTTCTGGATTTTAATGCCCCCTTTAAGTCTTATTTAAAGAAGAGAGTGCAAATAAGAATGCAATCCTAAAATACAGTCAAGTAACATTACACACTTCAGTGTGTTCTAGTCATACCTGCAGGATGGGTACAATATCCTCCTCTATTTACACCCAACAGCGACATTGTCATGAGCCCAAATTCTATTTGACAGATACTAAAACAAACACAATGCCTTGAAAGAGTTTGAACTTGAAATCATCAGCTTTTCAAGTCATGCCCCCAAAAGAAAGAAATACACACTGAATGTTTCAACTTCACCTTCCTTCTGCCCTAATCTGAAGAAAATGAAGCAAATATCAGGTGGTTTCTCTACACTATGATTGAGGAAGAACTACATCCAAAGAACATTCACTAACCCAAGAGCCAAAAGAATGTATCTACACATGCCATGTTTTTCTGTCTAACCCAATAACGCCCTGCCTTCCTTCCAGAAGAGTCTTCATCATCCACACCAGCTCTCAGGACACCTTCTGAGAGGAGCAGCCTTCGGGTTTCGTTATCAACACCTCAAAGTGTGTTAGATCCTGCCATTGTCACCAATGCTGATGCACAGCCTGTGCCAAGGACGAGACATAGCCAAAACACATTCAGTGTTTTGAAGAAAAATAAACCATTTAATACCATACTGAAGTAGTACCAGCCCATTGCTGCGCAGTTCTGAACAGTGCTACAAGATCAGGTTTTCTGCATTTAACTTTATAAGCAAATAATTTATCCAAGCTAAATCAGCAGTTACTTGACTAAGTAACAGGAATGTGTGAAGTAAAGCAGTAAAGCAAGTCCTTAAGTATTTAAGGCATCATTCTTAACTTTTTTTTTTTTAAACCTGTCTTGTGAAGTTACTCATGTCCATAACAAGAGCTTCTTGCATTCAATTAATTCTTTCTGTGCTAGGCTGCCTTTCAGAACTCTGATTCCTTGGGGGTTTTTTTTGGCCTAGCATCAACTATAAACTTACTAGGAAACTCAACAGTAATGACTGCAATGATTCCTCTGACAATTTTTTTTAAAAATGGTTAACCTACAATTTAATACAAATCATTTCTCTCTTTCAGTATTTGAAATACTTTTGATAACTGTTTAAACACTATGGCATACAGCTTGAAAGGAAAACTTACCCAACAGGAGCTCCAACACTCATCTGCCTGAGGGTTAGTCTTTTTGGCAGGCCGAGAGGGAATCTAATTTTCATACTTGGAAGTGTCAAGGCCCAAGAAGCCTCAGGTGAGAACAAAGTGGCCAGGCAGCTGCAGCTGCTGGGTAGGACAGTGCTGACTGGGAGCCTCCTCCTTCCCCATCCCAACTACCATAGCACCTCTGGACAAAGGGGCAAGTGGATACCAAGATCCACAGCAACTGGGGAGCCCAAAAGAATAATAGAAATCATTAGGTTGTATTCCAGGATATTTTAATATTTCTCAACACAAGCTCCACCCAGCAGCTATGTGGTTCATTCCTTTGGTTTCATGTTTCATGTTCCTTTACTGCTCCAATCCCAAGAGCATCTTATGCATGTCCAGATATACCCAAGGGGAAGCATCTACAATATTTATGATATGATTATAACACTTATTTGTCTTTTAGATTTACCAGATTTATTCACAATCTGTGGAGTTCATATGGAGAAGCGAGCTATTAGTTTCTCTATATCAACTAGCTATACAAACAGTAACTACCAAATCACCTCCTGAAATGCACACAAAACACAGAGAAAGTCACCTTACTGTTACACCCAGATCTAAAAATGGCAGGGTAATTCTACACACATTGGGACAGTCTTAAAAGAAATAAAAGATATATGGACAGTGGAAAGAGAGATGGGCAGACAGGTTAAAAAAATCTGACTACTCCTTTGAATAACCAGCAGGTTAGTAAAATCCACTAACAGCCAGTGCATTACATGAAGAATCAGATTTCTTTGATAATGTTAGGAAACAAGAATTGCGAGTTAAACAGCTTGAAGTATAAACATACAATAGTTAAGTAAACAAGAGTTGTTCACGTCTCCAGATGCTGAGTTTATTTTATACAGCAGCAATGCCAACAAACATCACATCGCAAAAGATAATTATACTCCATATGATAGTTTTGTGAAGGAAGTCTTTTGAATAGTGCACAAAGACACACGGAAAATATGCAAGGAATGGAACATATGATCCATGAATACAATTCCTACGTCAGGAGCAGAAGGACCTTATCCAACATGTAACTATGTAATGACTTAGCAAAACAGTAAGAATTTGAAATTCCTGCTTACAGTAAACAAGAGCAACCTCTGGTTAAGGTTACAGTGTGTGACTACAAAAACACATAGACCAAAAAAACCCCCACACTCACTCACTCACGTATTCATTTAGGGAACCAGGAAATTACCTATACCACTGGCTCACGAGCACACAAACGAGTTAAGTTGGTGCTAAACATACTCCTAGATGAACAATTAACCACCAGCTTCAGCAGAGAGGCAATATAAACATATTTTCCCTAGTTAATCTGCCCTGCGTGGGGGGAGTCTGGCTATTTCACTTGCAGACCTTAGCATGTAAGCTGGTGCTGGCTACAGATGTTACATTGTGCTCAGGATAAAGAACCTTCAATACATCCTCTAACAAAATTTGATATTTAGTAAGTATTCTTATTTCAGTGGTTAGAATAACTACTTTTTTTAAAATAGTTGTGTCAAATCAGACCCAAAATCCATTCAGCTGAGGATCCTGACTGAAAGTGAGCTATATATAATGG
>VZSV01000003.1:10370033-10391815 GCA_013398735.1 Nothocercus julius
AAAAAAAAAAAAAGATTATAAAGTTATTTTAATACATCAAGAACCAGAGCACTAGAAAGTTTAAAGAAATAAGAAAAGTCAGATCTGTATTTGCACACAAATTTGATGCATTCAGTGGGGAAGTTTTGAGTACTTTGAGAACAGATGCAACTGTTAGAGACTAGCTAGAAACAGTGCAGTATTTTACAGAGGATTTATCAGGGAGGCTTTTCTGGAGATGGAAAGGTGACAGGTATGTAGCTTCCTAGGGTTATATTTAGAAAAAAGAGAATGCTCTATCTGCCATTAAACCTGCAGTGACAGCTAGGAAGGAGCCACCAGGCCACACGGCAGACTTTAAGCAGTGAAGCACAGCTACCATTTGAGAATCACATCTACACATGATGGACAAGTCCAGAAGGCCCCCAAGTCCACCGGTGTGGATGGACCACTGGCACTGAGCTCTGCCTCCCGAGGCCCTCCATGATCCCTCTCCCCACCTTAACTCAGGAACCTCAGGGCTTTTTCCCCCCCCCCCTCCCCATTGCTCCCACCTGAGAATTTCAAATATGCAAGCTATCAATGGGATCTTTTTCTCCAAGAAATAAGATCTGGTACAAAAAGTGAGGAGAATTAAACTAGCACTTCTCCTGCCCAGTGCAATCCCCAGAGGTGCTGCGAGTCAAAAGAACCATGCAGAGCAATAGTAAAGGTGGTGGGGGGGGCAGAAAGCACCCCCACACAGGATACTTGGGGATACTCCCACCTGGGAAGGGGAAGAAGGAAGCACAAAGCTGTCTGGAAGAAATTAATGGTATAACATCAGCAAGGAGAAGGAAGCAGAGCTTTACCTTTTTTGAAGGAGCCCCTCAGGGTCAAGAGAAGTGATGGATGTGGAATCCTGCCCCACTCTTCCCTCTGGCAGCCCTGGGTACTCATGGGGAAGCACCAGCTGCCACTCTGGCAGCAGCACCACAAGCCCAGATGAGCTCGTTTGTGCAGCTATTTTAGCACATTGCTTTTTTCTAACTTCTCAGGAAAAAAATTCTGGCAATTTAATACTCCAGGTAGCTCAGCTAGACCTGGATTTCTTTTCACTGGGTAGACAAAAGTCCCAAGCAAAACAGCTCTTTTCAACGAGCTGGTATTCTTCTCAAAAGACTGTTGTGAACAGAGACACAAGAAGAGACTTAAGAGGAAGAGCTTTCTTTCTAGTGGGAAATATTAAGCAACCAAGGTATAAACAGAGCTGGTCACACTTCTGGTTGCAAAATGCCAACTGAAACAGTCTTAAGAACATGAAACGGACTTTAAGAGCCATCAGTCATCTCTAGACCACAATGAAATGGTCTAAGCCTGCGAGAGGGGAAACCATGCAGGGTTGCTCCCTGTGCTTCCCTCACTGTAAAGCAATAGCCTGGAAGTCGAGTCATGGATGAAGTCCCATTTCTGAGACTTCCACCCTTCATCCACCTCTAAAGTCAGTCTATCCACTGCCCAGATGCAGGCCATATGCAATCCTGTTGGAGGTTTTCCACTTTATATTAAATATAAATGGTTTGGGGCTGACTCTTGAACATCCTGGGTCCTCATACCTCTATTCCACACAGAAACTTTTTTTTAAATGACTTAAGTTATAACACATTTATAAACGCCACTGAGTTGCACAGCAACATCACCAACAATATGCAACCATACCATAAGGAAAGTCACACAAGTCAAACCAAAAGTTCATACAGTCTGAGAACCTGTTTCACAGTGACAAGCTTGGATGGCAAAGAGGGGATATATAGAAAATGCTTCTGCAAACACACTTGCAAAATTCACTGTGTTGTGCATTAGCAATGTACAGAGCCAAATTTGGGAAGTATTATAAACCAAAACGCCAATTCCTTTTCTTCCATTAATTTGTGCAGACACACTTTCTAACCTCACACAGCATTCATCCTTCAGCATTCATAGCAACCTGCAACAAAGAAATTCAGAGCTTAACTACTAGAGCCTATGAAAACCACCTCCTTTAGTTCTGAACCTGCTACCCCTAAGTTCATTTGATGCTTCCTAGCTTGGAACTGGAAAAGAAAACAAATAATTGTTCCCCCCTTTTCTTTTATCATAGACCATTTCCCCACACACACACACAAACACACACAGTCATCTCTCCTCCTGGTTAGAGATTCCTAGTCCATTTACTCATGTGGAAGCCCTTCCAGTGCTCAGTACACAGCTACACCATCAGCTTATGCATTGGCATAACAGGATTCTCTTGATAAGAGATATATATACACACACACAGTTCTTAGCACTATCTATTTGCCTTCTCTTCCTCTGCATCCAATAGGGCTACAGCCTCAAGCTTCTCCTACAGTAATAAAATAAAGGAAAGGGTATCGATGCCACACGGTGCAACAGAACTTTCAATGTACGCTAGAAAAACAAAAGTGTGAGTCATGTAAAATGATTTTTTTTTTTTCTCCATTTAGGTCTTAAAAGCTACATCATGCCTATATTGTAGGTAAGCACAAGCTTTCAGTAGTTATTTTTAATATTTATTTCTTGTTAGCGTCAGTTGCTTTGGCAGGCAAAGAGAAGGCTTAATATCTGTCTTCCCTGTACTATCCGTTTTCCACCATGCAATGCTGCCCACAGTTTTAGAGACATCATACTTGCTGAGCTCCTCCAAAAGTGTATACCGAGATGCACTTTATTGTAGGAGTAAAATTTGTTCATCCTATTTGAGACCCAGAATAATGGCTAGTTTTGTTTTTTTTGTCACATACAATGAGAACCTGACCTTTGCATTTAAGCACGTGTTGAGTGGGAGAGATTATTCTTCAGGGCATCTGTGCAATCAGGCCCTTAATGAAATCTGAAGCTTAAGGAGTAAGGGAGACCATTGTCTAGGGCTGGCGCAAAACATTTAAGCCCATTTCACATCTAAATGCATGATAAGCCATTTGGCAGCAGATACTGAAAAAGCACACAACATCTTGACCTTTATAGAGTGGGATGAATGAAAGAATTAGTAGTTCAAACTGTGTTGGTGGAGTTTTAAGAATAAGCAAGTTGGGACACATGATGAAAACTGTTTCATTTTCACACAACTAACACTAGGCTTTCACTTCAACTAAGAAAATACCATCAGTCCAAGCACATATTTGGTTTTTAAGAGCTGATTTCTAAGAGTCAGCTGCCACTTAAATATGACTTCATTCTATAACAGTACATACCCAGCTGACCTGTTCAAGTTACCATCTTTCCATTTCAAGTTGGATCTCTGATGTATTTAAACACTTTTAAAATGTATTTAACAGTCTCAAGAACAATGTGAATTGTTTGGAATTGTTACCTTCCGAGCATCCTTTAACTTCATACAACAAAACACTTGTGCCACACTCCATGTATGAAGCCAAGAAAATAAAACATTAAAAGATAAAGGACACATTCCAATTAATGACATGCCATGCTTACATGCAATATTGCTACAGATGGAAAAGACAAATATCTTCATATCCTATCAGAATATTAAATACAATTCTTGATTTTAAAATCATTTCATAGTGGGATATTTCTCAAATAAAAACATATATAAATAATTGGGGAAGAGGGACCTAATATATATTTTATCAAACTGGAATGACCCAGACCCCACACTGAAAATACACTTCAGAGGCAAACCCAACACCCAACGTATAATCAGTGGTTGCAGAATCCCACAGCCATGATTCACACACAGATATTTTGGTGAGGTAACAAGGAGAAGCAAGTGAATAAAAGCAGACCCTGTCTAGAACTGCAAACAAGCCCAAGTTTTGAAGTGGTCTTTCAGTGACCTAAAGTTCCTGGAGAACTGCCTGAAGCAACGTAATGTACCGTGAAGTTTAAGTGCATAAACTGAACAGCAGCCATACGGTCTCATTGCCAAAAGCCGGATCCCTATCTTTAATCCTAACAGCCGCTTTTCCTCACCTTGCTACGTTCACACAGATGCTGAATACTGTAACTATAGCAGTTCCTGTGATCTTAATAAGAACAGGAACATTCTTAATATTCTGTGTTAATTGTGGCATATGTCTGATACAATATCAATTTCAGCAAGCGCTGAAACGCTCTGCCATCTTTCTGTGGTCTGGTTTGTATCTTAGCAAGAGAAAAGAGATGATTACTCTGCGTTCCTTAAAAATAAATGGCCAGAGCAGAGAATGCCACTCAGCTGCCCTTAGGCGGTGCCTCAAGCACCTCAGCTTCAATATCCGCAGTATCTGTATTATTAGAAAGGATTAGTCTTAACTTGTCTATTCAAAGTGAACATTTAAAAATAAAAACAAAATTTAAAGTCCTTTTAATCTGGTATCTGAAGCCATGAAAACTGCTGACATTTGGAACACACATCCAGAAGGCCCGACAGTTCATCCTTCCTGTCTTCAGGCATTCACATTTTTGCTCTAAAAGTCAAGTAGTTCCCATCGCTTCAGAGAAATACCTCAGAGCTCTGCAGCTTCCTTCAGTTTCCATTACAAGAAGCTGCACATATTAGCACAACAAGTGAATAATGCTTCTAAAGGGGAATATTTCTAATGATTACACATCAGTACTGACGTACAAACAGCCAGACACTCCTTCAGGTTGTATAGGCCCATCAAGTTGCATATTCCATAGAAAATCACCTTTCAAAAAAAAAAAAGAGTAATTAGCTCAACCTAGATAGAGGGAGGTAGCAGGGTGACTGGGGAAAAAGCATGTAGGAAAAGGTAAAGCATGGCTTCAGCAGGACAGCTGTGCTTTCAATGTAAATACAGGTCATGTTGGTGACTAATAACTATCAGACATGATGAAATATGGGGTTGCTTTTCATCCTATAGTCCTTTTTATACAGGATTTTTTCTCTCCTCTTGTAGCCCTTCAGTCACTTCAGTTAAACCACTAGGAAACAGTTTCTAGATCCTAGAGATGAAAGGGTAAAGGGGAGAATTGGAATGGAAAAAAATATAAGATAAAGGTAAGGTTATAGAAGTCTATATCATACAGGAAAACTGCATGATTTTTTTTTTTTAATTTCTAAATAGTTCAAATGTACTATAGGTTTGCTTGAATAGGCAAAGAGTGACCAACAAAGAGTCCTGAGGAACCAGTTACCACTTCTTGAGTTAAAAACAAATTTTTTTTAAAAAAACTATTACTGAGTTGAAAAATATCCCAAAAAGAAATTTAAATTGCTGTTAAGATGATCCAGAGCATCAAACTCTGATAAGTATTGCTGCAAAACTGAAAACCAGATCACGTTTTTCTGACAGCTTTAATCCTTTTCACAAATCATTCAATGAATTTCATATTAGAGGTCAAAATCATTCACAGTTCACTAGGGCCATGCTGCCCATGCTAAGGACATGGAAAGCAGCCCCAAGGACCTCCTGGTATAACCTTGCTCGCAGGAAAGGGAGTAAATCTCATCCGAATGGAGAGCAGCGCATTACTGTGCCCACTGCATCCCAGCGGCTCAGCCAAAGACAGCATGCAGTCACATCTGCATATGCTAAAAGCTAACGTTGTGACAACTTAATGAAATAATTGGCTCAAAACGTGTAAGCTGTCAAGTGTCAGAAAGAATGTCACATTGCTTGAAGAAAAGAACAAAGAAGCCAAACTGTCACGCCATCATGTTTTCCCCTCCCTTCATTGCTAGCCCCGACTATCCAAGGGGATACAGCGCAAATGGCAAGCGAAAAATGACTGCCAATGAGTTCAGATGTATTGAAAAATACATATATGTTAAAAGTGATTAAGAGAACTAACAATAAGAGCTCTGTCTGAAAAACAGAAGAAAAAGCACTGAAGACTTACTTTATCTCAAAAATTAAGAACCAGTGTGGGAAATTAGAAGGCTGCATTCAAACAGGCATTTCTTAATTCTACTATTATACTTCCTGCCTTATTTATCTAAGCATTTATAGATGTCAAAATATCAATAAAGCTATCCTACATCCAAAGTAAGAATTTCATATGGCTTCCCATTTTCCATATTCAAGAAAATAGTCCAAGTTCATTTATTATACAGGCAATGAGGAAATTGCCTTTATATGTGTAATACCACGTAAAGAAAGAGAAACTTGCTGAAAATACATATATTTTTTTTTTACTGCTGGTACTGAGCACTAGTTTTTATTCACTGGCTCTACCTACTCCCTTGACAAAGTGGGCAAGGGCAGCAGTGTTCAAAGAAGCCATGCTCTTGGTATTTACATGAGATGAATATGTAAGCTTTTAGCGTGTCGCAATGGAACAGCACTAAAAGAGTTCAAGTCACTTGACAACAAAAGGTTAGTCTGTATTTTAGCCAAATGACCTTTGAAATGTTTGGTTCTACCAAGAGCTTATTAATAAGTATGGATCTGGCACTAGACATGTCCTTGCATAATTTCTGTTTTCATAACATATAGATGGGGCTCAAAGAGCTATTAAAGAAAAGAAGTTTCAACAAAGTAGCTTTTGTCCCTGGGTGATCCACAGACCTGCAGTTTCCCTGGGCACCACCTCACTGCCAGCAAACACCAGCACAAAGGAGCCCATTCTCCCATGCCAAGGACATGCTCCAGAAGATACCACTGCCCTAACCCCGCAGTGTCCAGCCCTCAGGAGGGCCCAATAGCTCAAACCCCTCTTTTCCTCTTAAACCCGTGTGAGGCCATGCCATGGAGAGACAGTCTGGGAAACCAGTAACCTTAAGTGATGGCATTGCAGGTGCTCTAAACCAACAGGTATTTATTTATTCTATGTATAGACTGAAGAAATATTAAAATGTCTATCCACAAAACCTTGGAAAACTTGTATCGGGTACATGCTATGTATTGATTACTATAAAATATAAAGGTCCAATGTGAGAGGCATTTTGAGTTGAAGCATACTAATGAGAGATGCAAAAAAAAAGTTATGTTTCCTTACGGTAAGGAGCCTAACCAGTTCTGTAGGGAAGGCAACAACTAATCAAAGTGAAATAATTCCTGTCTTCAGAAGGTGCCTTGAGCATCTCCTGAATAGGAAATAATGAGTTATAGAGATTGAAACTACAACTTTTCAATTGTTATTCAATATAGATGTTAGATTTTTTCTTTGACTGAAAATCCACTAGAATCATTTAGAAAACTATTTGAATAACTTGGTCTTTTTACTCCTACAAAAAAAAATGACTCAAACTCTAAAGCAAGTATTTATGAATTCAGTTTCTATTAAGTTAGACTTATGTTTCATCTACCATACAACTGGCCTACTACCGTATTTTCTCTCTCCATACTAATGAGATCACCACTTAAATCTTAACAAAAGATCTGCATAACATTAAGGACATCACTATAACAAGCTAAAGGATATGTCCTGTGGGAAACGGTAATCATTAAGGATAATGAATATTTCCAATGCTGAAATAATACAGAAAAGCACCGTAAAGTGACAGCCCTTAAGTATGAGAAAGCTTGCCAAGATTTCTAAGTCTGCAAGAAAGGTGTTAAAGGCAACTATTAGGAAAGAACAACCCAGAAATGCAATTGCTGAAGACAAAAGTGTTTGCAGGAAAACAAGAGTAAGACAATCCAAAAGACTGCAGTCAGAAGCAAATATACATTTGGCTTTTAAGAGAAGGGAAGGAAAGAATCCATGGGCTGTAGGTGAGCAGGAGATGTGGAGCCAGGAGAAAGGTGCAGCACACCGACCAAGGCTGATGCTCAAGAGAGCTGATAGCAGCTCTGGCAGCTGGACATTATCCCTGAAGAAGCATGGATCTCACTGGGTGAGAGGCTCTGATGCAAAGCTTACCTATTAACTGAGGAAAAAAAACGCAGGACTCTGCATCTGGAACTATTTACCTGGGCTCTGCGAGGGGCAGGACTCCTCCGCGAGTTTGACACATGCTGGAGGGCTGGCAGCCCCACCAAGGTGATTGCGGTGAGCTGCTCATTTAGCACGAGATTCACAAGCAACCGCTCCGAGCAAAGGAGAGCTAATGCTGCTGTGGAAACCCAAAGGACAATTAACCTGAGGCTTTTAGGAACATTATCAGCAGAGTGCACTTAAAATTGAAGAAAAAAATGAAAAAAAAAAAGAAAGAGAAAAAAGTTCCTTCGAAGGGCTTCCTGCAGTGCAGGGAGAGCCTGCAGTGCAATGAAATTACTGTTTCCCCAGCTCTGTATCCAAGTGCCAGGCCCCACCAAAAAGGCATAGTACCTTTCTCCACAGTTATCCTAAATGAGGAAAAAGCAATAGGAATGGGATTGCAAACAAAAGCTGTTTTTACAACAATCTGAACAGATTAGAACTGCACTAGACATCAGAATAATTTTAGGATCCTCCCAAAGCACAGGCAGGAAGCATTCCAGCCTCAAAGCTACCCATCAGAGTTCTTCACATGTCTTGGAAGAGCCTTGGAAAAGGCTTTTCCACTGACAACACATACCATGGGGGCTAAACATAAAAAACAAGCTTTTCATAAAGTAGGATGATTTTCAACACATCTCTCCTCAGTCTTGAGCACACAGTCAGTATTCAGCTACAAGCCTGTTCAACATACATATCAAGACAGCTTTAATTTTCTGCTGAACCTCTGAAATAGAATAATTGGTGAAGCTTAAACATGCTTTAAGCTGTCATTTAGGTATATCAGGTATATCACATATATCAATAGTGACAGCTAGCCTCCCCTTATCCAGCTGTGGCTGTTCACATCATCACTATCAAGATGATTTCCAACTGAAGGTTACCAAAACCTACCAGAAAGCTTGTTTATGACTTTACAAACCTGAGATACAGATGAGTAGGTTGTCTAAAATAAATCAATATCTTACAGCTTTTTTTTTAAAAAAAAAAAGCAAACGAAAAAACACACACAGATACTCAGCAATACACAAATACTAACAAAATAAGCAGAACAGCTTGGAAAATCAGGTATTAAAACAGTGTGACCATCTAGAACCTTGACTCCCTCTCCTACCTGTTAGAAAATGGTCACTGCCATGACAGGCACAGTCAGTACTATTGTACAGTTAATCCACAGAGCATCACAGAGCAGCAGATGAAGATCCTACTGAGAAACGACACTATCTTTGGCTGAAAAGAAAAGTTGAAAGGAAGTCAAGCACAGAAAATGTGAACTTATTGAACTTTAAGAAAAAAAAATTCTTAACATCCTGCCCAGAGACAAGACTCTGTTCAATCTCAGTGAAACTCAGCTAGCAGTTTCCTAAGCAAGGCTTTCTTCTAAAAAGAGTTAAAACAGTCTTAGAAAAGCTGGTGCAAAAAGGTCAAACAATTAGGATACTCTACAGCTGTGATTTTACAAACAAAGGCTCTGAACAAAGCCTTCAGAGGGAAGCCTGTAGCTTCAGGAATTCAGTCCTGATTTGACTAGTCCACTCCATATTCCAGTTTGCTATAAATATATTTAGGCATTATAATATGTGTGCAGTAATTACACCTCTTGGAATGTCATGTCCTCCAGAGAAATCCAAGTCCAAGTTGTCTGAGCGTGTGCTATTCACCACTCAGGAACATGTGGTACTGCTTTCCTAGACAAAGATTTGCAGTTACCCTTGTATCTCTTCAGATTAGGTGCACTTCTCCTACACAACCTGGAAAAAGATCAGTATCTTCAATTTGAAGAGATAGAAATGAACTGCTGTTAAGTTTCTATTTAATCCAGGTGCATGGAAATTCAAGAGTTACACATAACATTAAAAGACATTAAGGTTTTTGAAGATTAATAACAAGATTCATAAACAGCACCTTTGAAAAACCTAAGCATTCTTGGAAAGACCCATCTTACCCATTTGCAGGTGCCTTACGGAGGCACACGTCTAAACTCTGAAGAGCTGAGCCTCACATACAACACCAATTTAGCTATGCTGTGTACAACCCGCACAGAACCTTTGCAAAACATGCCTCTCTGTCCGAGCCAGGCATTTCTGCACTGCATTCTCAAAAGCAGAAGTGCTGGTGAACATAGGGCCAACATTCCAGTGATTTTCCATCAAGGGAATTAAGTTCAGGTGGGCCTATTAGCTTCAGCACAGCTCACAGCTGGACCCAATCTGATGCAATGCAGAGCACCTGATTCTGCATCTACTTGTCTTTCACCAGGTTTGAAGTAGCCTAATTAAAATGCAAGGTTGCTCAAAAGTCCAGGCTTTATATAACACACAAGACATCAGGCAAAATCAATTGTGCCTGTGCTATGGACAAATATGTATTCCAAGGAAAGATCATTAAGACTGCAGAGTCAAATATTCAGTAGCTACAAGTGCTGTGTTGCTCTTGCAACATTAATTTATAATATATTGTCTTTTGCATATCCATTAGATTATATTGTAATTATATAAGTACACACTATGATGTCCACAGGACACTCAATGCATTCAACACTATTTTCATTTCAACAGAATGAGTGGACAGGAACAAAAGCAACAATATACACTGCTGCTGAATAACACTAAATAGAGTTCATCGTTTTAAGACCTTGGCTTTTCTATTCCCCAGCAAATAATAATAATAAAAAACAGTATCTTCAATAACACATTTGAAAAAGGAACTATTAAAGTATTCTGGTCAGAGCACAGTAAATAAAGGCTTCCATTTTAACAAAGTCCTTAATTGCTTTCTCTATAAAATTCTGCTCTCTAGCTGCCAGATTTTAGATGATCCGTAACCATCTTCTGCAAAGGAAAGAACAAAACAAACAAACAAACAAAAAAAACCCACAAACACATGGAAGAAGCTGCTGCTCCAAGCTGATCTCACCTCTGAAAAGGAAGACAGTAGATAAGAAAAACAAAACACATTAATGAGCACTGTCTCTATTCCTGATACTGATTTGCAGTCTTGCTGCTGAAGTATACATATACAGTACATGGTTTTAGCAGCTACTTCAAGACCTTCCAGTATTGTTCTCAGTTCAACGTGTTTTTAAGGCATTATAAACGACTTCAGAGTATCAATAGTCCTATTTCACAGGTTATTTAAAAAACACAAAAACAATAAAGGACTAAAATATCTTTGTGAAGTTCTGAAAAAAATGGCAGAGTCAAAAAAACAACATATTTTCCCAGGTTTCAGTGTCACATTCTGGCCATTAAACCAAGTTAGCATGCAGAAGACTGGGTGCATCTCTAAACACTGTTGTTGCACAGTCAGCTCTGTTGTTTAGCTGAAGAAAACTCCTGTGGAGTTGGCTCAGATGAACACAGCGGATAACACTCACGTGGGGCAGAGCAACTGTATCACCAGTGCTGAGTTTTCCAACCAAGGCAGAACTGATAACCCAGGTAGTGAGTCCATTTGCAACAAGACTGCTCCTATGCTTGGTGAGAGGATAACGACCTGAATCACCAGCTCTATAGAAACTAAAGTGCTATCCTTCCTTAAATGGGAAAAACAACCAATGATTATTCTAGCAGTGAAATACAATGAAAAGTAATATTTTAAATGGTAAACGTGCCTCCCACACTCCTGAAGCAGTTAGGAGAATCCTTTCCCTCCTCTCTTTCCCCTAACTTTCACTTCTTAGAAGTAACACAAATAAAGATATTCAAAGAGAGGGTAAAGGTGACCTTTATTTTTCATAGATTATTAGAAAGAGGAGATAAAATACACATCTATTCTCCCACCTCACACTTTTTTTTGCTGCTTCAGTCATTACTGTTATATGGACGCACCGCCAGGATACATCCACATGAACCAGGAGCACGCAGCACTTCCAAGAGCGGCACCACTGAGCAGTCAGTTTTTTCGTGTTCCCTCTTGATGTTGTTTTATTTGACTATGCAGCCAACATTGGCAATACAACACTGCTATTGAATGAAAAGTGTTAAGTTGGTATTTTAGCATACCAATGAGGTGAACATTTGAAATGAAAGAGCTTTATAAAACATTAATCATTATCATATTGCCTGAAGAGAGGTCACCTACCTAATGAAAACACAGCAGTATCAGCCTAACTCTAATCAGGACCAGCACACTTAATAAAATAAAACTCTGAAGGCTTTTATAGAAGCTTTGCCTCTGCCCCTACTCTTCCGTGGTATTTTGAACAGTGTCACAAGGCTGACCTCTGCTGGGTCATAAATTACCAAACAGCCACACGAGTAAAACAGACATACAAACCAAAAACTAGGTGGCTATCAAGAAAGAGAAAAGATCCTTTCATAAAACCCCAAACATTTCCCATAAATCTCCACATCAAAAGCTTATTGCTCTTTACACAACACCCTACAACAACAAAGCTAATAATGATACAAATCTTTATAGAAAACTATTGGAACTAAAAATCCCCCATCTTGTACTCTCACCTTCATTAGCTACTAAGATGGAAGCACTGCTTTTTGTGAGATTAAATCTAAAACCAGCAACACCTGTAAGCTTTATGTAAAGTCATCACACAAAGAGCTGGTCAAGCACAAGGCCATATCCTCACAAAAGGAAGCACCAGTGTTAGAAGAGTAAACAGAAGACTTACAAACACAAGGACATATTTTATGTACAGGATCTTTTTTCACCTTGGCACCCAGAGCTGCAAGGAGAGCCCACCCCTCTCCTCAGGGAGCAGCTTCAGGAAGCACTGCCAGAAACTTCTCTCACCTTCACTCCTAAGGGCTCAGAGAGCCTCACAGCAACTCCAAACTGCTCTTGTAGTATAGAAAAATACAAAAATGCAGCACAGAAAGAAGAGCTGCAGATAGCTTTAGGTTCATATTTAGACAAGAGACCATTTAAGCTGCTTTGGATGCCAAGAATCTTTTCATAGATACCAATTTTGAGTCACACAGCACCAGACAACCCTTTTTTTTAAAAAAAAAAAAAAATCCCCCAAAACACAAAAATAACCTCTAAACTTAAGATAAACATTTTGAAAGATACTTACTTCAATCATAAAGCAACAAAACCTGTGTCACTAAAACTCATAGCAGCAACAGGACCACACTTCCATGTATCTATCCTCTCTCTTATTTGCAGGCAAAGTAACAGCAGCAGAGCACACATACCTCACTCTCCCAGGGCAAAGCAAGACTGATCTTCCTTATACCCAGCAGCAGCTGTGCCTTGGCAACCCCACACCTGACCCCTCTTTGCCTTAATCTACTGGGATTTAGCTGGAAAACAAAAGTAGCCAATACTCACTCCTTTAGTAGCCTCAGAAATCACACGAGCAATGACAAACCAGCTGTTTCGCATCACCTCCTGAGTATCAAGTCATTGAATGAAGCTAATTAACTTCAGCCAACATGTGTCTCATGCAAAAACCCATAGCATGCAAACAGAAGGGCCCTACGATTTTGTCTATCCTCCCACATATCGCAAGTTTTTATGTTTCTCCTCTGCCCTGAGCTCAGTGACCTGGATTTCAGGAAATACCCTTCAGACCCTTACTCTGAAGGTACCCAGAAAAATTTAAATTCATCACATACCTATCTTCCGGTACCGCAGTATTAAAATAAAGTCTCCTTTTTTTTTTTTTTTTTTTTTTTTAAATGTATCAAGCTCCATTTTCTGAGAATAATGTTCTAAGCAAGCATTATTCTTTTCTTGCCTGGTTTCTTTGCTGCTTACCCACATATGTGCTTCTTTCTGCACTTCCACAAGCTAATCAAGTGACCTCCTGTTCTTGTTTCTCATAAATGGTTAAGACTGTGCAGTAATACAGTCTCTCGGTCTAAGGAAAATAATTTTGAATACTCACATTGCATCCTCTACAGTTTTACAAAAGCCTGCAAAAACTGCAATATTTTCAGTGTCAGTCTCTCGGTATGGAGTGCAGAGGTACACACAAGAGATGAGTCAGCTGATTTTATGTAACAACCTCCAGTTTAGACCTTCAAGAATCACAGTAGTCCTTTGCCTCAGCGTAATACAGGGAAGCCTTGCTAAGTGTGGGAGTGATCTCTTACAGAGCCATAGTTTTCCAGAACAGTCTTCCCTCCTCCTCCTCTTTTCCTTTTTTTCCCCCCCTTTTCTTTTTGTGACCTACATTTCTTTTTCTTAGATGTATAACCTTGATGTGAACGTTTGAATTAAATTTCAACCTGCACTGTTCCATATTAGTACCCTGATTATTATTATTTACCATTCTGAAGCATTAACCAGATTAACTAATGATTCTAAATGTGATTTTTATTTTTACATCCTTAAGGAAAACACTGGCTAGCAGGCAAATAATACTAATTCCTGTAGAAATAAATAGAGCATCTCCAGCAGTTATGACTCCCTAGTGCCTGCTGTTATTTAGTTCTTAATTACTTAAACATTTATTGACATTACCCAGTAATGATTTTGTCAGAAGACAATAAATGAAATGCCATAGAATACCTACTGCATCCACAATTTTCAGCAATGGTCCACAGCTCTGGCAGTACCTCTAAGGAATCCTAAATAAAAAAAAAAAAAAAAAAAAAAAGTCTTTCTATTTAGTCAGCTAACCTAAAGCTGCTATACAGGGATCCCAAACCCACAGGAGAATTTTCAGGAGTCCAGAAACACATTATCAAACAAACTTTTCTCCATCATAAACTAAACCACATTTTCCAAAAAATACATATTTTATATATTCTCTATATTTTTTAAAAGGCAAAACAAAACAAAAAAACACTATATTCCACATCAGTTTGTCCACTGTTTTGCCCAGGTTTGCTCTCACACTCATTTGCCATTAGTTGTTTTGATTATTTCCACTTACTGTTTTGAATCAGGATGTATTTGGCATTGTTCTGATCTTTTCCTGCTTTTACCAGAGCAGGCAAGAGAAGTCTTTGGACAGCTTTGGATATCCAAAGGTCCTCAAAGAGCTGTGAACTTGAAAGTAACTACCCCTAACTAATATTGTTTAGACATCTTGCCTTTCTCAATTACTTTTAGAAATAACGTAATGCATATCTATCAGCTTGATTCTTTTCAAACGCAGGCCTAAGCATCTCCTTTATATTATACAATTACCACAATAAAACTACAGGAAACTTAGGAGCCCAAATAGAAACACATGGGTAAGGAAAAATTTCTCCTTACTTCATATGCCTGTAACTACTAGAGTTGCCTCCTCCCTGACAGTCACTGGAATGCAGAGATTGCATCTCCAAAATGTTGCATCAAAATTTTTATACGAGAAGAAAAATGATGTCCTAGATAGCTAAATATTCTATAATCTGAGTTTCTGGGAAAAAAAAAAAACCAAATATTTACTAGCCACTATAGCAAGAGATCCGATGAATAATGACTATAACTGCAAGTATTTGAACCCAGCTAAAGAACTTGCTTGTGTAACTTTTAATTCTGTCTTTCAGGCTTTGTTTTCCTGAGAAGTCTGTCATCCCATATTACTGCTGGAAGCATAAGGAACTGATGAAAAAAAAAAGCAATGTTAGTGCAGTACAGCTGGTATAAAGTACATCACCTGTTCCAAGTTAATAAAATTGAAGTGCCCTTAAATACCAGAAAGTAATATCTGTAAGAAATGAATTTGTGAATTCTGAACCTAAAAAGTCTCCTAAAGCTAAAATAACTAAACTCATAAACTCAAGGGCTGTAGGAGACTTAAAAAATTCTGATCAAGAAATAAAGTGAGTCATACAGAGTTAGCATGGCTAAAGGAAAAAAAGAACTAAAGGAAAGAGAAGATCTTATGCTGTAAAACAGGTTTTTTTAGAAGAGAAAGAAAAAGCTTTGGTATATCATGGCAATAACTTAAAAAGCACAGCTTAGCAGCATGCTACCTTCTTAGCTTTACTTCTAATTTCTGCTTAAGAGAACAAGACAATCAGATCACCCAAATTTTGCCCAATAAAATTCCTATTAGTAAAGCAACATTTGAAAACAGCTTCCCAAAATTACATCAGCCATCAATCATTCTCTGCAGTTATACCTGTTAACAACCAATATCACAAACTTGATAAATTAGTAGGTGAATTAAACAGACTCATTCAAAGTAAAAGCAATTAATTCTCTTTGTAGGTAATGACGAATACTATTATTCACAGGGTATGATCACCACCAGGATTAGAGCAGAAACTGAGAAGCAGGAACCAAAAGATTTTCTTGATAATCAGTTGTTAATATAGGAGCTGGAGTAAACTGCATTTGCGCAGGGAAAGAAAACACAGCTACAATTACCAAGAGCAATAAGAAACAAAGGTCTGTCTCCCTTTCTGAGGAAAAATCCGTACTGTTCTTCCTTCTTCGAAGAGACTCTAGAGCAGAGCTGCCATGGACGTGGGGTCACGAGGAACTACTAGATCAGGAAAGGAATCCTGCTCAGGGTGCGGTGGAAGGAAAGAAAAGATGCTCAGCTGGTGGCAAAGAGCTTAGCATTGGAAAAAAAAAAAAAAAATTCTACTCAGAGTGCCTGGCACTTGTGCAAAGAACATAATAGTACCATGACAGCTAATGGCTGCTTCAGTATTAAGTGTTTAGCTCCATTGTCCACATGTGATGAGGAATAGCTCCTACTTATTATGAGCTCACAGGTGGATATTTAAGACTTTCTTCTTGGATGACAAACATGAGTCTGTGTAAACTGTGAAAGCAACTAAAACCCTGTAGCAATTAATTCAGAAGGCCTCTTCAGGAAACAGGAGCTGGCATGGACAAGAGCACTTGGCTTATGGCCCTCACACAATTCAAGAGCAATAAGTCCGATAGAGGCCAACCTGTTCCATCTTGGCCCTATAGACAATATAGAGCTTCAATGCAGAAGTTAAATGTTAATTAATATTTAATAATTGAGAATGTTAAAAAAAAAAAACAAAAACGAGTTTCTATGACTATGGCTTATGGATACAGACTAACCTTCTAGAAGCCACCTTCTTACACCCTCTACCCTTGAAGAAATAAACAAACTTACTTTTTTTGTTCATACCATCATCCTCTGCACCACTGCAGTTGGTCCAGTCATAAAGGCATATATGAAGCCATAGTCACGTATCTTCCACTATTACTAAGTTACTAAGCTAAGATTTTGTGCCTCCAAGCTTGAAGAACAGTTAAAATCATTTAGGATATAGTTCCCTACAGACCTTGGGAGCTTTTAGAGGGCTCTTTTTTGGTAGGCATAGGAATTGTAGAAATAGTCAGAATTGTTTTATTTATCACCACAGTCAAGGAAAGAACTACTTGAAATGAAAAGGCAATTGACACATTGAAGCATTTGACTCAGTTTCTCCTCATGGAAATTAATCGGTAAACTTGACTTTAAATTCCAATTAAGTATAAGTACATTAAAAAATACTGTTTAAATCAAGCTAAAGAAAGCTAAGAATCATAATGAGGGGGGAAAAAAAAAAAAAAGAGCCAGTGAAGTCCTAAAAGGCCTGTCTGTAAATAGAAATTATTTTGTTATCACAAATAGATTGGCTTCTATCTCTCCTCTTCAGTTAAGGTGATGTCAGTGTTGTCTTAGTTTGAGTTTCCACTTTTTGGTACAGGTAAACCCTTCCTACTAGCCTAACTCATTATTGTACTTCATGGATTATTGATTGTCTAATTTCAATTGTACATAAGCATATATAGAAAACTAGGGCAAATCTAAAATGTTGTGTCACACAGCCTTGTACAAAAAGTATGTGGATGTTTTATATGTTTTATCTCAGACTACTTGAAACATAAATAACTTGACATTTCTTTAATATTGGTAGAGTGTATCACTTCTGCCTAATTTCTTAAAATTATTGAAATGAAACCTTGGTATATCTGATATGTGAAAAATCACAGAAGCCCAGAATTGCTAGGGTTGGAAGAGACCTCCAGAGATCATCTAGTCCAACCCCCTGCTCTAGCAGGGACAGCAGGGACACCTAGAGCAAGGGGCACAGGGTGGCATCTGGGCGGGTTTGGAAGGTCTCCAGAGGAGACTCCATCACCTCTCTGGGCAGCCTATTCCAGGGCTCTGTCACCCTCCCAGGAAAGTTCTTCTTCACATGGAGATGGAACTTCCTGTGTTTCAGGTTGTACCCATTACCATTTTTTATGTCACTGGCCACAAACCAAGAGGAGTTTGGTCCCATTCTATTTACGGTCTCTCCTTAGGTATTTGTACATGTTGATCAGATCCCCTTTCAATCTTTTCTTCTCCAGACTAAACAGGCCCAGCTCGCTCAGTCTTGCCTCATATGACAGATGCTCCAGTCCCTTCATCATCTTTTGGGCTCTACGCAGGATCCTCTCTAAAAGCTCCACATCCCTCTTGTACTGGGGAGCCCAAAACTGCACCCAATACTCCAAGGGCGGCCTCCCTAGAGCTGAGCAGAGGGGCAGGATCCCCTCCCTTGACCTGCTGGCAACATTGTTCCTGCTGCAGGCCAGGTCCCCATGGACCTTCTTGGCCACGAGGGCACACTGCTGCCTCATGGTTAACTTGTTAAGGCATCACAGAACAATGCACGCTCATCAAAAGCACAATGCCTGAGGAATTTTCCAATCTACCAACCCTTGTAATGTAATCTTTTAACTTATTGAGTAGGTAGGCGGTTAGCAAAGTGAAAATGCTCTCAATGCTGTTTACAGAATAGTCAGTTACCATGATGCTTATTAGAATTTCAAATAAAAGTTTGGTGATATGTCAGCTACCTTCTCACCTGTGCAGAATCTACATGGGGGATTCAACACATGTGAAATGTTCACTAAAAAACCAATACAAAACGTGAAACCACCACTAAGTGAATTTTTGAAAATATTAATGCTTTAATAGCTCAGAAGTGCTGTCTGAACCAATCAAGCTACACACAGTCAAGTTACAGATACACTGTATTTCATAACACAAAAAAAATGCAACCATTAAAGGGACATGTCCTTTAATGCCACTTTCACATTTGCCTTCCTTTCCAGAGGAAATGCCATGATGCTTTGGATTTTTTTGATAAAGTGGGAAATTTCTTTTGGACAAGTGTTCAGTTTTGAACAGGAATACTTAGTAAGAGGTATGGTAATTACTTTAAAAACCTGGTTGCAGACTATAAAAGTTAATGAAACTTCAACAGGAGTTGACTCAAGATGTAATGCACCACATAAACAGGAAAGTAAGGAGAAGTTTTTACACTTATCTGAAATCAGCCTTATGTTTCAAGTATGATACTATCAAGTAGACAAACTACAAAATCCAGTGTTTCATACATATTCAAGTATGTACAGCACATTAATTTCTCAAACTGTATGAGAACAAATATATTCCAATTTATACAAAAGACTTGCTTTCAAGGAAAAACATGCTGTTTACAAGACACTAACAGTATGTGACAGAAAAACATATTTAGAGCATGAAGGGATGGTTAGAATACAGCCAGTATGTGTTACCATCCACATAGACTAACCATCTTGGTTTTTCAAAAACAAAAGCCATTAAAAAAATAATGATTTACCATAATACTGTAAAAAGGTTCACATTTCTACCTCCTCAGTGCTTTCCTCCTCTTTGGATCTTTTCTACTGTGCCAGCAGTAGAACTACTACTCCAGTAGTTTTTTGAGTAATTACATGCTTGTCATGTTCCTTTTGTAGAATATCCATCAATAATATGCTTGGATTCCGTTTGCTGACGAATTGCAAACCATCTACATCCGGAAGCTTCTGGTTCTGTGAAACGGTTGGAATGGCTTTTTTAAGGCCCACATCAGTATTGGTGGCTTCTGTTTATTTTTTTCTGGAAATAGTACTGCTTCAGCTTCAGGAGTAGGAAATCGTACTCTATACACTTCAGGGTAAGATTTCTGAAACTAGAAAAACACGATAATTTAAAAGAATATGCTCCAAAGCTTAGCATTAAAGTGCCACCTCCACTTATGGAACACAAAAATATATATTCTATTGTACTCTACATACATCTATATAGAGACACTCTATGCGCATATATAGAGACAGACAAGTGTTATTTTCCAGTGTGGTTTGATTCATCACAATGCCTCTATTCTAAATAATATAAAAAAATATAAATCTAAAAATATAAGAAAAATCTAAAAATATGTATTATAATAAGTTATAAATATCTCTTGAAAACTAGACATATAAGACTATAGAAGAATTATTTACTTGTTTGAGTTTCTTCTTCTTGTCTTTGACAGAAATTTCTTTATTCATCGCAATTTCTTCCAATAAAGCTGCCAGTGGTTCTTGAGAGCCATTTGCCCTTTGGGATTCAAATTCATCTGTGCTGATTTGGTGACAAAATGATGGAGCAGGAAAAGTTGCATCAGTGTCAGCTCCAGAATATTTTATCTGAAGAAAATAAACATATAAATTCTAGAATAAATTTAGAAGAGGCTTAAACAAATTGACCATTTAAAGTCCCTAAATAAAGAAGTAAAATCAGAGAATCTGCTTCACATCTCTTCCATCAGTGAGTTCTAATAAGTCAGAAAACATGACACCAAGGAAGCTTGCCTCATTCTTGAAAAAAGCTAAAATGTCTAATCTTTTTGTACAAGTTAAGGAAGAAAACTAAAGGCAGCAGCATTGAAGAAAAATAAAATATCGAGCAAAAGAAACTGAAAAGACATTATGAAAAAGTGGAGTAAATAAAGAAAGCTTTCCCAGAAAAACAGAACATTAAAGGAAACACTAAATATCCCCTACAGTTTTTCTTCAGTACTATAAATTTCACACTTCAGGACCCCATTCCCTGAAGATAGAACTGACCAACAGTAGAACATGCTTAGATGTTCCTGTCTTTAAACAGCCCATGATCTGCTTAGTTCGATTAAAATACATACTTGTGATTGACAGCAGTGAAAATTAATTAGCTCTGCATATACTAGAAGAGATAAATTCTTTAAGATCTGTCAAACTTTCAGGAACAGAAAGGATAAATTTGCTACTAAAGCACAAAAACATAAGACTTCTCTACTAGACACCTACTTGGACTCTTTGGAGATGTACAACATGCTCCTCCACAGAAGCTTTTAAGGAGGAAGGGATGTTTAGGATTTCTTGATAATTGTCCATGAGAAAAGACACTAGTTTAGCAGCAAGCAGTTCATCCAAGTCCATTTCGTCCTTTGAGAATAGAATACAACGAGAAAACGCCTGAACTATCTAAGGGGGGAAAAGAAAGAAAAAAAAAAAAAAGAAGAAGAAAAAAGCATTTATTTTTCTATTAGTGGGGGAAAAAATGAGACAGTATTAAAAAGGTGATCTTTTAGGATAAAGATTTCCAGAGTAAAAACTCACCATATCTCCAATATACCAACGTTTAAAATAAATAAATAAATAAATAAATGAGAGAGAGAGAGAGAGAGAGAGAGAGAGAGAGAGAAAATTGTACACAGTGACACAGTACAAGCAGACTGACGACATGTCTTGCTACAAATACGTAGAATGGCTAGGTCCATTTTTTCTTCAGAACTTGGCTGAATAGCCATTTCTCTTGGCTTTTCCAGTTAAACAGGACACACATTTCCAAGATTTAAAAGTGACAAAGCAATTTATTAGAAGTATATAATAATGTAATGATTTTCAAATACTAAACTAACTGAAGTTCAGGTCCAGCTCACTTCATGCAGTCTCAGGCTGACATTCAGGCTAGAGCATTAGTTGCAAGAATTTCCTGATTGAGCATAAGTCACTAACATTTTAAGCACAGAAGGCATACGAAGTGTTGGTTTGCTGCCATGTGTCATAGATATTAAATTCTGCAGCAAAAATACTTAGCACGAAGTACATGAATTGTAAGGGAGTCATTTCTAAAAAAAAAAAAAAGTAGATTATAGCAATTTTAATCAAATATATTTATAGTTAATTAAATTGTAACCTTAGCAGACAGGAATTTAATTATTCTAATCAAATATCATTCATAG
>VZSV01000003.1:10402396-10422058 GCA_013398735.1 Nothocercus julius
TGTCTATCAATATCTCCTTGACTTGTGTTCTTTAAAAAAAAAAAAGAAACAGTGATACCTTATCAAATGCATTTTATAGAAATTACTATAAAATCAACATTCAAATGTTACTACTCCCTATTTTACAAAAAAAAAAAAAAAAGAGTTTTTGTAAAGTCACAGTAAAAAGGTTTACCTATATAAGTGTCCATCATCTTGAAAGTCCTCTTTGCCCCATCTTCCCTTTATGTCTTCAATAACATGATTTTTCAGGAATTTTTTAAGCAGCTTAACCGTTTGACTGCGAGTTACCTCGGGGCCAAAGTTCTGATTACAACCGAGCAGCTCGTGTAGCCAGTCCACCGCCTCTGAGGCTTTGAAACAGCGCTCATAGCTTTTGAAGCGGCACCGATGTTTCCTTAAGGGCATGCCCGAGCGAAAGAGCTCGATTATCTCGTTCCACTGCAGAAAAGGAGCAAAGAAAACTGTTATGGGAGCTCTCCCGTTAGAAACCTTTTAGCCCTGTGGGACAGGATCAAGACATGGTCAGACCTGAACACACAACCACAGGAACTTTCATCACCCTTTTTTAATAACAATTTTGAAATTTAAAGCTAAGATTGAAGCATCTAGGATTTGCACGTAGGGACAGGATTTAGAAAGCTGCGGTACCAGGGCCTGCTACTAAGCGTGCAACCTCCCCCGAGCTTTGTTTGAGAAAAGGGTAGGCCGCGGCTCACCCAAGGCACGGGGCGCGCCCACCCACGGCGCAGGGGGAGCCCCCACCCCACGCGCGCTCGCCCTGGGCAGGCTAGGCCCGGTTCTCCGCGGACACGAGCGGGACGGGGCCGCGGGGAGCTCTCACCAGGCGCGTGGCGCGGTAGGGCCCGGGCCCCACGAGCCGCGGCTCCATGGCCAGGCCGAGCGCACGGCCGTCTCCACGGAGACGGCGCGCCTCGCCCGCCGACCGTTTGAATCGCGGCCCACGCGGCACCGCCTCCTGCCATTGGGCGACGGCGCCGCACGTGACCAGTGCGCCGCCGCATGTGATTGGCCGAGGGCGCCCTCTGCCCCCCCTCCCCCCGCGGGGGGGCTGTAACGGCCACGGGGGAGCCGTCGGGGGCGGGCCGGAGCACCAGCACCGTGGGAGGAGGCAAGGACCTGTAACCCGAGTGCTGCATCGCACTCAGGGAAACGCAGGCCTTGCACAAGGTCCCCAGTGCGCTGAGAGGCTGCCGGGCTTACACAAAATGCCCTGAAAGGCAACGTCGGAGGTGCTCTGGCCTCAGCCCTGTCTCCGGTGATGCTCCCGAGGAGGGCAGCTTAGGAGGGCATGCCTGGAAGCCTGGAAGCTGCGTTACCTGCGTTTACTAGTAAACTAATCCCGAGCAGGTTGTTCTTCCTATTTTAAGCCTCAGGCTGGAACTAAAAATGGACTCAGGCATAGGGCCCAGGTTTACATCTCAAAACTGTTCAAGGCACCAATATTGGTTCTCTGTGGCTAGTTACCACTTTGATAAACAAAGAGTTGGTCCTTCTGCTAATTCTCACAGAAAGGAAAAAAGAAAAAGGTCCATTTTCAGGACCATTGCAAAGGAAGAGCAGGCGGCAATCGCATTTTGCCTCAGCCACATCTATGAAGGGCAGCATTTCAACCCACTTCCTCATTATCAATAAATGTCCCCTTTCCTAGTAATATTGCAATTTGTGATACATTTAAGCATGTAGGATGCACAATTTTTGAGCAGAAAGATATGTGACTTGAACTCAAGTCTATAATTGTCACAGGCTTCAACACTATGTGTACCATGAGGGGTATTTCGTATTTTGCACATTTTGTATTGATGCCGCTAGTATACTTAGGCTACATGCGACCTCTCAATATCTCCCCGTACAGTACTCTTACATAACACCCTTCTTCAGCTGCCTCTACCCATCAGTGTATCAAACAGCAAAGCAAGTTCTGTTATAGTGGTTGTTACAGGAGTAAAGCCAAACATTTGGGGAAAATCATTAATAAAACCAAGGTTTCTGTTTTACAGCTAAAAGGACCATGGCAGCGTGATAGTTTTTTAAATAAAAATGCATGTTGTACATTAATTTATTTATCTTGCAGAAAATACTTATAAATCTACATTGCCTCTGTATTCCTATTTCTTGGCTAAGTAAAACTGCAGAGGACAAAATATCAAAATGACTCACAATTCTCTTCATAACACACAAAGAACTAAACCAGTGTGCAACTAAAGAACTATGCAAGTAAGGAACACAGAGTGGCCCTTGCTGACAATCTCCTTGTGGGAGCAGCATCTCCCCTTTCTAATGCAGTTTATTACTTCTTAATTTCAAGCATCTGGCTCAGGAGGCAGTTGTAGATAGAGACGGGACATCTCTTACCTTTTAGGAAACTTCCAGCTGCTGCCAATACCCTGCATATTTATGCATTTTGAATGCAAGACCTGTAGGGATATCTTTGTAAAATCAGAAACCAGATGCAGGCCTTCCCCCACCACCTCGCTGCTCCCCTGCAGGAGTGCAGAGCAATGTCCCCCCCACCAGGTAGAGAAGAGCAGCATCCAGCTCACACCTCAGATCAGCAAGATTCAGCTTTTCCTGGGAGGCCTCTCATTTTCATACATATGTTTGGGCCCTCAGGCTCAAGAAAGCTGTCAACTAAGTTGTCCCCTTTTCTTCCCAATGTTTATTTGGTAAAATCTTATATAAAAAAAATGGGGAGCGCAGAGGATTCTAGGATCAAGCAGCTAAAATTCGGGGGTTGCAATTTGCGTCGCAGGTGAAGTGTTCCCTGGGATTTAATTTTCAGTCTGCCACAACCTTGATAACTGCAGGGATTAAACACTAGAAAGATAAAATATAAATTACTTTATTTGTTTTATAAAGGAGACTCATATGTAATTTTGTAAGAAACCATTTGCAACTCATGTCCAAGATAAAGTATAAATTCTTTTAGCATTAGCAGAACACAATAAATGTCAGTATTCCCATAAAAATATCCAGGCAGAAAAAGTTACTTTCTTGGAATTGTGCAACAGGAAGGCAATTCAAAAATCCCTGAAAGTTTAAAGTATTTGAAAATCCCATACATCCAATCAGGTACAAAGCACCAAAACACAAAACAAAACAAAAAAAGCACAAGCTTCTTTCCTGTTAGCACTAATCATAATAGAAATATCTATCATAATAGTACATTTAAATACAACATTTTCCTTTAAACTTCTTTAACTTCTCATTTACAGGCCTGTTGCATACAGTATTTCCTTAATAAACCCACAGGGTAAGTGCAAATTCCACACATTTAACTAGATTTTAGTTTCAACTAACTTTAACATTTAACTAACTTTAATTTCTGCACGTGTGACGTTAATGACCTGCCAAGGAAACCAAGGTGTTGGTTGATTCTATAGGGGCTACAGGCCTGCCCTATGAGCGCTGCTTGCCCCACTGCCCCTCTCGATAAAGCAGGGAACGGCGTTACCTAGCACCAGAGAGCAGAGGCAAAGTGCCGTTACTGAAGAAACTTTAACATTGAGTTGCTAGAAAACAAACAATGAGAACAACTTTTTAGGAATATATTTCAATAGATGAAGGGAACGGGAGAGAACAGCACAGGACAATCACACTAGCTGACATCTAGGCTTCAGTCAAACTCTGCTTCTTTAAAAAAAAGATTTCTGGAAGACTAAGATTTTGTCTATTGAATTACAAGATTTTTTCCCCCTAAACATTCTAGACTACTAAGATGAAAATATATCTGCAGACATTCCGAGTAATATAACAATAATATTTTGATAATTTATTGAACAAATTGGTAGGATTTTTTTGATAATTACAGATCACAGATTCAAAGAGTGGTCCGAAAATGTTTAAATTAGTAGCTGTTTCCTGCACTTAGGGTAATGCTTAAATGAGTATAAATTTCCTATATGAAATGACTTAAGGTGTTTTAGTAAAATAGGGTATATCCAAAAAAAATCTATCATCTTAAAAGTAAAACCATATTTGACAGATTAAGATATATCCCATTCTTTAATATAATATAGTTGGTAAACACATACAGCGATGTTTATATGTATTAACAATATTAATGATAACCTTTAGATTCTATAAACTGTATTTATTGAATTTTCATTATTTTAATAAAATGCAGCTCTCATTCTCAACAGCTTATAACAAGGTGAAGTATTTTTTTTCCTCAGTGTTCAAAGTACTATGTACTTGTCATACACATTTTAACTTTCCCCAGCGAGTATCTGCATTTCCATGCATCTCCTAGATAGACATCAACTATCCAGTCATTTCTAACAGGACAGAGATGAACAAGTAGTTGGGGAAAAGAAAAGCACAAAGTGTTTTTCATTTTTTTTTTTTAATCTGAGATCCATGTTGTTTCCCCTTCCCCCACCCCAAAATTCTGAAACCCAAATAACTTACGGTAAAAATACAAACTCTGTTTTGGAAAAAAAAAACATACAAAATATACACAGTGTAGTGTGTGCACCTAAATATCTTGATTGTCAAGTAGCACAAGTTTCCGTTTTGAGATATACACATTTTTGTAGACAAGAGTTTGTTTTACTGATCTTTTCTGATCCCGTTTCTTGTCATCTTTGGTAGTCTTTGCCCCTTTGTGTACGCATGGTACCAGAAGTGCAGAAACAATACTAAAAACAGAGAGCCATACAGCCAAATAATAAACATGAAGATTGGATACTGGTACTGACAGTCTTCCATAATGTAGATTTGTCCTATGTGGCCTGTTACCATAATAAACTGGACCTGGAGAAGAAAGAGAAGGAAAAAAAAAAATTTAAATAAACTTACTATACAAGTTACCTTGCATACATAAAGAAAACAAGGTTGGGGAGGCTTTGTCCGCTATAGAGGTGGACCTTTAAAGCATCCAAAATGTTACTCCACTGAAAAAATTTTTAACAGAACAAAAGAAAGGGAAGTCCTGGGATAAACTGAAAGGAAGTCCATACTTTCCAGATCAGAGAAAAAAAAGAAACAAATACACAAAAACAAAACAAAAAATTGCATACACATACAGACCTGTCTAACTAGGGATGAGTGGGAAACTCCTTTAGAAAAAAATTGACAGCAGGAGTGGTGAACATAAGTTTCCCCTGAGCCCAACCTTACACACTGTCATGTTACACAAACAATTTTATGAAGTTTTTAAAGAAAAATGTTTCACATAAAAGGGAAGTTAATAATCCACAGGTTGTACCAACCGGACAAAAAGACTTTAAATGGGTTATAATTGTTCAGGCTAAATAATCCTTAGTTACGTGAACTTTTCTATTAACACCAGACCTCAGCAGAAGTCTTGTTGATTAGGCCAATTAATATTTTAGTCAGAACCAGAGTTTGGAGAATTCAGCTATAAAAAAAAGCAGGGCATGAAAAAGTAGCCAGAAGAGTCACTATTTCAAAGTGATTTGCTGCTAATAGAAGAGTTAATGTAATTATTGCAAAAGCTTTCAGGCTCTGAACTACAGAGGAAAATTCTTTAAAAATCAAACAATTTCTGTGAAAGAATGGACAAGAAATTCTTAATACTCCAAGTGACCCTTTTTTTTTTCATATTACTATTTACGTGTGTATTCTGTGTATTAATAGATTATTATTATTATTGGCAAAAACTTATATTCTAATCATTTTTACATAGGCAGTAAGTTTTGTAAATTTATTCGCTAAGTCCTGCGTAACTGAAAATCTCATGTGTAAATATCAGGACAAATGCTGAAATCAGCAGAGCTGAGTGGATTTTGCATGAAACTAAACAAAACAAAGTAAAAATTCACTGCGTAAAGTCTGCATTAGTCACACCGAGCTCTCTGAGAGATGTTCAGGTTAAGCAGAAAAATACTCACGAGCTGTATAGTTGTCATGTGTTTTTTCCACCACAAATATTTATGATAGGCTGGTCCCAAAGAACAGATTCCATAGTAAGTGTACATGATGACATGCACAATAGAGTTCAATAAAGCATGAAACGTTCCTAAGCCACCTGTAGAAGAACAAAATATGGCAGCATTATTGCATTACATATTTAAAAAGCCACCTTGGGGGGCCTGGCAGATTGTTTTGAGGTGAGGGACACATACACTCCTACAGACTTTGATTAGCCCTTAGAAATATTTAACCTGCATTGTACTGACAGCAATTCTGGAGAGTCTTAGCAGTTTCCCTTCTCAGTAAAGGCTTATCCAGTCATTTCCAAAGCAGCAATAAAGCCTAACTCATTTATACATATAATATATCAAGAAGTTTTATCACTTACTTTGTTTTTCTTCATTAAAACATGCTCAGAGAATTTAGCGGCAATTGTTCCTCCTGCTTTATGCCACTTTTCTGGGCATTGTGATGAACTTGGCATAGACATAGAGGATAAACTGTGGTTTTCTCCTGAAAACAGAGATTTCCAGGGAAGGAATCACAGTTTCAGATAGGCAGTTTTGGGAGTCACGATCTAAGTGGAAGTCTCGCAAAACCACACTCCACTTCAAGCCACACTGAGAGGAGAAATGAAAATTAAGGCCAAGTAACCCCCTCCTTTGAGGCAAACTCATGACTCAAACTGGCAAGACAGAAACACTACAAAAAGTGAGCAAAGATCCTTCTACTATGGATCAACTATGGAATTAGATGATGCTGCCAAAAGTAATTTTATTTTAATGAACAGAAGAAATTGCAGATAAAAATGATCCAAGAAGAGATCTATATATAGAGACAGGAAAGTATTTCTGAAATATAAACACAAAAATATTGAGTACCAAGGGAAAAAAAGTCATGAAAGCCAGATACTTAATGGGAAATTTTGTAATCAAAAGCCAATTTTCCAGTAAGAATCATTCAAATTAAAAATAAATTTTATTTTATGATTTTTTGTAGCTCATTCTAGCCTTCCGCTTTGTAAATCGTAACCACTTAAGCTATGATTGCAAGCTCTATTTGAAATGCAGTTGTGTGTATTTCTGAAAATAATTTCAAGTGTCCCTACAATCCAAATTACAGACTTTCCGGTCTGTACAGTGGATATTTTTTTAAAAGGAGGAGAGAGTTAAGGAGAGAGTTAAACACATGGGCCCTGTTGGAAATTCCCTGTTAATATCAGGTTAGAGAGAATCAGCCTCTCCTTTCACAAACCCGTTGTTTTTTTTTTAAAAAAAAAAAACATGTTCCAAAGCTTCATCAGTAGAGACTGTAACACCACTATTTAGGAGGAAGGACAAACGGTGATGAAACTGAATACAAGATAAACATGAACAGGACTGAAATTCTTGGAAACAATTTTAAGTTATCAAACAGAACAGTATTTGGGAAGATTAGTATAAAGATAAGCAATCAAGTGTTAGAAACAAACACAGCTTTTCATGAACATGAGGGAATATATCAGAGGACAAAACAGATCTTGCAAACTTTTCAGAAAGTGTTTGGGCAATTATCTCATGGGAAATTTGAATCTGAAGCTAAATCAGAAGCCTGCAGCTAGTGTACTGATCTGATGTCCAGATAAAAGCCAGAAAGTTCATCACCTATAATGGAAACTTTTCAAGGGGGAAGAGCAGGGACGGTTAGTTGTTGGGAATTCTTAACAAATCTAAACTACTGAATCCCACATTGAGAAAACTATTTACAATTTCGTCGTTAAAGTGTCAGTCACACAAGAACTTTGGAGAAAGACCTGGTCAAGACATCAGGTTTTCAGTAACAAAAACTGAACAACTACAGCGAAAGTATATCCTGTGGTACACTGCACCCTGACACCTTTATTTTTTTTCTTTTTTTTTTTTAAAATTCGCGAAATAAGCACTAAACGATTAGCAGTCATAAGCAACAGTCATTGCTTATTCATCAATTTGTTGCCCATTTTCTTAGGAAAAATAATATGCCAGAGAACATGATTGAAGAAATATGTACAAAAATACATTCCTCGGTGAAAACTCCTTCTGCTTATACTGAATGCTAAAAAGAAAAATGAGCAAAACCAACAAAACAAACCACCCACACACTACAGATATACTACTAAACGACTGTGTGTTTCTCTACTCTGTTCTCTCCAGGATATTTTTATAGCATGCTGTATTTATTAGTGTTCCACACTAACACTAGAGCATAGAAAGATGCATTCCAGGCAAATAAAATGCAAGGATCAGTCCTCTTTTTGCTCTTCAGAAAGACTGCAGAGTACAGAGCAGAAAATATCTCAATAGGTTCATCAGGGACAGAGTATTATAAATAAACTTCCATTATGTGATCCAAGAATAGTAAAAATAGCTGAAACAAAGCCCAACTAGCTTCTAAAGCAGGCAAAACAAAGCATGCTAAGAACAATAAGAACAAACTTCTCCCGTCCAATTCAATGCTTACGTTTCAAGGGAAAGATGTCTCTAAGGAAGTTTCAGAGCATCTGCCCCATGCTTCTCCCTAGCACTCCTGGCTTTGCAATCACGTTTTTATTTTCATGTAAAAATGCTCTTGGTGTATATATGTCTCTCTTCTCTGAACTTTCTTCCCCTAGCAGAAAGCAAGGGGACACAAAATGCTGCCAAAAAAGAAAAGTGAGTACTTCTCACTTCTGTGCTTTACAATTTCTAAATGGAGAGTAATTTCAGCTGTTACAAAGAATCATAGAATTGTCATAGTTGGAAAAGACCTTCAAGATCATCAGGTCCAACCGTACATGAGAGCTATAGACATCTATACTTGAAAACAGTGATGTTCCAAGATTTTTTATTTTTTCTTTAAATATTTTTTTGACATTTTTTCTTTTTAACTTTTGCTACCAGATGATATAGACAACTTAAACTGCCATGCCACTACCTGCAGCGAATTTGACTCCAAACCACCAGGTCCATGGCATGATGGAATGATGAAAGACATGCAGGAATGTAACTTGGCTGTTCTTCTTACGCAGAATAAAAAATACCTGAAACATATTTTAATAAACAATATGTTACAGAAAGCACACAAGCTCAACAAACTTAGAATAAACTGCATGCTTCCTACTATATGAGTCTGGTGTGCCACGGAAAACGTATGGAAATGGTTGTTTGTTAAATACAGCCAAGAAGTTGCCTTAACAATAAAATCAAAAGCTGCTGAGAAACAGGGAGCTGATTAGGAGGATTCAAAATAACTATTTTGAATAGTTGAATAGAGACTGTTTATAAAGACACACTCTAACCACTGGGTAGCAAAGCTAATCAGAGAGCTAAATTGGTCAGGCTTTTCCAGTTTCAGCATTCCTGGTCCTTCCATCGGCATTCCATCGGCCCAGTCAGGATGATCTTCAGGTGCTGAATCATGAGGTTTTCAAGATGAAAGTTAGATGAAAGACTCTCCTTGCAGAGTGCAGGACACCCTACCTGCTCATTAGGTAGCTCCTGAGTCACCGCTCCTGTGCCAGACACAGCAAGGCAGCCTGGAACCACGGCCAGCTCGATCGCGTTCAGAGGCTGGCGTGAGAAACACTAAAGCAGCCCTGCTAGGAGGTGCCCGCCTCAAAGAGAGGGCAGCAGAGAACTGGTAAGGGCAAGGGAGGCTACGCTCTGCTTTAATGTAGGGCTGCTCAGACTCTCTTTGAAACAGCTCAGAGCGCAGCACTAGTATCGGCCACGTCTGCAGTTGTGGCCACCAAGCAAGGCACGCGTGTGAACCTGAAGTGGGCAGGTACAGCAACTTATGCTGTATGCTGAGTTGTTGGTGCAAGCATTTGAAAGGGGGACGGTAGTATCTGAAGACGATATGGGGGAAAAAAAAAAAAAAACATAACCAGTGTCAAATTTAACCTGCAGTAGTCAGTTTTGAGACAAATATCTCACAATTTAAGCTTAACACAACGGCTTAGTGCATTCAGCTGCTGAACAAACAACGTCCTCTTTTTCTTAATGGGCTTCATCTTTCTTAAAGCTCTCTTTTGCAAATCAACATTTTCTCTGATAATCAAGGATCAACAGTATAACTGGACAATAAGATGAGGAGAGATAACAAGGGTAAAGACCTTACTGGGATTCCAATAACAGAAGGTCTGAGGACTAATCAATAATTCCTTCCCCTCACCCCCCAAAACAGCACTGGTTCTTTGACAGCAAAGAGGAAACTGCGCTACTTAAAAGTTTACAAATACTTACAGTGTCTAATAATTCAATGAACTTGGAGAAATAGTAAAGCCAACAAACTCGTAGCATCTGCAAGAATAAAAAGAGTCAAATCATAAAAATTAAGACACAGAATCTACAGGAAAAAAAAATAACTATATAATGGGAAAGTATGCAGACAAGTGGTATCACCTGTGGTAACACAAAGTTGACAGAATGAGATTTAATCATGTAGTTGGCTTTTTTATTTGTTTTAAACAGTAAACCCCTCTTAATCCTTATGGAATTTTAAAACCAAGCTGAACCAGCCAACAAATACATTGCCTATTTATTCTTCCTAAGCGACCAAACCCTTCAGTTAACTCGCACGCGCTGTGTTTTGCCAAGGGCATTTCCATTAGCGCATTCCGCTCTACAGCGGTGCGCTCGGTCACTCGAAAAGGAGTTGCGAAAACAAAGTCAGTGCAGCGTGACTAGCTTGGCCTTTCATTTGCCCACTTACTCTGAGAGCTGTAGGTGACCTCGAGTAGTCAACAATGTCACACCGGAATGAATATCCTGTGGCCCAGCCTGACATAAGGAACTGTGGCAAAGAAAAAAAAAAAAAGAAAAGAAAAGAAAAAAAAAAGGAAAGGGCAAAGGGTTACTTCATGACTTATAAAAGATTCATTCATTTCACTTGACTTTTGCAATCACGAAGCATGAGAAAAAAAAAACAACATTAAACACGTGTTTATTCAGCAACCTTGTCAGCCATCCACCTCTGGGTATGCTAGACCCTTTGCTGTTGCAAGTTAACAAATTTCAAACTCAAGGACCACCCCTGCGGATGAAACCAGTCTCTGCATCCCTCTATGTCACCATTAGTAGCTGACAAAGTTAAACAGAGGATAAACTCAAAATAAGTACCAGGTATACATCTTGCAATTAAATCAGGTGACAAGAGCAAGTCAACCATTTTTAAATTTTGGGAGTTTTGAGATGTTTGGCTCTAATAACAATTTTAAGAAAAAGAGTATAAACAGAAAAGCATAGTTTAAAGTCATTAAGACAAGGAAGCAACTACTATGTGCTATATTTTTGGCCTCACAATTTCTAAAATTGTGTTTAATAACTGAACTGCTTGGTGCAATTAGTCTTTCATTGACAAGATGCATGAGAAGCTAAGGTTTTGCAATCAAAAGCAGAGGCGCAGCACCAGTGGACTGTATATAACAAGTATCACATTTAATATTTTCTCTTCCTACTCAGACAAGAGCAACATTGTTAAAATTACATGTGGTTCACTCTGCTGCCAGCCACTGGGACTACCAGATCTTATGTTTGTTTTAACAAAACTCCAAAATTTGTCACTGATTTATCACCATAATTCACCACTCATGCACGATAGGAAGTTCCTTGACAGATGAGAGTTTTAGTCCATAACTGCAACAGAGGATGGTTTTTAAACAATCATTTGCTTAAATTGAACAATATTTGGAGCACCATCAAGATGGCACAACGCTAAAGCACCTACAAACAGCTTGGATCCAGACAGGGAAAGAACTGGCTTTCTGCTGAGACAAAAATAATGGCTGAGGTTCGCTCTCTTTTACCATCTCTGCATTCTTTCATGAGATTGTAAAATAGGAGCCTTGACAGCAGATTATTCAAATACTATATTAGTACTAGATTTATACTTTTTTAAATTTAATTTTTGTTTTCATTTATAAGGGTTTAAAACCAAGAGCAAACACAACACCTAATCACAAAGAGAAGTCTGGAGGTTTTTCAAAACCAAGAGCTGAGTAACCTACTGCTCGTCCCTTGCCCAACACTGGCATTTGACACAAGAGCTGTTGCACAAAGCAGCCGCCGCTGCTGCACGCACTGGTGAGAAGGGCTGGGGATTCGCTGTAACGCCGAATGCAAGTTATGCAAGTTGAGTTAACAGAAAGGTCGCCAGTCTGGCAGGATCATCTGCAAACTTCTCATTACCCATTTGCCAAACCTGAAATAGTTGCATTGCATTTAACATGAAGAGGGGCGGTGCTACAACAGCGGTGCTTTGCCAGGCAAATGTATCAAGCTATCATACACACAGAATAAAATGTAATAAATAACTTCTTCAATAAGAAAATGTAGCTATTAGCAGTCTTAAACTTTAAAAGATGTTTCTAAATTACAGCTGTTACATAGTCTGCGCTGCTCAAGCTTAAAGATTTTTAGGTCATTTACCACAAAACCCTCTGTAACCCATTTCACTTGAAAGTCCAACATTTGCTTGGGATATCAACTGTAGCACAGTCTCTAGACTCCTTTTGGGAGAAAGGGTACTTAATATTTCTAAAAAGTAACTTCTAAAGACTTTTTTTTTTTTAATGATAAAAATCCCCAGATTAGATATTGTTAACTTTTTCTATTTAGAATCTAGATTTAACTGAAGATTATTCTGCAGTTGAACATAGTCTATATAGTGTTTGAAACATCATTGTTGACTATCATGTAGTGGAACAGAAACAATTACAACTAAGACATGTAATCTATTTTGCCTTCTCCAGCCCAGGGAAATTAAATAAGTTATGAGGAATTTTTAAAATGACTTGTAATGGCACCTATAATATTTTACAATCTTCCTTTTAGGTATGAAAAAAGGCAGTATCAGCTCAATTAGTTTAGCATACTCCTTGGAGGAATGTAAGTAGAAGAAAATAATGCTCATTTTGAGAACTGCAGAGGAGGAATTTTATCATTAAATTTCTCAAAACATAGTATGCAATAGTTAGAGAGACAAAATGTATAAATATATTTCAAATAAATGCTGTACTTACTTCATAAGTCATATATATTGAGAGGGTTACCACACTAAAGTTGTAGAATGCCATTATCTGCCTGAGTTCAAAAGGCTTTTTATTTTCCATGAGTTTGGGTCCCAAAGAAGTGACAAAATAAATGTAGGCTCCAACAATAATGGTTGTTGGAAAAGGCGAGGACATGAGCGGCCAGCCTTCCACTCTTGGGTCTAGGGAGCGGGAAAGAAAGAAAAAATACATTTAAAAAAAATATATAATAACAGATCTTTCCAGTGCTTATAAAGTCCTAAAAAAATGCTGATTTTTATTCAGCAAGTTTCTGCATTCACAGCTCAGGCTGCCAAAGGCATTCACTGCAAATGCCCATTGACCAGCGCACAGGGCTCAGCACCTGCCGGATTCCAGCCTTCCGCAGCCAAGAGGATAGACAGCAATCCAGAACTGGGAGCTCTGGTTTCTGGGCTAGTGCTCTGCCTGAAGAAAAGTCCACGTTTTTGCATGTTAACACAGCTGGGGAGGCAGCAGAGGAACATAACAGGCAAGCAGAGCATGGAGGCTGAGTCTCAAAGGGCCTCACTCTTCTCAGGGGCACAAACCTTGTTAACCTTGTTTACCAAGTTCAGGTCGCAGAAGGCCAAGCAGCCCCACTTTTCAAAAATCCATGTGTCTTCTAAGCAGGGAGGGGTTAGACAAAGTCATCAGAGGGATTTTGAAGTTAGAAGATGTTCTGTCCCATCAGTTGATATTCGTGGCTTAGTACTTGAGGCCTGTGCCTGCTAAATCCAGACATGCCAGCTCTTTCATTGCACCATAGAACATATGGTACAATATGGTTTCTATTGCAAGTTTCCAAATGACAGAATTGCTGCAAGTTCCTCTCCAGTTATCCCATACAGAGGAACTTTTCAACAGTCCTTCTTCTGCGCACGTCCCTCCAGGGCTGACCACAGCAGACGCTCCAGCTTCTACCGCCATTCACTTGCTTTGTGGTCCATCACAGAGGCCTGGCTCATGAAGGCCTGGCCATCTCTCCTTAACAAGGAGGAAGCTGAACTAATTATTTTTTCCTCCAGTGTAAATAATCAGACTTTTGGAAGTTTCAGTTCTGAATGACCCCAACTTCACTATTGTGTCAGTAAACTGCTGCTTTCATGCTTCCTTGCTGTGCTTTGCAAGTGTATTTTTACCACTACACATTTTTGTTAAACACCTAATTTATGACAGAACCGCCCCAGGTTAGTGACTGTCAGCCTATGGCATTCAAGTAGCATATTATCCCTGGCACCCTCTCGTGTTGTTTCCAGACACTGGAAATTTAGTGAAGACCAGGAGGAGAGCAAAATACAAAGCTGCTTACAGCCTGTGAGGTGCACAGTCCTGCTGCCCACAGACCAGCAAGGACATTAGGTAAAAAATGGCATTAGGTAAAAATGCCAACAGGCATTAGATTAAAAAAAAAAAATGCACTTTGTACACATGGTACTGCAAGAGAATCATCAGCTCTTGACAAGCCCAAGCTTGAGATCTTGTTTGTTGTTTCTTTGATAAACATGAAGAACTACAGAACAGCAATGTTAAAGCAAAGCATGTTTAATACCCTCCTACCAGCTGCAACAAGAGAATTATTTTCCTTTTCTAAAAAGGAATATGACACAGTGAATTATTCCTAGGAATCATTTCAGACAATATCACAACTCATCAGGTTTTGTACTTCCTTCTACCTGCTATGTAAGGCAAAATACAGCAGTACTGTGCACCTAACTATTAATTGATAAAATATCATTAGCTTTGCAGCAACAACAAAAAGGCTTTATATTCAGTAGCACAGAAAAATACAAAGTACTGTTTTCTGGCAAGCCAGAAATCTCTTATAGAAGAATGACTATCTATACTTTTAGTCTGGAGTATAAATCCATAAGAATATAGGTTTTGCTTTTTCATCTTTTTAATCGCAGAACCTATGCCATTCTTTTTAGTTCAAAACAGCAATAGGCAGCTTGACAAATTTTAAGAAACATTTACAGGAAGACAAAGCTACTTAAAGTTGTTGATAAACATTATATTTAGAATGTACAAAATACTACTTAAAAATCATTAAATCATGATAAAGTGAATACATTTTAGACTGAAATGACTCACCAGCATCTTTAATCCATTCATCATAAAGCAGTACAGCCTTTGATGTCAGATTGCTTAGGGCCATTTTCACTTGACTAAGATTTTATGATGCTGCCTGCAGGAAAACAGAACAAAACAGAAATATAGATTTCTCAATTAATGAAAACAAAGATGAACAAACTGTTTTGGGAAAGATTTTCAGGAAAGAGAATGGAAAAAAGTACGGAGAACGTTAAGAGTGCCCTGCATGAGAAAGATACAGCGGGGAGTGCTAGCTGACCACGCTGCACTATGCTTGGTGCTAATTTATAACCGAGTTACTGTGCGCCACTGTATGATTTTGTAATCTCTCCATGCCAAGCTATGTCCTTCCATGCCATAAAGCATTATCTCAGGAAACCATGCTGTGGTTAACCGTTGAAGTTAAGGGGAAAATACAAATAAAGGACAGCTGATTACATTCATTTTTATAACCATCTCATTTAAAGTTCAATTCACTAATAGCAAAAGTTCAGCTTTGCAGTACTTGCTCTTAGTACTGCGAACTCCAGTTTTATAACTAAGAAGTAGTTGTAAGGAAGAAGGGAGGGAATAAAGATGCCACTGTGTCTGCCTACTCCTTTTATATGCAATAATTAGTCACGCTATAATCAGTATGTAAATTTCACTCTGATGAATCAGCTGTTTCCACACCAGGACTGTGAAGTGTCATACCACTACCGGTAATATCAGTAACTCACAAAAATTATCCAGCACATCTAGTTTGCAAGCAACACCATCCGCATATGTAAAGCACAGCTTTTGTGCATACCGATTTTTGTTGCAAAACCAAATACTCTTTAACCCTCAGAAAATACTTCTTCGCCCAGGGCGATGCCGGCTCCCCGCTCTCTCTGGCTGCTCCTCATTCACCCTCACGTTATCAGTCCCGCAGAGCAATCGCACTCAAATCTCCCATCTGAATTTATCTCCTGCTCCCTCCCTTCGCAGAAGGGTTTCAGGTACCTCAAAGCACGACACCCAGCCCTCGGCCCAAGGCGAGCCCGCCGTCATTAGAGTCCCTCTCATCTCCCTCTCCCCAACTCCCGTTTGGCTACCACTTGTTTTCCTAGTTAGGCTTCCAGGTTATGTGCCTGTACATCTGAAAGTACCATCCATTTCCCGTTCAGAAACTGTTCCCTCTGCAAATCTTTAAAGTTCACGCCTTCCAGAAATATTGTGCTCCAGCATCAGCATTTCCCAAGTCGCTGTCACTACCTTTGTGCTGACCATCTTCAGGCACATACTCTGTACTACCTCGTACCATGTGAATTTGGAGAGCTATTTGACATATCTTGAATATAAAAGGAAGTGACGAGTCCTACATTTGATCATGGTCACCATTCTTAAGACACAGCATCTTTCTTGCACTTTACAATCTAAAAACTATTTTTGTGGATGCCAGAGTGTCAGATATTGATGCAACAAGCCTATCATCCTTCACAAAACAATTTACAATTAAGATATTTCTCTTCTTTTAAATATTAAGGTTTTTTTTTCTTCTTTCTTAAAATTAAGATACGTTTTTATTGAAAAGGTAATATACTGAGCTATCAAACATTTTCCATAAATGCAAAGTTACTCTCCACTGTTTAAGGCTGAGAGAGCTGGGCCTGTTCAGCCTGGAGAAGAGAAGGCTGAGAGGAGACCTGAGCAGTGTCTGTCAGTACCTCAAGGGAGGCAGTGAGGAAGATGGGGCGGCCTCTTCTCAGTGGTGGCCACCGATATAACTAGAGATAATGGCCACAAACTGAAACACTAAAAGTTCCACAGGAACTTTAGGAAAAATTTCTTGACAGTGAGGGTGACAGAGCACTGGAAGGGGCTGCCCAGAGAGGCTGTGGAGTCTCCTTCCCTGGAGATCTTCAAACCCGCTTGGACGCAGTCCTGAGCCACCTGCTCTAGGTGACCCTGCGTGTGCAGGGGGGTTGGACTAGATGATCTCTAGAGGTCCCTTCCAACCTTAAGCATTCTGTGATTCTATGTTCAAAGGAAAATAAAAGATCCAGCAACTAAAAAGCAGGGGACATGTCCCACAGTCTGCTCACTGCAATGCTCCCTTCACAGAGGTGATATTCCGCTAGTACGCTGAGCTGAACTTCAAAGTTAAGTCAGAGTCTCCACCACATACCCTTGGATACGGGGGATTGCTGAGACAACTCTGAACATTCACTAAAGGTCAAAAGCTTCACTGATAGCTATTAATGTATTTCCGATTTTAATACCTAAGTGCACAACAGTCAACTCCTACTTATATATATTAATCTGCTTACTCCAAACTGCTGACCATATCTTTCCAACATAGTAAGTATAGCTCAGACACATGGACATTGCAGTGTGTTTCAATTCAGTTTCAATTGGATCCAATAAGTGGATCAAAGACTCCTTTTTTATGCAAGTGAAGTACAAGCATACCAAAAAAAAAAAAAAAAAAAAAAAAAGCTTTCCAATTGATGTAGTTTATACCAGAACAGCACATCAGGACTAGACTTCTTCAGAGATTTCAGCTTCATCTATTATCAATTTTTTTATTTGATGGTGCCTCATTCCACCTTTTCACATAGAGCAAGTCTGTGCAAAAGCAAGAAGTCTGTGTTCACTCTGACCAGCTCAAACCTGCAACACGGCTGCAAAGGGCACCAACGCATTATAAAACTCTACAGCTACGAAAGTGTGGGCAAGTGAGGGCAAGCAGGGGACATCCCCTTCCTTTCTAGGGGAGATTTCAGTGATGCTCTCCGCTAGAAACCTATTCTATGGCCAGAGGTACATTTTAAATACTCCATCATCTTGCTCCATAAGCCAAGCTGTGGCTGATATCACATGTAAAGCCTGTGCCGTTTTCAACACCTACTAACTTCAGTTTGATAACTACAGCAATCCAGCTACAAGTGACAGAGTGAGGCATAGTAGGGGGAAGGGAAAAAGAATCTATATCTTATAAATATTTTATTAAAGTAGATTGATTATGTTATTCTTATAATCGAATATTCTTCCTATTTCAGCCTCATGAGTCTCTGAAGAGACAAGGCACAGCAAACAGAAGACATACACAGTTCAGCAGCACAGCAAACTGCTACAAGGATATTCTACCAAAAGCTACACACACCTTGTGCATGGCATGGCTCAAATATTTCAATAAAATTATGTTAACTGAATACAACCATGCTATATTTAATCAGCACTTCAATAAAACAATAGTTTAATGACTTTGCTGCCCACTTGCGCTTTCCCCGCTCCCATCCTGACAAAGACATTACTGCAATTCATGCCGGCTAGCTCAGCTTGCTGACTAAACCTTATGTTAAATTAATAAGTTGCTACTTCAAAATATGCTCTCAAAAATCCAGAATATTCTGGTGCAGTTGCTGGCTCAAGATGTGGCTGCCATTTTTCGCAGGTCTCGGGAGGAGTTGATCTGCCTTTTCCTCCCTTTGCAGGGCAGCCTTCTCTCCCTCCGCCACTGCGAGCTGACACGTGTGTAATTATTTACTTCTATCCTCCGACCTTGTCAGCGCACCTTTAATTTTGCATCATGAGTCACACGAACGCGTTGTCTCTGTTTGGAGAGCCCCTCCCTCACCTGCTAGCCACAGTGGCCAAAAGGGAGCTTTTCACCTGGAACCAGGATATTTGCCCCCGCGTGCCGCTGCTCCCAGTAGAAGCAGGGCCGATGGGAACAGCCCTTTGTCCCTTTTCCCTGGGAGAGGCGCATTCCCACCCCTCCCGACCCTGGCACCCGTCGGGACTTGCAGCTCGCCTCCCTTTCTAACATTTCACAAGCAGCGATGGAGCAGCGGCGCTTTGCCATCAAGGTTTATTTTTGTCCCTAAGCGAGCAGGGCAGGCACAACTCTGGGAAGTCGGGAAACTCCTCCTGATGTGTTTGCAGCCTAGGCCTGGAGAGAAGGATGCACCCGGCCGCGCAGCCGCCTTAGCTCAGCCCTGCGCACGCACACATTGACAAACTCAGTACCTATTTTCAGATGCAGAGTAATTTAAGCAGAACAAGCTAAGAATAATTATTCTAATAGCAGGTGTAATGTTTGCAAGAAAGTGACTGCTGTTCAAAATTTTTTTTTACAGATAAAAGATTTTACATCAGCTTTGGTGCGCAACACTGCTACTTTACTTTCAATGTGCTTTACAACTCTACTTGTTAAACTTAATTAGCTGCCTAGTTTTCCATTGTAAGGGAAGTGTTTCTCTCTGTGAGGGATTGTTTGCATTATATTTGATTTTTAGGATTTTGTGTTTGCTAACTACCCATAAATAGGGTTACTAGCAGCATGGGAGCTATTTTGTGTTATCATGTTACACTTCTTTGACAGACTTAAAATTCTCATAAATATGAGGAAAAAAATATGATCAAGGTCTCTTATTTTTATTTAAAAGAGTGAAAGAACCCCTCACACCCCAGACCAACCACCAGCTTATGCTTCAGCAACAGCCAGACCATTTTTTGAAAGACTGCTTTTTCACCACACAGCCATGTTGCTAAGAAGCAGCCTATAATGCTTTGGCCATAATACCATCCTCCACAGTATCTGACAGTTTGATCCTGTAGAACTTATCCATACATTATATATACACACACACACACACACA